>JARBWK010000017.1:23236855-23319820 GCA_030556195.1 Anolis apletophallus | reverse complement strand
ATCCTCAGTTCTCCGGCCACGTCGTACCTTTACCGGCGTGAAGCGGAGCTAGACCACCGCAGTGGTCATCTAGCCTTGCCTTGCTTTCCCTTGCCTTGTATCCTGATTCGCATTGGATTGCGAAGCCTTGTTTCGTTCCTGATTCGCATTGGATTGCGAAGCCTTGCCTTGTTTCCTGAACCGCATGGTATTGCGGAGCCTTGCCAAGCTTCAAGCCTAATTGCTACGTTACTTTGGACAATCTTGCTTTCAACTCTTTGGACAATTACTTACATTGGACTATATCTTCTTTGGACTTGTTTTTATACTCAATAAAGTAGTTAGCCTTCAGTACGTCTCTGTGTGTGTGTTTAAGGGGCCCGCTAAGTCCGTGATCGTGACAAGTGCTCTCTGGATATAGGTGAACTACAACTCCAAAACCCAAGGTCAATGGCCACCAAACTCTTATAGTATTTTCTCTTATTTATTTATTTATTTATTTATTTATTTATTTATTTATTTATTTATTTATTTATGGGAGTTCTGTGTGGGAAGTTTGTGTCTTTCTGCCATTCCTGCCAGGATATCTATGTTGTGTTCATCGAAACAGGCCCAGGTTTCACACTGAGTGTATAAATACATTTAGAAACATATTAACTATATGCATGACTGTGTTCGAGTGTCATTTTGTGTCATTTTGGTTGGTGGTGTGCCCCAGGATTTTGTAAATGTAAAAAATGTCCCGCGGCTCAAAAAAGGTTGAAAAACACTGCTTTAGAGGTCCTTTCCAACTTTATGATTCTATGTGAATGTCATACTCAGATCATGAGGACATCCCATGCGAAGTCATCCATCCTGAAAATATGCTGGCAGGTGCCAAGGGGAGCCCGGAACTCTAATAATAATAAAGGGATCTATCATAATAATAACGCATAATAAAAACGACAGGGAAGATTTCTGAATGGGCGAGAGAGAGGGGCTCCCGCTTGGCTTCAGACGCACTGGTCAGCATTTCTGGAAGTGCAGAATAAGCAGCCGGAGCCAAGTCTGCGTCTGGCACTTAACCCTTCGAGAGAGGAAGCTCTCTCCACCCTATGATCCCAAAGTGGTGTCAATCTGCATTAATCCCACTCTGGAGATATGCCCAGAGCTTCTCCTTTTCCAAATGGTTCATGGACCATTTTTTGGGGTCTTCGGACCACTGGTCTGAGGACTCACTTGTGGTCCACGGACTGGTTGGGAACCACTGCTTTAAAGCAAAGGCCTTTAAGAGAGTTTTATAGGGTTTTAATGGTTACAACAACATCTGCCATAGAACTCCAATATGCTGATGAAACGTCGTCTGTGCGCACTCAGAAGAAGACCTGCAAATCACTCTAAACACCTTCGCAGAAGCATACAAGAAGCTCAGCCTCTCATTGAACATCGAGAAAACCAAAGTGTTCTTCCAGCAGTCGCCAGCCAATCCCTCTCCAATGCCAGAAATCAGGGCCGGATTAACAATTTTTTGCGCCCTAGGCCACACTTTGGAATTACGCCCCCGCGTGTTGTGCTCCCTCCTGCCCCTCCCTCCCTCTCTTGGGCCCCCCTGTTGCGGCGAGCAGGCTCCAAAACCACCGCTTTAGGGAAGGAGGCCGGCCTCGCGCTCTGAGCACAGGCCCGAGTCCCGCTTGACCCTCCCTCTAGGCCCCACTGACCCGGCCGTTGCTCCCGAAGGCGGGCCCGCCTACTTGGCCTGCTGCTATTTCCCCACTGGGGGGTCGCTGCCACCTTTCCTCCTCCCTCCCGCCTTTCCTCCTCCTGCGCATGCGTTGCGGCTTGCATCCGGGCCACGGGAGGCCACTTCTCTGAGGGGGGCGTTCTCGCGAGACGCGTCGACAGCACCCTCCCTCCCTCCCTCGCTCTCTCCCTGGCGCCTCAGCAGCGCAGCTCTCTCCTCTCCTCCGCCCAGGGCCGGTTCGTCCATTAGGCGGACTACGCAGGCGCGTAGGGTGACGTCACCCGGGAGGGGCGTCGCCACCAGGGAGGGCCGCGGCGGCGCTGGTTCCGCCCTGCCGCCCGCGCCGCGCTGCCCGCCCCGCCCCGTTGCGCCGGCCAGGGCTCCGCAGCCGGCTCCGCGGCCTCCACCCCGCGCCGCCCGTGCGGGCTGGGCCTTTCTTAGGCTGGCCGCGCCTCGCATGCGCAGAAGCTTCTACGGGTGCTACAGCACCTGCTAGGGAGCTTCTGCGCATCGAAAAGCTCTGCGCACGCGCACTGACTCCAGAGCGCACCTCCCGCTTTAGAGCCAGTGCGCGTGCGTGCACTTTCACGCATGCGCACTGGCCTCCAAAGCGGGAGGCGCGCTCTGGAGTCAGTGCGCGTGCGCACAGATTGGCGCATGCACACTGGGCTCCCCTCAAGAGCAACGGGGGGGGGGGATAATTTTTTTCGCGTACCCCCCGGGAACAGGTAGGTCCGCCCCTGCCTCCGCCAGCGCCTCCTAGGCCTTCCTGAGGGCGAGTTCTGCGGAGCCCGTTGTGCCCGTTGTCCCTCCCTCCGGGGCTCTGCCTGGGGGCCTGTGTGGTGGTGGGGCTTCGGCTCCTCCTCCTTCTCCCCGCGGGCAAGCCCCTCAGACGCTGCTACGCAGAGGAGGCGAGGTGGGGAAGCCACAGGCTCCCGGCGGCTCCACGAACATGTTAGAGCCCCAGCTGGTGGTGGGAGAGAGTGGCATGAGGCGGAGGCAGCCCAGGAGCAGCGACTTCCTTCCTCATCTCCATGCGCTGTTGTGTTTTTATTAGTTTCAACATTTGGGGGGAGGGGGGGTTTGTGATCTGCGCCCCCCCTTGGTGTGCGCCCCTAGGCCATGGCCTAGTTTGGCCTTATGGGTAATCCGGGCCTGCCAGAAATACACCTTAATGGTGTAACATTAGAAAATGTTGACCATTTCCGCTCCCTTACAAAGCACAACCAATAAGTCCCACAGTGCTAAATCAAAACAAAAGGAGCTAAAGCCAGCAATGGAATTCAATATAGTACTTTCAATGGGTATATGTATTACCAAAATCAATGTATTGCATCAATAGAATCACATCAATGTAATCACAAGATAAAACGTATATCACATCAAGGCAAGACGGAAGAGAAATAGTCCAAATAAATCAATCGCGGCTCCGTGGTTGCCCGAGTTTGACGCTTTGATCGGAAACACTGACCCACAGGCCTATGCCGCATTGATTTATCTGTGATATATGACTAATAATTGAAATATAAGCGTCAAACTCGAGCGACCACGGAGTGTTTGTCCCTTCACTACGGATCTTCCGGTCCCGAAGAAGCCTTTTCAGGCGAAACGGATTAGCACAGGAAACGTCCTGTCCGTCAAACGGAACGGAGCATTTAATTCCCTTTGAACGAGATTTACAAACAGAGACTATATTTTGTTCCTCTTGGACTATATGACTATTACTCTGGGAAAGACTTGATTGATTTTCAATGCTCCCTCATCTTTGTCGTGAGTAACTATGCAGGCCTTCAGCCGTGATTGATTTATTTGGACTATTTCTCTTCCGTCTTGCCTTGATGTGATATACTTTTTATCTTGTGATTATATTGATGTGATTCTATTGCCATGCGGGGAGCCGTTCTCCCGGTTTGCGCCTCCGCTGGACTTGGCGGAGCCACGAACCAGGAGAAAGGCTCCATGCAAAGAAACAGGCCCTGCCTGGGAGCCGAGTTTGGCTGCTTTGCGTCTCCCAAAAGGCAATTCAGGTATATGAATCAAGCAATAGACAATGATTATCAAAAATAGTATATTCGCTAGTACAAAATTGAAGTGAATAATCCACAGTGGGAGAAATAGTACAGTTTTTCAAGTACAGCGCAATTACACATTGGCAAAGTACATCTCTATGAGAACCTGCATCAAGGTAAGGTACAGTATACCAGTGTTTCCCAACCAGTGTGCCGGGGCACACTAGTGTGCCGTGAGCGATCATCAGGTGTGCCGTGGGAAATTGGAACCTCCAGGAAGGGGGGGGGGAAGAGTCTACTGTGTTGAAGTATAAAAACCCTAAGAAACATACCTCGATAAAGGCACAAAATTACAACCACCCCCCTCCCCACCCGTTGTCTACTTGGTCTCTCCCTCTCCATGCATTGGGAAGGCCCGCCTCCCTTTCCCCAAGTAGAGACCTCCTCTTGCCTCCTAGGGGTTTTGTGTTCTATCATTGGTGGGGTTCAGAATGCTCTTTGATTGTAGGGGAACTATAAATCCCAGCAACAATAACTCCCAAATGTCAAGATCTATTTCCCCTGAACTCCATCTGCCTTCACATTTGGGCATATTGAATATTCATGCCAAGTTTGGTCCTGATCCAACATTGTTTCAGTCCACAGTGCTCTCTGGATATAGGTGAACTATAACTCCAAAACTCAAGGTCAATGCCCACCAAACTCTTATAGCATTTTCTCTTGGTTATGGGAGTTCTGTGTGGGAAGTTTGTGTCTTTCTGCCATTCCTGCCAGGATATCTATGTTGAGTTCATCGAAACAGGCCCAGGTTTCACACTGAGTGTATAAATACATTTAGAAACATATTAACTATATGTATTACTGTGTTAGAGTGGTGTGCCCCCGGATTTTGCAAATGTAAAAAGTGTGCTGCGGCACAAAAAAGGTTGGGAAACACTGCAGTTTACAAAACATATGTAACAGGTCACAAAAATCAAATACAGAAATCTGTTGTTGAGAAAATATTATTAGTATTATCTCACGTCCTGGGTTACTGCTGTGGATCAAGTCACAGTTGGTACCTGTGGGATTTTTTAAGTCAAGCAGGAGGCCAGGAGTGAAGTCCGTGTTAAACGGAGATAGGAGACACAGGGACCGCTCGATAATGCCTCTACGTCTTACTTTCGGGGTACGTCTTATATAAACGAAGACGTGCCCTGTCGCCACGCCACGCCGCTGCCGCCGTCACGCGCCCGCCTTAACCGGCCCCATCGGCCACGGCACACCTCCACGGTGCAGCTTTCTGCGCGGCTTGTGCCAGCGGCCGGCGGCGCACACGCAGTCTTAGTCGCTTCCAAGCGCTCCTGCTTTGGACGAAGGAAGGGAGGGAGAAAAGAGCAAGAGGCCTGGCGAAGTGGCGGCGCGTCAGTCTGACGCGGCGCCGCTCACCACGCCTCTTGCTCTCTTCCCCTTCCTTCCTTGGAGGCCTGGCAGAAACGTGCGCCGCAGAGGTGTGCCGCGGCCAATGGGCCGCCGGCGGCGCTGCGACGAGGTACGGCTTACTTTCGGGGTACGGCTTATATTAGCCGACCCCCCTGACACCCCCGATACGTCTTACAATCGGGGGTGTCTTACTATCGGGGTACGTCTTATATAAACTAAGACGTACCCTGTCGCCACGCCCACGCCGCTGCCGCCGTCACGCCACCGCAACCGGCCCCATCGGCTGCGGCACACCTCCGCGGCGCAGCTTTCTGTGCGTCTTGCCGGCGGCCGGCGGCGCACGCGCAGTCTTAGTCGCTTCCAAGCGCTCCTGCTTTGGACGAAGGGAGGGAGGGAGAAAAGAGCATGAGGCGTGGCGAAGCAGCGGCGCATCACTCTGACGTGGCGAAGCGGTGGTGCGTCATTCTGACGCGGCGCCGCTTCGCCATGCCTCTTGCTGGTGGCGAAGTGGCGGCGCGTCAGTCTGACGCAGCGCCGCTTCACCACGCCTCTTGCTCTCTTCCCCCTCCCTTCCTTGGAGGCCTGGCAGAAAGGTGCGCCGCAGAGGTGTGCCGCGGCCGATGGGCCGTTTGCGGCGGCGGCGGCGGCGTGGCGACGAGGTACGGCTTACTTTCGGGCACGGCTTATTAGCCGACCCCTGACACCCCCGATCGTCTTACAATCGGGGGTGTCTTACTATCGGGGAAACACGGTATTTTTTTACTACTTTGCCTACATATATTCTAACTACATATATTCCCAATTGAATGCCGGATTGCCTTCAAAGTGTTAGTCCTGACTTTTAAGGCCTTACATGGTCTGGGGCCAGCGTACCTGCGGGACCGCCTTGTCCCATATCATCCCACCAGATCACTGCGCTCCGAAGAGCTAAACCTCCTGGTCACCCCAAATGTGAGGACCTACCATCTGTCCGCAACCCGCCGCCGGGCTTTCTCTGTTGCAGCCCCTACCATGTGGAACGCACTGCCCGCCGGCATCCGTGCCACCCAGGGCCTCCTCCCGTTCAGGAGAGCAGTTAAGACATTGCTGTTCCAACAAGCCTTCGGAGTTAGCTAGACTGTAGCTCACACCGCCTAGCTGTCAGCCCACTGCGACTCCATTTGTTGTTTCAACTGTTCTAATTGTAATTCCATCTTAATGGTGTTACTGTGGTTTTTGAGTTATCTGACAATTGTATTTTACGAACTGTTGTAAGTCGCCCCGAGCCATTGGGGGGGGGGGGACGACGACAGACAAATGCGAAATAATCTATTATATAAATGGGTTCACGTCATGTGATGTATACCTCAAACAAAGAAACCATACAACGCAGAAACACAATACTTGCCAACAGAAATAGGCCTCAAGCAAGGTACGTTTGTAGCAAAGAAACTTTCCCCCCCCAAAACCTAAAAGGCCCCCAAAACAACGAATAAAAATAAAACTACATTTACCAGCATCCTCCGGGGCAGCCAAAGACTCACCCAGCCTCTACATTCTGAAGAACATGATTGGCTGCCAATAAGGGCGGATTTGCATAACTGCTGCACTGGCCAGCCAACATGAAAATTCCGATCCATAATAAACTGCCAAAACAGAATAAGGAAAAGGCCTGAGCCAATCCCCAACACAAACACCCAAATCACTTCCAACCGAAAAATCACTTTGCCACGCCTCTGGGGCTCTTCCCCCTCCTTCCTTTGTCCAAGGAAGGGAGGGGGAAGAGCCCCAGAGGCGTGGCAAAGCGGCGCTGCGTCAGAGTGACGCGTCGCCGCTTCGCCACGCCTCTTGCTCTTTTCTCCCTCCCTTCCTTCGTCCAGAAAGCTGCGCCGCGGAGGTGTGCCGCGGCCGATGGGCGGCGTGATGGCGGCAGCGGCGTGGGCGTGGCGACGGGGTACGTCTTAGTTTATATAAGACGTACCCCGAAAGTAAGACGTAGGGGGACTTTTTGGGGGGAAAAGAAAGTAAGACGCTGTCTTACTTTCGGGGAAACACGGTATATATCAAATATTCATATATATTTTTGTCGCCTCTAAGGCGAAGCTGCCATGTAGAAAGTAAATAATATAGCTTACCCGGTGATTGCACCAACACGGAGTAAATTCAGCCATTGGAGGCTTGGAGCAGCTATTCGCGACTCTCCTGACCATTGTGGCTTATCCCTATCCAGGGAACGTTTGAGTTACGGCCAACGGGCTGTGGATTATAATATATTTTTGCAAGTTTTGGATTCATCTGCACCATACCATCACGGCTCTTCATGGATATGATATTGATTGTGTGACATTCACTATTACAGTCTGTATGTTGATGTTCTCTCACGAATTGTACCGGGAGGTGACGTATCATTGTTTATTTTGTTAATCCGCCGCTTGTGGGGCTTTACCCAAACTGGGGAATGTGGGGGATACTGCTTGTGATATACATAATTAACTATTTATGTTGTTTGCTCTACCATTTGACTTTGAGAGTGATTGAAACTTATTGCATATTGTTCGACTTTATTTACCATTATGGTTATATAAAAAGATTTGATTAGCATACCTATCCCTGTGTGTGCATATTGAGTTTCTGCCATTCCTGCCAGGATATCTATGTTGTGTTCATCGAAACAGGCCCAGGTTTCACACTGAGTGTATAAATACATTTAAAAACATATTAACTATATGTATTCCTGTGTTCGAGTATCATTTTGTGTCATTTTGGTTGGTGGTGTGCCCCAGGATTTTGTAAATATAAAAAACGCGCCGCAGCCCAAAAAAGGTTGAAATACACTGGCTTAGAGCAGGGGTGCTCACACTTTTTCAGCATGCGAGCTACTTATAAAACAACCAATTCAAAATGATCTACCTACCCACTACAAACATGTGAAACATATAACACAATATCTGCTTTGAACTCGGTTTTCTGAGTCCACACTGCCATATAATCTGATTCAAAGCAGATCACATGGGATTGTATTCAACTGTGTGGAAAGGACCTCAGATAACTCAGGGCCAGCAGCACTTGGGCGGCGTCAGGAGCCTATAGGCGGGACTGAGCCTTCCTCTCACCCTGCCTGCGATCTACCAGGATGCCCTACGCCATCTACCAGTAGATCACGATCTACCTAATGAGCACTCCTGGTTTAGAGTCTTAGTGCGAGCCCTCAGACGGCTTAAGTTGAACAAGCTGCCATCAGTACGATAGTGTGTGTATATATGCCATCTTTTTCTTCTTCGAGGTCTGCCGTGGCCCTTTGGAGCATCATGCTGAAGAAGATTGTAAATAGGGTTGGTGCAAGAACACAACCTTGTACACTCCATTATTTATTAGACAGGGCTCCGAGAGAGCATTGCCGTATCTGACTTGACCGCGCTGGCCCTCATGTAACAGGATAATCATGTTGAGGAATTTGGGGGGGCATCCTCTTCGTTCCAGGATCTGCCACAGACCTTTTCTGCTCATAGTGTCAAAGGCTTTGGTGAGGTCTACAAATGTGACACAGAGTCCTTTGCTCTGCTCTCTACATTTCTCTTGCAGTTGTCTAAGGGCAAAAACCGTATCTGTGGTGCTCCTATTAGCTCTGAAGCCGCATTGGTTTTCCTGGAGAAGTTCTTCTGCAATAGCAGGAACTCATCTGTTCAGGATTATCCTTGCAAGGATTTTTCCAGCAATGGAGAGCAGTGTTATACCTTGATAGTTTGAGCAATCAGATTTTGTTCCTTTTTTCTTATACAGGGTGATGATAACTGCATTGTGCGCCAGCTGTGCCCGTACCTTGGGAAGTCTGATCTGGCTACGGTCGTCCACGCTCTGGTCACATCCCGAATAGATTACTGCAACGCACTCTACGTGGGGCTGCCTTTGAAGACAGTTCGGAATTGCAATTAGTCCAGCGGGCGGCAGCCAGATTATTAACGGGAGCCACATACAGGAGCACACCACCCCTGTTGTGCCAGCTCCACTGGCTGCCTGTCCAATTCCGAGCTCAATTCAAAGTGCTGGTTTTGACCTTTAAAGCTCTATACGGTTCTGGCCAAGCTTACTTGTCCGAACGCATCAGCCGCTACGTCCCACCCCATAACCTAAGATCATCCGGGGAGGCCCTGCTCTCGCTCCCGCCGACTTCTCAAATGCGGTTGGTGGGGACGAGGGACAGGGCCTTCTCGGTGGTGGCTCCCCGCCTGTAGAATGCGCTCCCTATGGAGGTACGGTCCACCCCATCCCTCCTGGCATTCAGGAAAAAGGTAGAATCCTGGCTTTGGGACCAGGCGTTTGCACCCCAGCACTAAGCAGCATGTTAGATGGGGATTTTAATGGAAATGGATGAAGAGGGTCAATGTTTTATGGATTGAATATTGTTTTAACTTGGAATGACTGTGTATGTTGTTGAGGGAACTGCATTTTAATATGTTTCTAATATATCTTAATTGTTGTGGGGTTTTGGGGTTTTTACTGTGATGATGTGGCATCGAATTGTGCTGTACTGTAAGCCGCTCTGAGTCCCCCCTCGGGGGTTGAGAAGAGCGGGGTAAAATCCTGAAATAAAATAAAATCTCGGAGATCTGATGGCAGTTCACCTTTTTCCCAGCAGCTCACAAGGAGCTCGTGGAATTTAGCATGTACATGGCCTCCCTGTTTCCAAGCTTCAGGTGGGATTCCATCGATCCAGCTATCCAACACATGATACAACAACCAATGAAAAATGAGCTGGACACAGCTCCCACTCTGGAAGAGACCCTTGAGGCCATACAGCAGATGAAAAATTGTGGGATTAACATAACTCAAAAACCACTGGACGAATAGACATCAAATTTGGACACAAGACACCTCTCAGGCCAACGAGTGACCATCACTCATAAAATTACCTCGGTTGCTTCTTCATTTTGGAGAGATGTGTTGGTTTGAGAACATCAGGTAGCGTCTTCTTCTCACCAGGCGCACGGACCCACAGGACGTCTGCTGCTGTTGCTGGTACCCACTTATCAGAACTCGGTATCCGTGTTTCAGGTTTTGCTATCTCACTGTCCGTGGACCAGATCTCATGGTGTAGCACAGCAGTTCTCGTTTGTGCCAGGGGGCCTGGGATCAGGACCGGGGGTTCCATTAGCATTAGGGCCTGCACCTGCACCAGCAGAGATAGATTCAGAAGAGGATTTGGAAGGGTTAGCTGAAGGAGACTTTCCCATCACCGGGCCTCTTTCTCCCACCGAACGTTTGGCATGGGATGAAGGTTGGCGGAACCGTATGAAGATATAGATAACCAGGTGCAGTTGGAAGGTTCAGATAGTGAAAACATGGAAGCGAGCGGCTGGGAAGATTCTAGGGAGGAGAGCTCTCATGAAGATATAGACCCAGGTGCTGGGAGACAAGGTCGAACCTTTGATAGGAGACAAAGCATCGAGTCCAGCAGAAGGGGATGGTATCACAGCCTAGACAGGCCGATGTCCGACAATAGAGATTGGAGACGTCGAGGCCTAGATTGTCGGGGACCTCGGCAGAAGGATTAAGTATAGGGTCCCCGGGAATCAATCCCCAGTGCTTCGGCCACGTCTCTTCTGAGTAGACGTGAAGCAAAGTGGGTTCCTCGGAACCAAGCCCTGCCTTGTACCTTGTACCTTGTACCTTGTTTGTTCCTGAATCCGCATTGCCTGCGGAGCCTTGTTTGTTCCTGAATCCGCATTGCCTGCGGAGCCTTGCCACTGTTCCTGAATACGCATTGCCTGCGGAGCCTTGCCAAGCCTTTTGGATTATAGTAACAAGTTGCTTCTGAATTCTACATTGCTACAGCTTTTGGACTGCTTCTGCTATTTTCATGGACAATACTTCCTTTGAACTGTTTCTATATATCTAATAAAGTAGTTAGCCTTCAGCCCGTCTCTGTGTGTGTGATTAAGGGGCCGGTCAAGTCCGTGCATCGTGACACATGGTTGCTTTAAATTGTTTTCTTTAAATTGCTAAATTTCACGAGTGTGGTCAAGGCAACGAACGTTGTACATTCCCAAGTAAATGCATAAAGAGAATGTATTAACCGAATTTTCCAATAATAATCCAATCTGCAAAACAAAAAGCGGCCGACGTCAATGTTTTGTTGTCTTTGGACAGACTTCTGCGTTTTGTCGTCAAATGCAAGGCCTTCATTCAAATGCATCACTTTCCTCTCGGCTTCCATTCGCAAGGGAAAGGTGTGGCAAGACTTCTGCTTTGAATGCAGCATTGTAACAGTACCGTTTGACACAACATGTCAATGGATGAGAAGATACTGTTTTGACTCCCTAAACCTGTTTTGGGAAATATGTTTTCTTTTTTTAAAAAAAATAGCAGCAGGCTTTTGAAGAATGAACACTTTTAAAGGAAGGGCTTTTAAGAGAGTTTTATACTTTCGCATTGCTGTGTTCCTAAGCCAGCAAAATCACACACAACTGGACAAAGGCCCACCAGTCAACGTTGGTTCCAGATACACACCAGTCACCAGCACTTGACATTCTCACCATCTTCCAAATAATGCATCATAACCATTCACTAACAAAATGGAGCAGGAAGTGATCTCGGATTCAGGCGAACAGATGCAGAAACAGTTTTCGACAATGTCAATTGGTGCATTTTCCTGCCACCATTCAGTGGCACCTTTAGCAATATCCGCCATTCAGCACCTTTAGCAATATCTGCATGGTTAATAAGATAACGAAAATAACACTTTGTAACAAAATGTGATTTTTTTCCTGCTCCTGGTTTGAAAGTGTTGTTACAGTGTTCCCTTGCTTATTCCAGGACCACCCGCGATAAGTGAAAATCCACGAAGTAGGGGCGCTCCGCCCACTCAAGTGGACAGAGTGTCCCTACTTCGTGGCGGCCTCCTCCTCGCCACCTCTGCTGCTCCCCACCTCTGCTGCTCAGAGGCCCCTTGGGTGCCCAACTTGGCGAGGAAGGAGCTAAGTGTTCCCTCGCTGCTCCCAATGAAACAGCGAGTCCGCAATAAGCAAACCGCGAAGTAGCGAGGGAACACTGTATACCCCGGGGTGTTTATTATTTATTTATTATTTCACATTTGTCTGTCGCCCCCCCCCCCCCAAAACGGCTCGGGGCGACTTACAACAGTTCGTAAAATACAATTGTCAGATAACTCATAATAACTCACAGTAATACCATTAAGATGGAATTACAATTAGAACAGTTGAAGCAACAAATGGAGTCGCAGTGGGCTGACAGCTAGGCGGTGTGAGCTACAGTTTAGCTAACTCCGAAGGCTTGTTGGAACAGCAATGTCTTGACTGCTCTCCTGAACGGGAGGAGGCCCTGGGTGGCACGGATGCCGGCGGGCAGTGCGTTCCACAGGGTAGGGCTGCAACAGAGAAAGCCCGGCGGCGGGTTGCTGACAGATGGTAGGTCCTCACATTTGGGATGACCAGGAGGTTTAGCTCTTCGGAGCGCAGTGATCTGGTGGGATGGTATGGGACAAGGCGGTCCCGCAGGTACACTGGCCCCAGACCATGTAAGGCCTTAAAAGTCAGGACTAACACTTTGAAGGCAATCCGGCATTCAATTGGGAGCCAGTGCAGTTCGCGCAGGATTGGCGTGATGTGGTGGCCAATCGGGACCCCTGCCAGGAGTCGCTGCAGCGTTCTGCACCAGCTTGAGTCTCCGGATTACCGACAGAGGAAGGCCAATGTAAAGAGCGTTACAGTAGTCCAGCCTCGAGATGACCGTGGCTTGGATCACTGTCGCTAAGTCGCGCGGACAAATAGGGGGCCAGCTTCCTCGCCTGGTGAAGATGGAAAAATGCTACCCTGTTGACGCTGGAGACGTGGGCCTCCATCGACAACAAGGGGTCCAAGGTCACTCCTAAGCTCTTAACAGAGGGCGACGGACATAATGTCACGCCGTCCAGGGTTGGAAGCTGGACATCCCTACAGCCCGGAGGACCCAGCCACAGGATCTCCGTCTTTCCCGGATTCACCTTCAACCTACTGGCTCGCAGCCATCCAGTGACGGCCTCAAGGCAACGATGGAAATTATCGGGTACGGATTCGAGGCTGCCCTCCATCTTCAGGATAAGCTGGGTGTCATCAGCGTACTGATGGCACACCAGCCCAAAACTACGCACCAGCTGGGCAAGTGGTCGCATATAGATGTTAAATAAGAGGGGAGAGAATAGCCCCTGAGGAACCCCGCAAAGAAGCGGGAACCCCGGAGACATCCTTGCCCCTCCTCACTCGTTGTAGCCGGTTCCGGAGGAAGGAGGTCACCCATTTAAGGGCTGTCCCCCTAACTCCGGCCCTGGCAAGGCGGTGCGTCAATAGATCATAATCGACTGTATCAAACGCCGCTGTGAGGCGTTTACAGTTGCTTACAAAAATTTATTTATTTATTTATTTATTGTTCATACTTGTATACTGCTCCTTCCAGCAGGCTCGGGGCGGTTTACATAAAATCAGTTTATAAAACAACAGTAATTCAATTTAAACAGCAAACCGTTAAAACAGGACATAAAACAACAGTTTATATAAAACTCAGAGAGTTTGAAGACTTCCTCAAGAGCCATTTAAGTTGAAGGCCTGCCTAAAAAGAGATGTTTTACAGGCTCTCCGGAAAGGGGCCAATTCTTTGATGGCACGGACTTCATCCGGCATTGAGTTCCATAGCGACGGGGCGCTACGGAAAAGGCTCTTGATCTGGTTGTAGACAGACGGCAGGAATGACTAGATGAACTACTAAGAGATTTTGCTCTTCCAAGCGCAGTGATCTCGGGGGAACATACGGGGTAAGGCGGTCCCTCAGATACACCGGCCCTAGACATAAAGCTCAACACCAACACCTTGAAAACAATCCGGTACTCTATTGGTAGCCAGTGCAGTTGCTGCAGAATAGGTGTCATGTGCTCTCGTGCAGGTGCTCCCACCAGCAGCTGAGCAGCAGCATTCTGCACTAGCTTGAGTTTCCGGATAGATGACAAAGGAAGGCCAATGTAGAGGGTGTTACAGTAGTCCAGTCTCGAGATGACCATTGCCTGGATCACCGTAGCCAGGTCGCTCCTGGGCAGGTGGGGAGCCAGCCGCCTAGCCTGGCGTAGATGGAAAAATGCAGTCCTCCAGGCTTCTTACTGAAGACAACGGGCTCAAAAGCTCGCTGTCCAGGGTAGGCAGCCGGCAACCATCTAACCCAGGGCGACACAGCCACAGGATCTCCGTCTTCGACGGATTCACCCTCAGCCGGCTGGCACGCAGCCAACCAGTCACGGCTTCTAGGCATTGGTGGAAACAATCGGGTACGGTATCCGGCCTGCCGTACATTCTCAGCACCAGCTGGGTGTCATCAGCGTACTGGTGACACTCCAGACCAAAGTCGCGGACCAATCGAGCCAGTGGACGCATATAGATGTTAAACAATAGAGGGGAAAGAATGGCATCCTGGGGGACCCCACAACTTAAAGGGAGTCTTCCAGAGACCATCCCCCCCTCCACACGTTTTCCCCAATCTTGGAGAAAGGAGGCCACCCATTTAAGGGAAGTCCCCCTGACTCCTGTCACAGCTAAACGGTGGGTCAGTAGTGCATTATCTACCGTGTCAAATGCTGCTGTGAGATCTAACAACACAAGCAGCGCTGACCCATCCTGGTCGAGCTGGCAGCGAAGTTGGTCTGTAATGGAGACAAGCACGGTCTCCGTCCCATGCCCAATACGGAAGCCGGACTGGAAGGGATCAAGTCCAGCAGTGCCATCTAAGAACTGTTGCGGCTGATCCGCCACTGCCCTCTCACATACCTTGCCCAGAAATGATAGATTCGACACCGGGCGGTAACTGGGGGGAACCGAAGGATCTATATTCGGTTTCTTCAGTAGCAGTCTTACCATGGCCTCCTTCAAACCCCCTGGAAACACTCCTTGTTCAAGGGAGCTGTTAATTATCCTACGCAGGGGGTCTCGTAACCCCTCCCAACAAGATCTAACTAGCCAGGAGGGGCACGGATCGAGGGAGCATGTAGTTGGTCTAGCTGCAATCAGTAACTCATCGACAGCTGCCGTGTCCAGCAGTTGGAACCGGTCGAAGGTGCACCCACCGAGTGCAACGGAGTCTCGAGTTCACTTACTGTATCAATTGTGGCTGGGATGTCCCGGCGGAGCTTCAAGGTTTTGTCGGCGAAATAGCTCTGAAAAGCCTCAGCTGTTGGAGCCAATTCGCTATCATTTTGAACGACTGGGATCGTCGTCAATGACCGAATCACTTTAAATAATTGTGCTGGGCGTGAGCTAGCTGACTCTATCAGGGAAGAGTAGTAGACCTTTTTAGCTTCCTTGATAGCCTGCTCATAAACGTCTTTGAATTATTTATAGGCTAATCTCGAGGCTTCGTGATGGAGGTCTCGCCACACGTCCTCTAGCCGTCTCTTTTCCCTTTTCATCGTCCATAGTTCCTCCGTGAACCACGGTGAACTATTTACTCAGGGTCTGAGACGGGAGAAGTGTGTGTCCCTAGGTGGCACCGATGGAGAGAAGGACTCAGAACTGGTAAAATGTGAACTACAAAGAGTAAACTCGTTGTCCTTTTCTGAACTTGTGTGTGGCACATTTTCTTTCCCTGGCAAGAGAGTGTGTGGACTGGTAAACGTGAACTACAAAGAGTAAACTCGTTGTCCTTTACTGAACATGTGTGTGGCACATTTTCTTTCCCTGGCAAGACAGTGTGTGGACTGGTAAACGTGAACTACAAAGAGTAAACTCGTTGTCCTTTACTGAACATGTGTGTGGCACATTTTCTTTCCCTGGCAAGACAGTGTGTGGACTGGTAAACGTGAACTACAAAGTGTAAACTCATTGTCCTTTACTGAACATGTGTGTGGCATATTTTCTTTCCCTGGCAAGACAGTGTGTGGACTGGTAAACGTGAACTACAAAGTGTAAACTCATTGTCCTTTTCTGAAAATGTGTGGCACATTTTCTTTCCCTGGCAAGACAGTGTGTGGACTGGTAAACGTGAACTACAAAGTGTAAACTCATTGTCCTTTACTGAACATGTGTGTGGCATATTTTCTTGCCCTGGCAAGACAGTGTGTGGACTGGCAAACGTGAACTACAAAGTGTAAACTCATTGTCCTTTACTGAACATGTGTGTGGCACATTTTCTTTCCCTGGCAAGACAGTGTGTGGACTGGCAAACGTGAACTACAAAGTGTAAACTCATTGTCCTTTACTGAACATGTGTGTGGCACATTTTCTTTCCTGGCAAGACAGTGTGTGGACTGGTAAAAGTGAACTACAAAGTGTAAACTCATTGTCCTTTACTGAACATGTGTGTGGCATATTTTCTTTCCCTGGCAAGACAGTGTGTGGACTGGTAAACGTGAACTACAAAGTGTAAACTCATTGTCCTTTACTGAACATGTGTGTGGCACATTTTCTTTCCCTGGCAAGACAGTGTGTGGACTGGTAAACGTGAACTACAAAGTGTAAACTCATTGTCCTTTACTGAACATGTGTGTGGCACATTTTCTTTCCCTGGCAAGACAGTGTGTGGACTGGTAAACGTGAACTACAAAGTGTAAACTCATTGTCCTTTACTGAACATGTGTGTGGCATATTTTCTTTCCCTGGCAAGACAGTGTGTGGACTGGTAAACGTGAACTACAAAGTGTAAACTCATTGTCCTTTACTGAAAATGTGTGGGGCACATTTTCTTTCCCTGGCAAGACAGTGTGTGGACTGGGAACGTGAACTACAATGAGTAATCTTATTGTCCTTTACTGAACATGTGTGTGGCACATTTTCTTTCCCTGGCAAGACAGTGTGTGGACTGGTAAACGTGAACTACAAAGTGTAAACTCATTGTCCTTTACTGAACATGTGTGTGGCACATTTTCTTTCCCTGGCAAGACAGTGTGTGGACTGGGAAACGTGAACTACAAAGTGTAAACTCATTGTCCTTTACTGAACATGTGTGTGGCACATTTTCTTTCCCTGGCAAGACAGTGTGTGGACTGGTAAACGTGAACTACAAAGTGTAAACTCATTGTCCTTTACTGAACATGTGTGTGGCACATTTTCTTTCCCTGGCAAGACAGTGTGTGGACTGGTAAACGTGAACTACAAAGTGTAAACTCATTGTCCTTTACTGAACATGTGTGTGGCATATTTTCTTTCCTGGCAAGACAGTGTGTGGACTGGTAAACGTGAACTACAAAGTGTAAACTCATTGTCCTTTACTGAACATGTGTGTGGCACATTTTCTTTCCCTGGCAAGACAGTGTGTGGACTGGGAAACGTGAACTACAAAGAGTAAACTCGTTGTCCTTTACTGAACATGTGTGTGGCACATTTTCTTTCCCTGGCAAGACAGTGTGTGGACTGGGAAACGTGAACTACAAAGAGTAAACTCATTGTCCTTTACTGAACATGTGTGTGGCATATTTTCTTTCCCTGGCAAGACAGTGTGTGGACTGGTAAACGTGAACTACAAAGTGTAAACTCATTGTCCTTTACTGAACATGTGTGTGGCACATTTTCTTTCCCTGGCAAGACAGTGTGTGGACTGGGAAACGTGAACTACGCATGATTTGCATTCCACAACACAAACTTTAGATTTCAAAATGAGAATAATAATGTGGAGCTATTAGGAAGGTTACTTATTATTTGTCACTGGAAGTTTGGCATCCCGCCTTTCACCGCATCCTATGGATGCACCATAGCTGATTTGAAGAAGGTAGGATTCAAATGGCCTCTAGAAACCCACGGGGCGGCAATGCTTGTGCTTCAAACCATCTCTGGAGACACACAGCCAGGGGTGGTCCTACCGGTAGGCAAAGGAAGCCACTGCGTGGGCCGCCATCTGGATGATCTGGGTAAAGGGCGCATTCCCCCGCCCGCCAGACACGCGAGGCTGAGTAGACTGGGGGCATGGCCCCGCGCGAGACTGGAAAAGCGAGGCGGGAGAGGGGCGTGGCCTCGCACGAGGCTGAGTAGACTGGGGCGTGGCCCTGCGTGCGACTGGAAAAGCGAGGCGGGAGAGGGGCGTGGCCTCGCACGAGGCTGAGTGGGCTGGAAAAAGGGGCGTGGCCTGCGACGGCTGGGGCGGTGCAGGGCGCGTGAGAAGGAAGGGCGTGGCTCGCGACGAGCCACTACACAGCCGCCAGTTTGCCGCTGCGCTGTGAGGGAGCCTTTCTCTCCCTTTTCCTTCCACGGCGGGTGGTGGTGAGTTTTCTCCTGAGGGGCATTCAGGCAGGAGCTTCTGGGCATGCACAGGGGGCAAAATAATGTTTTGGGGGCGCCAAAATGATGTTCGCTACCATTTAGAATTACCTTAGACCGCCCCTGCACACAGTCAGCCAAAGAGCAGGCCCAGATCAACGGATTGTGGCGCCCTAGGCCACACTTTGGAAGCGCCGCCCCCGCCCCGGGGGTGGGGCTGCTTGCGGGGGGCGGGGCCACTTGCGGGGGGGGCTCCTTCCTCCTCACTGAAGGAGGGGCCGACGCCGATGACGGCAGGGAGGAGGGGCAGCGAGGCTTCTCTCCGCCCTCTCCTCCCTGGCGTGGTGTGACGACGCCAGGGAGGAAGGGCAGCGAGGCTTCTCTCCACCCCCTCCCCCCTGGCGTGGCGTGACGACGCCAGGGAGGAGGGGCGGCGAGGCTTCTCTCTACCCCCTCCCCTGGCGTGGCGTGACGACGCCAGGGAGGGAGGGGCGGCGAGGCTTTCTCTCCACCCCTCCCTGGCGTGGCGTGACGACCCCAGGGAGGAGGGGCGGCGAGGCTCTCCACCCCTCCCCTGGCGTGGCGTGACGACGCCAGGAGGAAGGGCGGCGAGGCTTCTCTCCACCCCTCCCCTGGCGTGGCGTGACGAGGCCAGGGAGGAAGGGCGGCGCGGCTTCTCTCCACCCTCTCCCCCCGGGCGTGGCGTGACGACGCCAGGGAGGAAGGGCGGCGAGGCTTCTCTCCACCCCCTCCCCCCTGGCGTGGCGTGACGACGCCAGGGAGGAGGGGCGGCGAGGCTTCTCTCCACCCTCCCCTGGCGTGGCGTGGCGACGCCAGGGAGGAGGGGCGCGAGGCTTCTCTCCACCCTCCCCCTGGCGTGGCGTGACGACGCCAGGGAGGAAGGGCGGCGAGGCTTCTCTCCACCCCTCCCCCCTGGCGTGGCGTGACGACGCCAGGGAGGAGGGGCGGCGAGGCTTCTCTCCACCCCCTCCCCCCTGGCGTGGCGTGACGACGCCAGGGAGGAGGGGCGGCGAGGCTTCTCTCCACCCCCTCCCCCCTGGCGTGGCGTGACGACGCCAGGGAGGAGGGGCGGCGAGGCTTCTCTCCACCCTCCCCTGGCGTGGCGTGACGACCCCAGGGAGGAGGGGCGGCGAGGCTTCTCTCCACCCCTCCCTGGCGTGGCGTGACGACGCCAGGGAGGAAGGGCGGCGAGGCTTTCTCTCCACCCCCCCTCCCTGGCGTGGCGTGACGACGCCAGGGAGGAGGAGTGGCGAGGCTTCTCCCCAACCCCTCCTCCCTGGAGTGGCTTCACGGTGCCAGGGAGGAGGGGCGGCGAGGCTTCTCCCCGCTCCCTCCTCCCTGGAGTGGTGTGATGCCGCCAGGGAGGAGGGGCGGCGAGGCTCTCCTCCACCCCTCCCCTGGCGTGGCGTGACGACGCCAGGGAGGAGGGGCGGCGAGGCTTCTCTCCACCCCTCCCCCCTGGCGTGGCGTGACGACGCCAGGGAGGAAGGGCGGCGAGGCTCTCTCCACCCCCTCCCTGGCGTGGCGTGACGACACCAGGGAGGAGGGGGCGAGGCTTCTCTCCACCCTCCCTGGCGTGGCGTGACGACACCAGGGAGGAGGGGCGGCGAGGCTTCTCTCCACCCCCTCCCCCCTGGCGTGGCGTTACGACGCCAGGGAGGAAGGGCGGCGAGGCTTCTCTCCGCCCCTTTTCCCTGGCGTGGCGTGATGATGCCAGGGAGGAGGGGCGGCGAGGCTTCTCCCCGCCCCCTCCTCCCTGGCGTGGCGTGACGACGCCAAGGAGGAGGGGCGGCGAGGCTTCTCTCCACCCTCCCTGGCGTGGCGTGACGACGCCAGGGAGGGAGGCGGCGAGGCTTCTCTCCACCCCCCCCCTGGCGTGGCGTGACGACGCCAGAGAGGAGGGGTGGCGAGGCTCTCTCCTCCTCCTCCTCCTGGCGTGGCGTCGGCCCCGCCCCTCCTTCCTTCAGTGAAGGAAGGAGGGGTGGGGCTGACGTGACGCGAGGAGGGGACGGCGGGAAGCCGCGTCAAAGGCCCTAGGGCCTATAGCGCTCCGTGCGCAGGCGCAGGAACGCCAGAACATTAAACTTTTTTTAAAAAAATGTGTTTTTTTTAATTTGGGGGGTCTGGATCTCTGCCCGCCCAAGGCTGCCGCCCTAGGCCATGGCCTAGGGTGGCCTTATGGGTAATCCGGGCCTGCCAAAGAGGAGTCCTCTTCTCTGCTGGAGGTGTTTAGGCCATCGGACATGAGGGTCTTCCTTCCTGGCCGAAGGGGGTCAGGTTTGGTGGCCTCTGAGGTTCTCGGCTCCTATGGCAACCGAGCAGGGGAGAGCAAAGGCCACGAGCACAGCCTGTTCTTTGGACACGGGAGCAACCTTTTCCCAATTAGCTTCGGCGTCAGCGGGATTGTGTTTGCAAAGTTATTATGATGGTGTTTCTTTTCCCCACCTCGTCCTGGGCATTAACATTTCCTGGCAAGCGTCCCATCCACAGCACAATCGAAGGAGGCATTCCAGGGGATTGGAGCTGCCAAGACGCATTCCTCCCTCTGGCCGGCTTAAAGGGGCAAGCGGGCTAGGAAGGGGCGATGCAGGCCCAAACCCAAGGCTAGAGGTACTCGATGCTCCAACAGTTGCTTTCCGAGGATTGCAGTGTTGTGCTGTCAAGCTATTACCAATCTATAGACACCCCCAAGTTTTCCTGGGCGAGGTGTGCTCAGAAAGAGAAGTTGGCCTTGGTGGAGGTTGAGACAACATGACTTGCCCAAGGTCGCCCAATGGGTTTCATAGGTCAAGTTACTCTTCTGATTTAGAAGGCATTTCTGCAGTTTTGGTTGGGAAAAGAGCCTTTCACGTCTGGGGTCGCTTTGGTGTTTCCCAACCAGTGTGCTAGGGCACACTAGTGTGCCGTGAGCGATCATCAGGTGTGCTGTGGGAAATTGGAACCTCCAGGGTGGGGAGAGTCTAGTGTGTTGAAGTATAAAAACCCTAAGAAACCTACCTCGATAAAGGCACGAAATTACAAACACCACCCACCTCACCACCCTACTTGGTCTCTCACTCTCCATGCATTGGGAAGGCCCACCTCCCTTTTCCCAAGTAGACACCTCCTCTTGCCTCCTGGGGGTTCTGTCCAAAGCACCCAGAGGGCCGATGTCTTCCCATGCCTGTTTGAGGGACCTTAAAGTGGTGAGCCTCCTCCCAACATTGTCATTCTGGATAGAAAACAAACAACAACATAGCATAACATTGTTTGAGTCCACAGTACTCTCTGGGTGTAGGTGAACTACAACTTCCAAACTCAAGGTCAATTCCCAAGCAAACCCTTTCAGTACTTTCTGTTGGTAATGAGAGTTCAATAGGCCAAGTTTGGTTCGATTCCATTGTTGCAAGAGTTCAGGATGCTCTTTGATTGTGTGTTAACTATAAATCCCAGAAACTGTAACTCCCAAATGTCAAGGTATATTTCCCCCAAACTCCATCTGCGTTCATATTTGGGCATATTGAGTATTCACGCCAAGTTTGGTCCTGATCCAACATTGTTTGAGTCCACAGTGCTCTCTGGATATAGGTGAACTACAACTCCAAAACTCAAGGTCAATGCCCACCAAACTCTTATAGCATTTTCTCTTGGTTATGGGAATTCTGTGTGGGAAGTGTGTGTCTTTCTGCCATTCCTGCCAGGATATCTATGTTGAGTTCATCGAAACAGGCCCAGGTTTCACACTGAGTGTATAAATACATTCAAAAACATATTAACTATATGTATTACTGTGTTAGAGTGTCATTTTGTGTCCTTTTGGTTGGTGGTGTGCCCCAGGATTTGGTAAATGTAAAAAGTGTGGGAAACACTGGAATAGAAGAAGGGGGAGAGGAGGAAGAGGAAAAAGAGGAGGGAGAGGAAATGAGGAAGAAGAGGAGGAAGAATAAATGGGGAAGAAGAAGAGGAAATGAGGAAGAGGAGGAGGAGTAAGATGAAGAAATGAGGAAGAAGAAGAGAACAAAGAGGCGAAAATGAGGTGGAAGAGGAGTAAGGAGGGGAAGAAGGGCAGGAGGAAGAGAAAAAATAAGAGGAAGAAAAAGAGAAAAAGGAAGAAGAGGAAGAAAAGGACAAAGAAGAGAAAACGAGGAGAAAGAAGAGAAAAAAGAATAGGAAGAAAAAGAGAGAAAGAAAGAAAAGGAGGAAGAAGAGGTGGAAGAAAAAGGAGGAAAAAAGGAGGGAGAAGGGGAAAAAGATGTAAAGGAAAGTGTGGAAAAGAAAGAAAAGAGGAAGAAGAGGATGAAGACGAGAAAAGGGAAGTAGAGTAGAAGGAAGAGGCAGGAGTAAAAACGAGGAAGAAGAGGATGAAGACGTGAAGAAATAAGAGGAAGAAGAGGAAAAGGAAGAAGAGAGGAAGAAGAGGATAAAGAAGAGAAAAGGGAAGTAGCGAAGGAAGAAGAGGTAGAAGTAAAACAAGGAAGAAGAGGACAAAAAAGTGAAAAAATAAGAAGAGGAAGAAGAGGAAAAGGAAGAAAAGAGGAAGAAGAGGATGAAGACGAGAAAAGGGAAGTAGCGAAGGAAGAAGAGGCAGAAGTAAAAACAAGGAAGAAGAGGACGAAGAAGTGAAAAAATAAGAAGAGGAAGAAGAGAGGAAGAAGAGGATGAAGAAGAGAAAAGAGAAGTAGCAAAGGAAGAAGAGAAGAAGAGGAAAAGGAAAAAAAAATGAGGGAAGAAGGGGGAAAAAGTGAAGAAGAGGAAAAGGAAAAAGAGAGGAAGAAGATGAAGACAAGAAAAAGGAAGTGCTGGAGGAAGAAGAGGTGGAAGTAAAAATGAGGAAGAAGAGGACGAAGAAGAGAAAAAATAAGAAGAGGAAGAAGAGGAAAAGGAAGAAGAGAGGAAGAAGAGGATGAAGAAGAGAAAAGGGAAGTAGCGAAGGAAGAAGAGGTAGGAGTAAAAATGAGGAAGAAGGGGAAGAAGAGGAAAGGAAGATGAAGAAGAAGATGAAGACAAGAAAAAGGAGGTGGTGGAGGAAGAAGAGGTGGAAGTAAAAACAAGGAAGAAGAGGACGAAGAAGAGAAAAAATAAGAAGAGGAAGAAGAGGAAAAGGAAGAAGGGAGGAAGAAGAGGATGAAGAAGAGAAAAGAGAAGTAGCAAAGGAAGAACAGGTGGAAGTAAAAATGAGGAAAAAGGGGAAGAAGAGGAAAGGAGGATGAGAGGAGGAAGATGAAGACAAGAAAAAGGAAGTGGTGGAGGAAGAAGAGGCAAAAGTAAAAATGAGGAAGAAGAGGATGAAGAAGTGAAAAAAATAAGAAGAGGAAGAAGAGGATGAAGAAGAGAAAAGGGAAGTAGCGAAGGAAGAAGAGGTAGGAGTAAAAATGAGGAAGAAGGGGAAGAAGAGGAAAGGAAGATGAGAGGAAGAAGATGAAGACAAGAAAAAGGAAGTGGTGGAGGAAGAAGAGGTGGAAGTAAAAACGAGGAAGAAGAGGATGAAAAAGAGAAAAAGGAAGAAGAGAGGAAGAAGAGAAAAGGGAAGTAGCGAAGGAAGAAGAGGTAGGAGTAAAAATGAGGAAGAAGGGGAAGAAGAGGAAAGGAAGACGAAGAAGAAGATGAAGACAAGAAAAAGGAAGTGGTGGAGGAAGAAGAGGTGGAAGTAAAAACGAAGAAGAGAAAATATAAGAAGAGGAAGAAGAGGAAAAGGAAGAGAAGAGGAAACAAGGAAGAAGAAGGAGAGAAAAAGAAAGAACAAAGAAAAGGAAAAGGAGAGAAGAGGAAGAATTTGAAGAAGAAGAACAGCAAAGTTTCGAATTCTGTTTTGCAGAATCGCAGCACCAGACTTCTTTCCAAGCCCTCGCAGGCAGTACGGGACTTGCTTTTCAATAAGCGACTTCACAGGCCCGGCTCCCGTGGTTGCGCCTCCTTCTCTGGCCAAAACTTAGCTTTTCGGGGGCCTGGATCATTCCAGCGCATTATATTCATGCCCCGATTAGCAGCCGCCTTCCTCGCCCCGAATGCCACACCAGAACAAATGGGGGCACGGCTGTTTACCCGGGAGGGGTGTGCGGAATAATAACTAACAGCTTGTCCCGTGTGTTGGAGGGGAAACGTGCCTTTCCTGGCAGAAAAGGGGCCTTGATGCCCTTGTTGTTGTGAAGATCTGGAGGAATTACGGCTAAATCCAGGGGAGAAAAATGCCAAAACCCCTTGTTTGGGAAGCCGGCTAATTGCATGAAGGTCCCTATTATCCCTGTGTGATTTTCCTCCCTGGCCGTAATCGGCTCAGCATTTTTTCTTTAGCCCCGGCCGCTCGGTATTACCGGAAAAGGTCAGCGGTGTTCATGCGCAAAAAAGCCGCATGACCAGAGGGACCCGAGAAGGGAGGAAAAATCACATCCGAAGAGGGGAGGATTAACGAAAATGGACCACCGTTCGTAACGTTTGCATTCGGTAGAGAGCTGCTTTCACATTGCTGTGTCCCCAAACCGGCATGGTGACCGACACACAACTGGACAAGGACCCATCGGCCGGCAACGTGCATCAGTTCCAAATATGCGTCAGCCAGCACCATTTGTCGTCCTCACCACCATCCAAGTAATGCATCGTCACCATTCGCTAACAGAGCAAGAAGCAATCTAGGATTCAGGCTAACGGATGCAGAAACAGTTTTCGACAATTTCAATTGGTGCGTTTTTTTTCCACCATTCAGTGGCACCTTGAGCAATTTGTAATTCTCACCATCGTCCAGGTAATGCATCGTCACCATTCACTAACAGGGTGGAGCAAGAAGCAATCTAGGTTTCAGGCTAACGCAGGAAGCGACGTCACTCCCTCCGGGGGTGGGGCCCGAGCGTTGTCACTCCCTCCGGGGCAGGGCCTGAGCGACATCACTCCCTCCGGGGGCGGGGCACGAGCGACATCACTCCCTCCGGGGGCGGGGCCCGAGCATCGTCACTCCCTCCGGGGGCGGGGCCCGAGCGACGTCACTCCCTCCGGGGGCGGGGCCCAAGCATCGTCACTCCCTCCGGGGGCGGGGCCCAAGCATCGTTACTCCCTCCAGGGGCGGGGTCCAAGCATCATCACTCCCTCCAGGGGCAGGGCCTGAGCAACGTCACTACCTCCTCAAGGGCCCGAGCATCATCACTCCTCGGGGGTGGGGCCCGAGCGACGTCACTCCCTCCAGGGGCAGGGCCCAAGCATCGTCACTCCCTCTGGGGGTGAGGCCCGAGCAATGTCACTCCCTCCGGGGGCAGGGCCCAAGCATCATCACTCCCTCCGGGGACGGGGCCCAAGCAACATCACTACCTCTGGGGCGGGCCCGAGCGACGCCACTACCTCCGGGGCGGGGCCGAGCATCGTCACTCCCTCCGGGGCGGGGCCCGAGCGACATCACTCCCTCCAGGGGCGGGGCCCAAGCATCATCACTCCCTCCGGGGGCGAGGCCCGAGCAACGTCACTCCCTCCGGGGGTGGGTCCCAAGCATCATCACTCCCTCCGGGGGCGGGGCCCGAGCAACGTCACTACCTCTGGGGGCGGGGCCTGAGCGACGTCACTACCTCCGGGGGCGGGGCTTGAGTGGCGGCATGCGAAAGGGGGCGTAATTCTAAAGTGTGTCCTAGGGCGCAAAAAGGTCTTAATCCTGGCCTGGGCTAACAGATGCAGAAACAGTTTTTCCTTTTCAGTGGCACCTTGAGCAATGTCCACCATTCAGGGTGCAAGTTGTTTTTCCTTCCATCATCACCATTCAGTGGCACCATCTGAGCAATATCCACCATTCAGTGGTGTTTTTTTTCCACCATTCAGTGGTCATTATCCACCACTCAGTCATACCAAGTAATCCATCATCACCATTCCCTAACAGAGAGGAGCAAGAAGCGATCTAGGATTCAGGCTAACGGATGCAGAAACAGTTTTCGACAATGTCAATGGGTGTGTTTTCCTTCCACCATTCAGTGGCACTTTTTTTGCAAGTTGTCATTCTCACCACTGTCCAAGTAATGCATCATCACCATTCCCTAACACAGTGTTTCCCAACCAGTGTGCCGTGGCACACTAGTGTGCCGTGAGCGATCATCAGGTGTGCCGTGGGAAATGGGAACCTCCAATACCCTTTCTTCCCCCTCCTGCCGAACACTTTTCCTTCTCCCCTCGGGCTCCCTTCTTCCCAGCCTCGCTCTGCTCGCTTTGCCTCGCTTTGCTCTGGGGCGAGTCTGCGCAGTAGCGCCCTCACGGGTCACGCCTTCCTCCCTCCCCCTCCTCTCCTGAACACGCTCACGCTGCCCCCTCGGATCAAAATGGCGGCAGAAGCGGCAGTGTAGAAGAAAAAGTAAGTGTTGGGCAGGAGGGGGAAGAAAGGGCGTGAAGGGGGAGGAAGAGGTCTCTGTCGAAAGCTGGCATGGGCAAACTTGGACCTTCCAGGTGTTTTGGACTTCAACTCCCACCAATCCTAGCAGCCTCAGGCCCTTTCCCCCCCTCAGCCACTTAAGCAGGAAAGGGCCTCAGGCTGTTAGGAATGGTGGGAGTTGGAGTCCAAAGCACCCAGAGGGCCCAAGTTTTCCCATGCCTGTTTTAGGGGCCTGAAAGTGGTGAGCCTCCTTCCAACATTGTGATTCTGGATAGAAAACAAACAACAACACAACATAACATTGTTTGAGTCCACAGTGCTCTCTGGGTGTAGGTGAACTACAACTTCCAAACTCAAGGTCAATTCCTAAGCAAACCCTTTCAGTACTTTCTGTTGGTAATGAGAGTTCAATATGCCAAGTTTGGTTCCATTCCATTGTTGCAAGAGTTCAGGATGCTCTTTGATTGCGTGTTAACTATAAATCCCAGAAACTGTAACTCCCAAATGTCAAGGTCTATTTTCCCCAAACTCCATCTGTGTTCACATTTGGGCATATTGAGTATTCATGCCAAGTTTGGTCCGGATCCAACATTGTTTGAGTCCACAGTGCTCTCTGGATATAGGTGAACTACAACTCCAAAACCCAAGGTCAATGCCCACAAAAGTCTTATAGTATTTCCTCTTGGTCATGGGAGTTCTGTGTGGGAAGTTTGTGTCTTTCTGCCATTCCTGCCAGGATATCTATGTTGTGTTCATCGAAACAGGCCCAGGTTTCATGCTGAGTGTATAAATACATTTGAAAACATATTAACTATATGTATTACTGTGTTAGAGTGTCATTTGGTGTCATTTTGGTTGGTGGTGTGCCCCAGGATTTTGTAAATGTAAAAAATGTGCTGCGACTCAAAAGAGGTTGGGAAACTCTGCCTTGAGCAATATCCACCATTCAGTGGCACTTTTTTGCAAGTTGTCATTCTCACCACCGTCCAAGTAATGCATCATCACCATTCCCTAACAGAGTGGAGCAGGAAGCGATCTAGGATTTAGGCCAGTGTTTCCCAACCTTTTTTGAGCCGCGGCACACTTTTTACATTTACAAAACCCTGGGGCACACCACCAACCAAAATGACACAAAATGACACTCTAACACAGTAATACATATAGTTAATATGTTCTTAAATGTATTTATACACTCAGTGTGAAACCTGGGCCTGTTTCGATGAACACAACATAGATATCCTGGCAGGAATGGCAGAAAGACACACGCACACAAAACATACTAATACTAACCCAAAATGACACAAAATGACACTCTAACACAGTAATACATATAGTTAATATGTTCTTAAATGTATTTATACACTCAGTGTGAAACCTGGACCTGTTTCGATGAACTCAACATAGATATCCTGGCAGGAATGGCAGAAAGACACCAACTTCCCACACAGAACTCCCATAACCAAGAGAAAAATGCTATAAGAGTTTGGTGGGCATTGACCTTGGGTTTTGGAGTTGTAGTTCACCTACATCCAGAGAGCACTGCGGACTCAAACAATGTTGGATCAGGACCAAACTTGGCACGAATACTCAATATGCCCAACTATGAACGCAGATGGAGCTCAGGGGATAATAGACCTTGACA
Source organism: Anolis apletophallus (assembly GCA_030556195.1). Lineage (NCBI taxonomy): Eukaryota > Metazoa > Chordata > Lepidosauria > Squamata > Anolidae > Anolis > Anolis apletophallus. The sequence continues at coordinate 23,291,514 of JARBWK010000017.1, read as the reverse complement.
TTTGGGAGTTGTAGTTGCTGGGATTTATAGTTCCCCTACAATCAAAGAGCATTCTGAACCCTACCAATGATAGAACTGGGCCAAACATCCCACACAGAACCCCAGGAGGCAAGAGGAGGTCTCTACTTGGGGAAAGGAGGCGGGCCTTCCCAATGCATGGAGAGGAGATACCAAGTAGACATTGGGTGGGGAGGGGGGTGGTTGTAGTTTTGTGCCTTTATCGAGGTACGTTTCTTAGGGTTTTTATACTTCAACACACTAGACTCTCCCCCCTCCCCTCCTGGAGGTTCCAATTTCCCACGGCACACCTGATGATCGCTCACGGCACACTAGTGTGCCCCGGCACACTGGTTGAGAAACACTGATTTAGGCTAATAGATGCAGACAAAGTTTTCGACAATGTCAGTGGGTGCGTTTTCCTTCCCCCATTCAGTGGCACCTTGAACAATATCCACCATTCAGTCTTACTTTTGAGCAAGTTGTCATTCTCACCATCGTACAAGTAATGCATCATCACTATTTGCTAACAGAGCGGAGCAGGAAGTGATCTAGGATTCAGGCTAATCGATGGCAGGCATCCTCAGAGGTTGTGAGGTCTCTTTGCCAAGCTCCTTATCTAATGTTGCAGTTTCTGGCTCCTCTGACCAACCTTGAAACCCTTCAGATTGGAAGTCAGAATTCTCAGAGAGAGAAGCATCATTCTCTGACTTGAATCTTCATCACTTTGAGCCTCAGGAAAGTCCACAAGCAATCCCACAATCCTCTCTAAATCATCAGTGAACCCATCACCCTCAGGAGTCTCAGGCTCATCACAACCTCTGAGGATGTCTGCCATAGATGCAGGCGAAACATCAGGAGAGAATGCTTCTGGAACATGGCCAGACAGCCCAGAAAACTCACAGCAACCCAGTGAAGTTATGTCTTGTTTTGGAACATGCCTTGCTTATTCCTATGCACAGAAATGCATTTATGGGAACGTGTTAATCCTACAAATGGGTGGGATTGGGATTCCTTCCAGACAGTCGGCTGTCCGCGGCACTTGGTTAGAGATAAGCCCAAAATAGCTGCATTTCCCTGATAATGGAACAAGGCCTGGACATTCTCATACCGGTCAGCGACGGATGGGTTACTGGGATATAGTGGTTGTTACTGGGATACGTCTCTGTAAATTATATGCCTGTGTATGGGAATACCTGGGAGGATTCCGTCCATAGATGTTGTTGTTGTTTTCTGGAAAGGTTTGCAAATCTATGGTTTCAGTGCTGGACTTTTCTGGGCAAAGCAATTCAGGAAGGACATTGTGATATTGTGGACAAGATGGAAGGTGTTGTTGTTGTTTTGGTGTGTTTCAACCACAAAAGGCTGTTGCTAGGTGAAGTGGCCCTCGCTGATGTCACTGGGAAAGAAAGGTGATGAGTCTCTAAGTGGAAAGAAGGAAGGATGGAAGGAAGGAAGGAAGTAAGGAAGGACGGAAGGAAGGAAGGAAGGACGGACAGAAAGAAGGAAGGAAGGAAGGAAGGAAGGACGGAAGGACGGAAGGACGGAAGGAAGGAAGGAAGGAAGGACGGAAAGAAGGAAGGAAGGAAGGACGGAAGGAAGGAAGGAAGGAAGGAAAGAAGTTAGGAAGGACGGAAGGAAGGAAGGACGGACGGAAAGAAGGAAGGAAGGAAGGACGGAAGGAAGGAAGGAAGGAAGGAAGGAAGGAAGGACGGAAGGAAGGAAGGAAGGATGGATGGACGGAAGGAAGGAAGGAAGGAAGGAAGGAAGGAAGGAAGGAAGGAAGGAAGGAAGAGAACCATCTTGCCATGGAGATATTGTAAGGCAGGTCTTCTCAGAGCTGGAGAAAAGAGAAAGGAAGGAAGGAAGGAGAAAAATAAGGGAAAGGAAGGGATGAAGGATGGAAGAAAAGAAAGAGCCACCAAGACAGCCATCTTGCCATGGAGGTATTGTAAGATGGGCCTTCTCAGAGCTGGAGAAGGGAGAAAGGAAAGACAGAAAAAGAAAAAGAAGGGAAAGGAAGGGAGGGAGGGAGCATTGGAGGAAGGGATGAGGAATGGAAGAAAGGAAAAACCCACCAAGAGGGCCATCTTACCATGGAGATATTGTAAGATGGCCTTCTCAGGGCCTGGAGAAGGGAGAAAGGAAAGACAGAAAGAGAAAAAGAAGGGAAAGGAAGAAAGGAAGGGAGAGAGGAAGGAAAGAAAGAAAGAAAGAAAGAAAGAAGAATGGATGAAAGGAAAGAGGCAGCAAGGGAGCCATGGAGACATTGTGAGGTAGGCCTCCTCAGAGCTGGAGAAGGGAGAAAGGAAAGACAGAAAGAGAAAAAGAAGGGAAGGGAAAGAAGGGAGGAAGGAAAGAAAGAAGAATGGACGAAAGGAAAGAGCCTGCAAGGGAGCCATGGAGATATTGTGAGGTAGGCTTTCTCAGAGCTGGAGAAGGGAGAAAGGAAAGACAGAAAGAGAAAAAGAAGGGGAAGGAAGGGAGAGAGGGAGGAAGGGAGGGATGAGGAATGGAAGAAAGGAAAAAAACACCAAGAGGGCCATCTTACCATGGAGATATTGTAAGATGGGCCTTCTCAGGGCCTGGAGAAGGGAGAAAGGAAAGACAGAAAGAGAAAAAGAAGGGAAAGGAAGAAAGGAAGGGAGAGAGGAAGGAAAGAAAGAAAGAAGAATGGACGAAAGGAAAGAGGCAGCAAGGGAGCCATGGAGACATTGTGAGGTAGGCCTACTCAGAGCTGGAGAAGGGAGAAAGGAAAGACAGAAAGAGAAAAAGAAGGGAAGGGAAAGAAGGGAGGAAGGAAAGAAAGAAGAATGGACGAAAGGAAAAAAACACCAAGAGGGTCGTCTTGCCATGGAGATCTCAGAGCTGGAGAAAGGGGAAAAGAAAGAAAGAGAAAAAGAAGGGGAAGGAAGGAAGGAATGAAGGAATGAAGGAAAGAAGATTGGAAAAAGAAAAGGAAAGAAGGAAGGAAGGAAGGAAGGCACTAAGAGAACCCTATTGACATAGGGTCATTGTGAGGCAGGCCTTCTCAGAGCTGGAGAAGGGAGAAAGGAAAGAAAGAAAGAGAAATAAAGAAGGGAAAGAAAGGAAAAGGTGAGAAGGAAGAAGGGAGGGAAGAAGAGAAGGAAGAAATAATAAATAAATAATGTTGGCATGGAGAGCTGGAGAAGGGAGAAGCTGCCGATCCTTTGTCGCCGGCCAATATTTGCTTGCGGCGGATGTGGCGAGATGGCAGCCTTTGTGACACATCCCTCGGGTGACCCTCCGGGCGGCTGGCCCTCTGCCTGGACAAACAAGCAGGGCGTCATCCTCGATTCTGCTGATCCTTTCAAGCGCCCTGCCAAACAGAACCAAACGGAACTACGCAACCCTTATCTCCCGGCCAAGGGATCCTTCCAGGAGCTTCAAAAGGACGCTGTGGGATCCATGCGCCCCTGAACCACATGGATTTGCGCAAAGCCCTCCAGAGTACAAAGGTGGTGTTTGCGCATGGGATTGAGACATCTCTCCAGCCGCTGACCGAAAGGGCCCGGACCTGCTGTTAATCAATGGCGAAGCCGTATCTTTGGGTCGAGGGAACTTTGGCCGCTCTCATTGCCACAGAGGCAAACATTTCAATGCAATGTCCCCAAAGCGCATCAAAGAAGACACCATCAAAGCCCTCATTGATAATAATAATAATAATAATAATATGCATAGAATGGAATCGTAGCTTTGGAAGAGTTCCCAAAGGCCATTCATCCAACCCTTCTTCTGCCAGGAAAGAAAACACAGCCAAAGCACTCCTGACAGATGGCCATGCAGCCTCTGCTTGACAACAACAACAACAGAATAATAGAGTTGGAAGGGACCTCAAAGGCCATCCAGTCCAACCCCATTGTGCCTTGTGGGAAGAGCACCATCGAAGCAGCCCCGATAGAGGGCCATCCAGCCTCTGCTTAATAAATAATAATAAATAATAATAAATAATAATAATAGAGTTGGAAGGGACCCCAAAGGCCATCCAGTCCAACCCCATTGTGCCTTGTGGGAAGAGCACCATCAAAGCATCCCCGATAGAGGGCCATCCAGCCTCTGCTTAATAAATAATAATAATAATAAAAATAATAATAGAGTTGGAAGGGACCTCAAAGGCCATCCAGTCCAACCCCATTGTGCCTTGTGGGAAGAGCACCATCAAAGCATCCCCGATAGAGGGCCATCCAGCCTCTGCTTAATAAATAATAATAATAATAAATAATAATAGAGTTGGAAGGGACCCCAAAGGCCATCAATAATCAACCCCATTGTGCCTTGTGGGAAGAGCACCATCAAAGCATCCCCGATAGAGGGCCATCCAGCCTCTGCTTAATAAATAATAATAATAATAATAATAATAATAGAGTTGGAAGGGACCCCAAAGGCCATCCAGTCCAACCCCATTGTGCCTTGTGGGAAGAGCACCATGAAAGCAGCCCCGATAGAGGGCCATCCAGCCTCTGCTTAATAATAATAATAATAATAATAATAATAGAGTTGGAAGGGATCCCAAAGACCATCCAGTCCAACCCCCTTGTGCCTTGTGGGGAGAGCACCATCAAAGCATCCCGATAAATAAAAATAGAGGAAGGGGCCATCCAGCCACTGCTTAATAATAATAATACTAATAATATTGATGATAATAATAATAATAGAGTTGGAAGGGATCTCAAAAACCATCCAGTCCAACCCCATTGTGCCTTGTGGGAAGAGCACCATGAAAGCAGCCCCGATAGAGGGCCATCCAGCCTCTGCTTAATAAATAAAAATAAAAATAATAGAGTTGGAAGGGACCCCAAAGGCCATCCAGTCCAACCCCATTGTGCCTTGTGGGAAGAACACCATCAAAGCAGCCCCGATAGACGGCCATCCAGCCTCTGCTTAATAATAATAAATAAAAATAAAATAAAAATAAAACAAAAAATAAAAATAAATAAAAATAAAAACAAAAAACAAAAATAAAAATAATAGAGTTGGAAGGGATCCCAAAGGCCATCCAGTCCAACCCCATTGTGCCTTGTGGGAAGAGTACCACCAAAGCATCCCCGATAGGCGGCCATCCAGCCTCTGCTTAATAATAATAAATAAAAATAAAATAAAATAATAAAATAAAAATAAAACAAACCAAAAAAAAAAAAACAAAAATAAAAATAATAAAGTTGGAAGGGATCCCAAAGGCCATCCAGTCCAACCCCATTGTGCCTTGTGGGAAGAGCACCATCAAAGCATCCCCGATAGACGGCCATCCAGCATCTGCTTAATAATAATAATAATAATAATAATAATAATAGAGTTGGAAGGGATCCCAAAGGCCATGGAAGGGACCCAAAAGGCCCATTCCAACCCCATTGTGCCTTGTGGGAAGAGCACCATCAAAGCATCCCCGATAGAGGGCCATCCAGCCTCTGCTTAATAATAATAATAATAATAATAATAATAATAGAGTTGGAAGGGATCCCAAAGGCCATCCAGTCCAACCCCATTGTGCCTTGTGGGAAGAGTACCACCAAAGCATCCCCGATAGAGGGCCATCCAGCCTCTGCTTAATAATTATAATAATAATAGAGTTGGAAGGGATCCCAAAGGCCATCCAGTCCAACCCCATTGTGCCTTGTGGGAAGAGTACCACCAAAGCATCCCCGATAGGCGGCCATCCAGCCTCTGCTTAATAATAATAATACTAATAATATTGATGATAATAATAATAATAGAGTTGGAAGGGATCCCAAAGGCCATCCAGTCCAACCCCATTGTGCCTTGTGAGAAGAGTACCATCAAAGCATCCCCGATAGAGGGCCATCCAGCCTCTGCTTAGTAATAATAATAATAACAATAATAGAGTTGGAAGGGATCTCAAAGGCCATCCAGTCCAACCCCATTGTGCCTTGTGGGAAGAGCACCATCAAAGCAGCCCCGACAGAGGGCCATCCAGCTTCTGCTTAATAATAATAATAATAATAATATTAATAATAGAGTTGGAAGGGACCCCCAAAGGCCATCCAGTCCAACCCCATTGTGCCTTGTGGGAAGACCGCCATCAAAGCACTCCTGACAGAGGGCCATCCAGCTTCTGCTTAATAAATAAATAAATAATAATAAAAGAATAATAGAATTGGGAGGGACCACAAAGACCATCCAGTCCATCCCCATTGTGCTTTGTAGGAAGAGCACAATCAAAGCATCCACGACAGATGGTCATCTAGCCTACGCTTAATAATAATAATAATATGCATACAATAGAATCAAGGTTTTCATTCGGGGAAAAAATACGGGCGGTCTTTGGGGGAAATTCACCCTGATTTCGGGGAGTTGTAGTTTACCTACACCCAGAGCGCACTATGAACCCAAACAAAGGTGAATCTGGACCAAACTTAGCGCGCGCACCCGATAGGCCCGGATTTGTATACTGGTGGGTTTTGAGGTGCATTGGCCTGGACATTTTGGAGTTGTACGTCCTGGGATTTATAGTTCACCTGCAATCAATGAGCACTCTGAACTCCACCAAAGATGGAATTGGACCAAACTTGGTACACAGAGCCCCCATGACCAGCAAAATATACTGGAATTATTTGGGGGGAATCCACCTTGATTTGGGGGAGTTGTAGTTCACCTACACCCAGAGAGCACTGTGAACCCAAACACTGATGGATGTGGACCAAATTTGGCACACAGACCTGATATGCCGAAAGGTGATTACTGGATGAGTTTGGGGAGAAGCTGACCTTCCTTTCCAGGATATTCCCTATCTTTATGGAGTTTCCAGAATGGGGCCAAGACCTTTGGACCTTGGGTTGAAAGGGAAAAGCTGCCCAAGCACGCCTGTCTCTCCGCTGAAACGATTACAGGGGTATTTTGCATTGTTTGAAGCCCACCGTCCCAAGACCAAAGGCCGGCTCAAACAATGGCTGAGGGAGCAAACTAAATGCCATTCTGAACAAGGATTGCGTTATTTGCAAAGCCGTGCCGGACGTGCGTTTGCTCTGATTCGGGAGGGAAAAGACCTCCCTTTCCCTATAGGCAAAGGCAAATGTAGGCCCTGATTGTTAGCCTTACGATTTGAGGGGGTTGGAGTCCAACCAGAGAGGCGAAGCAGCATTTTAATTTGGAGAATGAAGGATGTGTATATTGAGTTTGGTCCAGAATCATCAAGCCATGTAAGGGCCTACGGAGGACATACATACAGACATATTTTCACTTTTAGATATAGAAAGATAGATAGATCAATAGACAAACCGATGGATCGATAGATAGATGAACGGATGGATGAATGGATGGATGGATAGATAGATAGACAGACAGATCAATAGACAAACTGATGGATAGATGGATCGATACATAGATAAACAGATAGATGGATCGATGGATAGATAGATCAATAGACAGACAGATGGATAGATAGATAGATAGATAGATAGATGAACAGATGGATGGATGGATGCATGGATGGATGGATAGATAGATAGATAGATAGACAGGCAGATCAATAGACAGACTGATGGATAGATGTATGGATGGATCGATAGATAAACAGATAGATGGATCGATGGATAGATAGATCAATAGACAGACAGACAGATAGATGGATGAACAGATGGATGGATGGATGGATGGATGGATGGATGGATGGATGGATGGATGGATGGATGGATAGATAGATAGATAGATAGACAGGCAGACAGAACAGATGGATGGATGGATGGATGGATAGATGGAGACAGGGCCGTAGCAGATTCTGATTCCGGGGGCTGAGTTTTGTTCGGGGCCAGACTGGGTGGAAGAGGGACCCAGACTTTGATTGGATATGAATGGGTAATGGATGGATCATGATAGAATAAACAAACAGTTTAAATAGATGGATGGATGGATAGATAGATGGATGGATGGATAGATAGATAGAAAGATAGATAGATCAATAGACTGATGGATCGATAGATAGATGAACAGATAGATGGATGGATGGATGGATGGATGGATGGATGGATGGATAGATAGACAGACAGACAGATCAGTGGACAAACTGATGGATAGATGGATCAATCGATCAATAGATAGATAGATAGATAGATAGATAGATAGATAGATAGATAGATAGATGGGCGGAAAGGTGGATGGATAGATAGATCAATAGACAAACTGATGGATGGATGGATGGATAGATGAACAGATAGATGGATGGATGGATAGATAGAAAGAAAGATAGATAGATCAATAGACAGACTGATGGATGGATCGATAGATGAATAGATAGATGGATGGATGGATAGATTGACCGATAGATAGACAGACAGATAGACGGATAGATAGACAGACAGATAGATAGATGGACAGGTAGATGAATAGATAAATAGATGCATGGATAGATGGATCAATAAATGGATAGATGAGCAGACAGATAGATGGACAAATCAATGGACAGATGGATGGATGGACGGATGGACAGACAAACAGACAGACAGACAGAAAGACATGAATAGACGGATAGATAGATGGATAGATAGATAGATGGACAGATAGATGGATAGATAAATAGATGAATGGATAGATGGATGGATAGACGGGCAGACAGATAGATGGAAAAATCGATGGACAGATAGATGGATGGATAGATAGATGGACAAAAAAAACAGAGAGATAGAAGGATAGATGGATGGATGGATGGATAGATAGGTAGATATATACATACATGCGTATTTCAAGGAAAGAACAACAAAAGACCGCTATAATGTATATACACACGCGGACTTGTACACTCTTGAACAGTGTTTCCAAACATTTAGTTCCTAGCTGAAGACAATTGCACATAATTATATTCTTTGTTCCTATTGTGTCCTCCTTTATTTATGGCAGCAAGGTAATTAGTCTAAAATAATAATAATAATAATAGAACCATAGACTTGGAAGGGGCACCCAAAGGCCATCTAAACCAACCTTACTATTCTGCCAGGCAGGAAAAGGACATTTTGATCCCTCCCAACAGATGGCCACCCGAACTCTGCTGAATAATAATAATAATAATAATTATTATAATTATATAGAACCCTAGAGTTGGAAGGGGCACCCAAAGGCCATCTAGACCAACCCTATTATTCTGCCAGGCAGGAAAAGCACATTCTGATACCTCCCAACAGATGGCCATCTAGGCTCTGCTTAATAATAATAATAATAATAATAATAATAATAATGTATTTTATTTATTTACGACATTTATATACCACCTTTCTCACCACAAAGGGGACTTATAAGATATATCACACACACATACAATATCACATACACACACAAACAATATCATTAGCATAGCACAAAATAGAACGTGATATTACAACGAAAGAGGGTGAACACATATAAGAGTATAGTAAAGTGGAAAAAAGATGTAGTGAAATAAGATCAAAAATACAAAAAAAGAAAAAGAAAATCCCCAAAAAAACAAAAATAATCATAAAAATTAATTACAAATATTATTAGCATAGCACCATATCAGTATTATATATTACTATATTGTACTATACCATTATAGGGTAATATTATTAGTAATACTAGCTGAGGACCCGGCGGTGCCCGGGTTATTTGAGGAAGGCATTGTATGCCAAGGTTGGTTCCTATTAGATGTTTATGTGGCTTGCAGTGGTCTCAGGAACTTAGTGAAGGTACTGCGAGTCCCATTGGCCATGGTCCACCCTCCTCGAAACAGCACCAGAATGTAGAGTGGGTCATGGGAGCTCTGTGTGTCACATTTGGTCTTGAGCATTCTTTGGATGAGGGTGGCAGTAGTCTCTGGAAGTGAGGGAAGGTACTGGAAGTCCCATCATCCATGGTCCCCCGTTCTCCAAACTGCACCAGGATGTAGAGGGCTCTGTGTGCCAAGTGTGGTCTTGATCAGTCATTGGATGAGGGTGGCAGCAGTCTCAGAAAGTGAGTGAAGGTACTTCAACTCCCATCATCCGTGGTCCGTCCCACTCAAAACTGCACCAGGATGTAGAGTGGGTCATGGGTACTCTGTGTGCCAAGTTTGGGCCTGGTCTCTGACTTGTAGGGGCTGCAACGTTCAGTGGGAAATGAATTGGGTGAAGGTACTGCAAATCCCATCATTTGTGAGCCATCCTACCGTAAACCACAGCAGGTTTGTAAAATGGGCCATTGGGCCTCTGTGTGCCAAGTTTGGTCCTGATTTGTCATTGGTGTGGGCCACAGTGCTCTAAGGCGGTGTTTCTCAACCAGTGTGCCGGGGCACACTAGTGTGCCGTGAGCAATCATCAGGTGTGCCGTGGGAAATTGGAACCTCCAGGAAGGGGGAAGAGTGTTGAAGTATAAAAACCCTAGTGTGTTGAAGTATAAAAACCCTAAGAAACCTACCTGGATACAGCCACAAAATTACAAACACCCCCTCCCCACCCGTTGTCGACTTGGTCTCTCCCTCTCCATGCATTGGGAAGGCCCGCCTCCCTTTCCCCAAGTAGAGACCTCCTCTTGCCTCCTGGGGGTTCTGTGTGGGAAGTTTGGCCCAGTTCTATCATTGGTGGGGTTCAGAATGCTCTTTGATTGTAGGGGAACTATAAATCCCAGCAACTACAACTCCGAAATGTCAAGGTCTATTTTCCCCCAAACTCCATCTCGTTCGTATTTGGGCATATTGAGTATTCATGCCAAGTTTGCTCCTGATCCAACATTGTTTGAGTCCACAGTGCTCTTTGGATATAGGTGAACTACAACTCCAAAACTCAAGGTCAATGCCCACCAAACTCTTATATCATTTTCTCTTGGTTATGGGAAGTTTGTGTCTTTCTGCCATTCTTGCCAGGATATCTATGTTGAGTTCATCGAAACAGGCCCAGGTTTCACACTGAGTGTATAAATACATTTTTAAAACATATTACCTATATCTATTACTGTGTTAGAGTGTCATTTTGTGTCATTTTGGTTGGTGGTGTGCCCCAGGATTTTGCAAATTAAAAAGTGTGCCGCAGCTCAAAAAAGGTTGAAAAACACTGCTCTAAGGAAGTGAATTAAAGTAGTGCAAGTCCCATCATCCATGGTCCATCCATCCCTCAAACTGCACCAGGATGTAGGGTGCATCTTGGGGGGGTCTGTGTGCCAAGTTTGGTCTTGTTCTGTCATTGTTGGGGCCTAGTCAGGAAAATCAAGTTGAGGAAGCCTAACAATATCCCATGAGCTGAGGCCTAGTCAGGAAAATCAAGTTGAGGAAGCCTAACAGTATCCCATGAGCTGATGCCTAGTCAGGAAAATCAAGTTGAGGAAGCCTAGCTGTCAATGTTGGCCTGGCCTGTGATTTATAGGGGCTACAGTGTTGTTTGGGAAGTGAATGATGTGAAGGTACTGGGAATCCCATCATTCGTGTCCCATCCTGCCCTAAACCACACCAGGTTGTGAAGTGGGCCATTGGTCCCTTGTTTGCCAAGTTTGGTCCTGAGCCGTCATTGCAAGGTTGGTTACTGTCAATTCAGGCCATACATAATGTCCCATGAGCTGAGGCCTAGTCGGGAAAATCAAGTGAATGAAGCCTTACTGTCAATTCAGGCCATACACAATGTCCCATGAGCTGAGGCCTAGTCAGGAAAATCAAGTGAATGAAGCCTTACTGTCAATTCAGGCCATACACAATGTCCCATGAGCTGAGGCCTAGTCAGGAAAATCAAGTGAATGAAGCCTTACTGTCAATTCAGGCCATACACAATGTCCCATGAGCTGAGGCCTAGTCGGGAAATCAAGTTAATGAAGCCTTACTGTCAATTCAGGCCATACACAATGTCCCATGAGCTGAGGCCTAGTCGGGAAAATCAAGTTAATGAAGCCTTACTGTCAATTCAGGTCATACACAATGTCCCATGAGCTGAGGCCTAGTCGGGAAAATCAAGTGAATGAAGCCTTACTGTCAATTCAGGCCATACACAATGTCCCATGAGCTGAGGCCTAGTCGGGAAAATCAAGTGAATGAAGCCTTACTGTCAATTCAGGCCATACACAATGTCCCATGAGCTGAGGCCTAGTCAGGAAAATCAAGTTAATGAAGCCTTACTGTCAATTCAGGCCATACACAATGTCCCATGAGCTGAGGCCTAGTCGGGAAAATCAAGTGAATGAAGCCTTACTGTCAATTCAGGCCATACACAATGTCCCATGAGCTGAGGCCTAGTCGGGAAAATCAAGTGAATGAAGCCTTACTGTCAATTCAGGCCATACACAATGTCCCATGAGCTGAGGCCTAGTCGGGAAAATCAAGTTAATGAAGCCTTACTGTCAATTCAGGCCATACACAATGTCCCATGAGCTGAGGCCTAGTCAGGAAAATCAAGTGAATGAAGCCTTACTGTCAATTCAGGCCATACACAATGTCCCATGAGCTGAGGCCTAGTCAGGAAAATCAAGTGAATGAAGCCTTACTGTCAATTCAGGCCATACACAATGTCCCATGAGCTGAGGCCTAGTCAGGAAAATCAAGTGAATGAAGCCTTACTGTCAATTCAGGCCATACACAATGTCCCATGAGCTGAGGCCTAGTCAGGAAAATCAAGTGAATGAAGCCTTACTGTCAATTCAGGCCATACACAATGTCCCATGAGCTGAGGCCTAGTCGGAAAATCAAGTGAATGAAGCCTTACTGTCAATTCAGGCCATACACAATGTCCCATGAGCTGAGGCCTAGTCAGGAAAAATCAAGTGAATGAAGCCTTACTGTCAATTCAGGCCATACACAATGTCCCATGAGCTGAGGCCTAGTCGGGAAAATCAAGTGAATGAAGCCTTACTGTCAATTCAGGCCATACACAATGTCCCATGAGCTGAGGCCTAGTCAGGAAAATCAAGTTAATGAAGCCTTACTGTCAATTCAGGCCATACACAATGTCCCATGAGCTGAGGCCTAGTCTGGAAAATCAAGTTAATGAAGCCTTACTGTCAATTCAGGCCATACACAATGTCCCATGAGCTGAGGCCTAGTCTGGAAAATCAAGTTAATGAAGCCTTACTGTCAATTCAGGCCATACACAATGTCCCATGAGCTGAGGCCTCGTCTGGAAAATCAAGTGAATGAAGCCTTACTGTCAATTCATGCCTTAAACAGTTTCCCATTAGGTGAGGCCTAGTCAGGAGAATCAAGTTATTGGAACCTTACTGTCGATTTTGGGCCTAGTCTGTGATTTGTACGGGTTGCAGTGTTTTTTGTGAAGGGTATTGGGTGAAGGTACTGAGCATTCCATTTTCAATGGAAAAAACTGTCAACTGGTTAACTTCAACTCCAGCCAGTATGCAGGCCCGGATTAAGGCTTGGGGCCGCCCGAGGCCACACTCGGTAGTGCCGCCCGGGGGTCGCCTGAGGGGGGGCCGGCGCAGCGAGGAGGCGGCAGGGGAAAGTCCCGCCCTAGGCGTCTGGACGTTCCTTCCCCGACGCCTCCCTCGCCGACGCATGGGCGCCCCTCCCTCCTTTACTGGGACTTTCCCCCGGCTCCTTCCTGTCAGTGAAGGAAGGAGCGCGGCGCCTGCCCGTGCGAAGGAGAAGGAGCCGGGGGAAGTCCCGCCTCAGGGCGTCTGACGTGGCTTCTCCCGGCCTCCGGCTCGCACGCACGGGCCCCTCCCTCCTTCACTGAAGGAAAGAGCGGCGACGCGAGCGAGGAGGAGGCGGCGGGGAAGCCACATCAGACGCCTAGGGCGGACTTCCCCGGCTCCTTCTCCTCGTGGAAGAAGAGGAGGAAGGGAGGAAAAGGCGGGCCTAGAACCCCCTTCCTGGCACTTCACCGCGGCTCGGCTCGGCTCCTCCTCCCGCTCGCTCCTTCCCTCCTCAACAACTGCAACTTTATTGCCGTGGCGACCTGAAGGGCCGGTCGCCATTTTGCCGCCCCCCCCCCCCATGGCCATTGCCCGAGGCCGAGGCCATGGCTGGCCTTATGGGTAATCCGGGCCTGTATGTATGTCTGCCTCAGACCCTTTCCTTTCCTCTCTGTGCTGCCTAGGAGTGTTGGAATGTTAGGTGGCTGGCCAATCAGACTCATTTATGTCAGATTATTGCATTTTGAATAGCAATTCATGAGTCAGCACAAGATATATTTTCGCAGTTTGAGATGACCTGCAGTGTGACATGTTTGACACCAGATGGCGCTGTCTCAAGACTGCTAAATGGAACCTTGAGGAATGTCAGTTACAAAGTGACAGTTGGGATTTAATATCTGTGAGGAAAGGATGTTTAGAAAGGTAGCTGTGATGGCTGTTGTTTTTCGATGTTTTGCCAGTTATTGTTAAATACAATTCAATACAAAGTTATATATTTACCTTGTGAATTGAATGAGAGTTTCATTATTCACTCGAATAGAGACTGGAGTTTTTGGGCCGATGGGGAATTAAACTTCTATATTTCTGTTGCCTATCCGCTGTGACATAAATACTCAACGCCGAAGAATTTATGCATATAATCCCACAGTGGCGACCAGTCAAAAAGCTGCCACATATTCCTCCGCACCTCCCGCCGCAAACACTGACTTTTATTATATACATAGACTAGCTGTACCCGGCACGCGTTGCTGTGCCTTATTTAGGAGATGCAAGAAAGTCTGAGTCTGTAAGGGTTGGACCTGATGTTACGTATGGTCTTGGTGGGGTCATGCGTATTGTGTTGTGTGTAGGTATTACTTTTTTGGTGAGTTAGTGGGTGTGTGGTGGCATTGTGGGTGGTAGTATGTTGTGGAATGCTTGTGTGGGTGGGGTGTTTGTGTTTGTAGAGTATCAGTGCAGTGTTGTGGTTGGAGTATAGGTGGAGTTGGTTTTTGTTTGTGGTGGTGGTAGGTGTTGTGTGTGCGGGGTCCCATAAGGTTGGGGGGATGCGTTGTGATAGGAAGTTGTGTTGTTGTGTGGGTAGGAATTGCTGGAGTATTGTGCCTGGGACATGTGTGTATTTGGAGGTGTGCGTGGTGGTGAGTAATGAGTGCAGTCCTGGGTTTTGTGTTGGGGAAGTTGTCAGGTATTTGTGGGGTGTATTTTGTGTGTTGTGGTGACATAGTTGGTGATGTGGAGGGTGTGGCTTTTGCCAGTGGTGATTGTTGTGAATTTTGGTTGGGGTGGGTTTTTGTGTTGCAGGATTTTATTTTGTGGGTTTTGCAAGTTTGTGTTATTCCGGCGGTATGTGTTTGTCAGTGGTGCCTGTGTCCCTGGTGCCCTATTTGTGTTAGTTTTATGTCCTCCTGGGAGTTGTTATGGCCTCCTGTGTTCGTTGGTTGTACTGTGTAGGTTTCTGTTTAGCAGAGGTATGTTTAACCCTCAAACACCAACTGACTAAACTCAAATCACTCAGCATTCTATCCTAGCCTTGGCTGGCTCTGCCCAGTGTTACTATGGTTACTCGGCCTCCCTGCATTTTGTGTGGGCCGATGTTGGCCAATGGGTTTCGCTGGCTGCCGCAGAGGATGCTGGGAAATGTAGTTTTTTAAATCGTTTTTTGGGGGCCTTCTAGGTTTTGGGGCGGGAAAGTTTTTTTTGCTAAAAACCTTCCTTGCCTGAGGCCTATTTTTGTTGGCAAGTTTGGTGTCTCTGCCTTGGAAGGTTTCTCTGTCTCTGTCAGTCGTTCAGTGACGAGTCCTCCTTTATATAATAGATAGATAGATAGATAGATAGATAGATTACATGTCATATAATATAACATGTAGTAGTAGAATCCTAGAGTTGGAAGGGGCATTTGGGTTGGTTGCCACTGTGGGATTATATGCATAAATGAGTCTGATTGGCCAGCCACCTAACAGCCCAACACCATTATTCTGCCAGGCTGGATGATGATGATGGCATATCCATCCTTGGAGATTTCTAAACAGAGGCTGGGTGGCCATCTGTTAGGTGGGCTTGGATGGTGTCTTCCTTTCTGCTGGCATGGATTAGACTGGATGGCCTTTAGGGGTCTCTCGTAACTCTATGTTCCTAAAATAATAATAATAATGTGATGATGATGGCATCTCCATCCTTGGAGGTTTCAAAGCAGAGGCTGGGTGGCCGTCTGTTGGGTGGGCTTGGATGGTGTCTTACCGCTTGGCGGAATAATGTGCTTGTACCGGGTGGTCCTTGGGGTCCCTTCCCACTCTACGATTCTATGATCATTGGCATCAATGTCGGTTTTAGACGCAATTCTGGGCACCACGATGCCGCATGATCACCTGGCATGCTCCCCGCATCTCGGCCCGCATTGTTTACATTGGCCTTTCCCGCCCTTGGTGGTCTTTTGAGCCCACCTGACCATTTGGATTTGGATCTAGACTAAACTTGGCACATAGACCACCCATGACTAACTCAACCTTTTGGAGGGGTTTGAAGGCATCTCATGGATCCAGACAAACTTTGGCATGCATACCCAAAATCACATCTAAATTTACTTGTGTGGGTATTATAAATATTATCTTGGCTGCTTTTGTTATCCTTTCCCAGAATATGGTTTTTTTTGGGGCATTCCGGTGGGCCGGAAGTGGCCCGCGGGCCTTGTGTTTGACCCAGCCAAAGGGCACCAGGGTGGCCTGCTTTCCCCTCCTTTCCCCCCACTATTAAATTCTTCTGCCCCAATAGAGCTTGGCAAGTTCTCGGTGCCACCGGTGTGCTAATGCGGCCCGACAGCCGCCCCTGTTCCAAAGCCAACCCTCCCGGCCGGCAAGCCGAGGGAGCGAGAGCCGCATTTGCTAATGAGGCCTAACGAGGGTCGAGGATCCCACGGGACGGGTTCGGAAACCGTTGCAGGGTTCGGGAGCCCGTGGGAACGCTTCTCCCACCCCGGTCAGTTGGCAACCTGCCCTCCACATCTGCCAACGATTGCCAACCTCTTCTTGCCTGGGAGCTCCGCTGTTCCAGAAGGAAAGCAGACCTTGAGTGGGCCGTGAATAGACTAGAGAGGGATAGACAGACAGATAGATGGATAGATAGACCAATGGATAGATGGATGAATGAATAGATCGACAGATAGATAAATAGATAGATGATGGATGGATGGACAGACAAACAGATAGATAGATGGATAGATAGACTTGTGGATGGATGGATGGACGGATAGATGGACAGACACATTGATAGATAGATAGATAGATAGATAGATAGAAGGTTCGAAGGATAGATAGATAGACAGAGGGATAGATAGAGAGACAGAGAGATAGATGGATGGATGGATGGATGGATAGAGGAAACATGGATAGATAGATAGATGGATGGATGGATGGATGGATGGATGGATGGGTGGGTGGGTGGGTGGGTGGGTGGGCGGACGGACGGACGGACAGGCAGGCAGGCAGGCAGGCAGGCAGGCAGATAGACTGGAGGATAGATGGATGGCTGGACTGATAGATGGACAGACAGACAGACAGTTGGATAGATACACGGATGGATGGATGGATGGGTAGATAGATAGATTGAAGGTGGAGACAGGGGATAGATAGAAAGGGATAGGGATAGATAGATGGATAGAGAGATAGAGATAGCTAGAGAGATGGATGGATAGACAGACAGTCAGATAGATAGATGGATGGATGACAGATTGACATAGATAGATAGATAGATAGATAGATAGATAGATAGATAGATAGATAGATAGATGGATGGATGGATAGATGGATGGATGGATGGATAGAGGGCCAGAAACATAGATTTATCTATGTTTTATCTACCTTTCTTTCCATCCATCTAACTATCTATTGATCTAGCTTTCTACTAATCCATCCAACCATCCATCTGCCTATCAATCTATTGACCTATCCATCCACCCACCCATCAATATCAATCTATATATCCATCCATCCATTCATCCAACCTAACTACCTTCTATCTACTAATCCATCCATCAACTTACCTATCTACCTACTTATCGACCGATCTATTTATCTATCCATCCATCCAGCTATCTAGCATTCCATCCATTGATCCGTCCATCCTATCTATCTATCTGTCTATCTCTTATGGGTTGGACTAGATGGCCTTTGTGGGTTTCTGTGACCACCACAAATGACGGACCTGGACCGAACCTGTCACACAGAACCCCCTTGGCCAACAAAAACCCACTAGTGTGGTCGGGGGGGGGGGGGGAGGTTGGAGGAAACTGACCTTTATTTCTGGGAGTTGTAGTTCACCTACATCCAAAGACATCATGACCACCACCACCAATAGTCTCAGACCAAACTTAGCACACAGAACCCCCATGAGCAACTGAGCCTATGGGAGGGTGTTGGAGGGAGATCTTCATTTCTGGGAGTTGTAGTTCACCTACATCCTGAGACACCTTAAGAAAGCTTGTTAACATCCTTAAGGATCCGTCCTACCCTGGAGATTCTTACTTAGTACCACCTAGGTTTTGGGGCTCCTGGCCCTCTCCGGCGGTCACTCTTTGGGGTCATTCGGGGTCTCCGGAAGGGCTCTCGATCAGGCCAAAGAGCAATGTGGTTTTCTCAGAGGGTGCCTCATTAGCGCTTATGGGCCACCCGGGTCGCGGCGCAATCGGAAGGCTGCAAAACCTGTGCCAACACTCTTTGGCATCAGGTTTCGTGCCTCTTCTGTTCCAGGATGAGTTGGGCGTTTTAGGAACAACCACTTCTTTGCTCCTGAAATGTGTGGGCTGGACAGTACGGCTGTGAGGTGGACTTGTAATTGGTCCAGCAACCAAACCCAAAGGGTGATCAGCAATAGTTGCAGCTACCTATCTTAGCTCCAGAGACTAATTGAATGCATATACTTCATTGAGTGCATACGCTTCAGTGACTCCAACTCCCACCATTCCTAGCAGCCTCAGGCCCTTTTCCCCCTCAGCCACTTAAGCAGGAAAGGGCCTCAGGCTGTTAGGAATGGTGGGAGTTGGAGTCCAAAGCACCCAGAGGGCCGAAGTTTTCCCATGCCTGTTTTAGGGACCTTAAAGTGGTGAGCCTCCTTCCAACATTGTGATTCTGGATAGAAAACAAACAACAACATAACATTGTTTGAGTCCACAGTGCTCTCTGGGTGTAGGTGAACTACAACTCCAAAACTCAAGGTCAATTCCCAAGCAAACCCTTTCAGTACTTTCTGTTGGTAATGAGAGTTCAATAGGCCAAGTTTGGTTCAATTCCATTGTTGCAAGAGTTCAGGATGCTCTTTGATTGTGTGTTAACTATAAATCCCAGAAACTGTAACTCCCAAATGTCAAGGTCTATTTTCCCCCAAACCCCATCTGTGTTTACATTTGGGCATATTGAATATTCATGCCAAGTTTGGTCCTGATCCAACATTGTTTGAGTCCACAGTGCTCTCTGGATATAGGTGAACTACAACTCCAAAACTCAAGATCAATGTGTCATTTTGGTTGGTGGCGTGCCCCAGGATTTTGTAAATGTAAAAAATGTGCCGTGGCTCAAAAAAAGGTTGGGAAACACTGCTGTAGTGGGCAATAAGAGCACGTAAAGCTTTGGAGAATTTCTGTTCAACCATTTCAAAGCTCCCTGTTTAAGTGGTGATGGCATGATCGTCAGCATAGATGAACTCTCTGTCCCTTCTAGCAGTGGCGGCTCATTTGTGTAGATGTTAAAGATGGATATGGCAAGAATGCTCCCCTAAGGTAGGCCGTTCTTCTGTCTTCGCCATCTCCATCTCTGGCCCTGGAACTCAACAAAAAAGCTCCTGTTTTGTAGCGGATTTCGTATGAAGTGGGTGAGGCGGTCATGCTTTGTGGTGTTATACATTTTTCCCATGAGAAGGGGATGATTGACAGCGCCATGAGCTGATGACAGGTCTTTGAAGACAGCTCCTCCCATCTGCTGCCTTTCAAAACCATCTTCTATGTGCTGAGTCAGGTTCAGCACTTGTGATGTGCAGCTTTTGCCTTTCATGAAACCAGGCAGGCCCGGATTACCCATAAGGCTACACTAGGCCATGGCCTATGGGCGCAGGCCTAGGGGGGCGCCAGATCAAGGACCAAAAAAAAATATGTTCAAACAAAACTGCAACGTGCGGCATGATGACTCTCTCTCTCTCTCGGGGGAGGGCGGGGGGAGAGCGCTGTGAGGGGGTCGGGGGAAGAGGGAATGGCGCCCCCCTCGCCATCGCCCCCGCCCCCTTGTCAAGGAAGGAGGGTGGGGGGAGGATGAGGCGGAGGGAAGCCCCGCCCCCGGGGCTGCTGGTGGGCATGCACGCGCGGCAGGAGGGCGCCTCTTCCTCCTCCGCCATGTTCCTGGGTGCCGCGCATGCAGGGGCGGATCTTAATGGAGGCAAATTAAGCGGCCGCCTCAGGGTGCCACATGGGCTAGGGGCGCATCTGGCCGCGGTCGCCATTACTCCAGGTGACTCCAGGTGGATGGCGACGCAAAATGCACTCCACAAGGCCAAAAAGGAGGACGTTTTGCAGCCGGGGTGGGGCTTGCCCCCTCTGGCTGCAAAACACCCTCCTTTTCGGCATCCTGGTGTGCGTTTTGCGTCACCATCCACTTGGGGTTGCGCCCACGCAAATGGCGCATGCGCTGAACTAGCTGGCCCTGTGCATGCACACACCGGTGAGCATGTGTGAAGCTGGCCCTGCGCATGCGCAGAACAAGCTGGCCTGCGCATGCGCACACCAGCAATCCACCGGCACGCGTGCACACGGAGAGTGAGGTGGCACCAAAAGGTGTGCGTACCATGTGAAATTACCTTCGTCCGGCTCTGCGTAAATGGCCGGCAGCGGCCCTGGGGGCTTCCCTTCTTTCCTCCTCCTCCTCGGGAGGAGGAAGGAAGGAAGCCCCGGGTCCGCTGCCGGCCATGAGCGGCACCCAGGAACATGGCGGAGAAGGCAGAGGCACTCTCCTGCCGCGCGCGCAAGCCCTCCAGCAGCCCCGGGGGCGGGGCGTCCCTCCACCTCATCCTTCTCGTGCCCAAGGAAGGAGGGCGGGGCGAGGAAGAGGGCGAGGGCGGGGCGAGGAGGAGGCCCCGGGGGCAGGAAAGCCCTGCCCTCGGGTTCGCTGCCGCGCATGCCCAGCAGCGCCCTGGGGGCGGGGTTTCCTTAGAACATAAGAACATAAGAACATAAGAAGAGCCATGCTGAATCGGGCCTCAGCCCATCTAGTCCAGCATTCTGTATCACACAGTGGCCCACCAGTTGTACACGGGGATCTCGAGCAGAAAGGAGGGCAGGACCCTCACCTGCTCCCGACCCCCCACAACCAGTACCCGGGGAAAATCCTGCCTGCCTCCATCAACACAGAGGTGGCACTTGGATGTCCATTTCAGTAACTACCGATACACTTGGTATCCATGAATCTGTCTAATCCTGCCTTGAAGCTGTCCAGGCTGACCGCTGTCACAACCTCTTCTGGAAGTGAGTTCCATAACCCAATGACCCTCTGGGTGAAGAAATATTTCCCTTTATTAGTCCTAATTTTCCTACCTTGGAGCTTCAGGGTTATTCACCTTTTCTATCCCATGCATGATTTTATACACTTCGATCAAGTCACCTCTTAAACGCCGTCTTTCAAGGCTGAAAAGACCAAGGCGTTGCAACCTGATTTCGTAAGGGAGCTGCTCCATCCCTTGGATCATTCTTGTTGCCCTTTTCTGTACCTTTTCCAGTTCCGTTATATCCTTCTTGAGGTGCGGAGACCAGAATTGTACACAGTACTCCAGATGTGGCCTCACCATCGATTTGTAGAGAGGCAATACAACATTTGACGACCTATTTTCGATTCCCTTCCTGATCATGCCAAGCATAGAATTTGCTTTTTTCACTGCTGCTGCGCACTGGGTTGACATCTTCATTGAGCTGTCCACCAAAACCCCAAGATCCCTTTCCTGGTCTGTCTCGGAAAGCTTTGATCCCATCAGTTGGTAGGTGTATTTGGGGTTCTTTGCCCCGATGTGCATGACTTTACACTTGTTTAGGTTAAAGTGCATTTGCCACTTTGTTGCCCATTCACTCAATTTCGAGAGATCTTTCTGGAGCTCTTTACAATCAGTTTCATTTTTAACTGCCCTGAACAGTTTAGTGTCGTCTGCAAACTTTGCTACCTCACAATTTACTTCTATATCCAGATCATTTATGAATAAATTAAAAAGTAACAGTCCTAAAACTGAACCTTGGGGTACGCCACTTCTCACCTCTTTCCACCCAGAGAAGTGTCCGTTTATTACCACCCTTTGTTTCCTACAGTTTAGCCAGGTTCCAATCCAGGACAAGACCTGTCCCCTGATTCCATGGCTGAAGAGCTTATTTAGGAGCCTTTGGTGAGGGACTTTGTCAAAAGCCTTTTGAAAGTCAAGGTAAACAATATCGACTGGGTCCCCTTTATCTATGTCAGTGTTTCTCAACCTGGGGGTCGGGACCCCCAGGGGGGTCGCGAGAGAGTTTCAGAGGGGTCGCCAAAGACCATCAGAAAACATATATTTCTGATGGTCTTAGGAAGTCTTTTAGCAGAGAAGATTGAAGATCTCTCCGCTTTTCCTTCTCTTTCTTTTTGGAAACAGACTGTGAATTCTCCTACCTAAAGTTCTCCTCTGCTGTGATTGGCAGGCCTCCCAGACAAGAGGAGGGCTGATTCTGAGACTCCAAGCGGGGAGGGGAGAGCAGGTGTGCTTGGCGCATGGCAGCATGATGCGCATGTGTGGGTGACGGAGAGTGTGTGAGGTGGGATGGTGGCTCACGCCAGCTACCGTGTTTCCCCGAAAGTAAGACAGCGTCTTACTTTCTTTCCCCCCCGAAAAGTCCCCCTACGGCTTACTTTCGGGGTACGTCTTATATAACCCAAGACGTACCCCGTCGCCACGCCCACGCCCACGCCGCCACGCCGCCGCAACCGGCCCCATCTGCCGCGGCACACCTTTCCACCAGGCCTCCAAGCAAGGGAGGGGAAGAGAGCCAGAGGCGTGGTGAGGAGCGCGTCAGAGTGAGTGCGCCGCCGCTTTGTCACGCCCTGGCTCCTTTCCCTCCTTTCGTCCAAGCAAGGGAGGGGAAGGAGCCAGGGTGGACAGAGGCAGCGCCGCGTCAGAGTGACGCGCGCCTCGCCACGCCCCTGGCTCCTTCCCCCTCCCTTGCTTGAGGGAGAGGAAAGGAGCCAGGGCGTGACGGGGCGGCGGCGCGTCACTCTGACGCGGCGCTTCCTCGCCACGCCTCTGGCTCTCTTTCCCTCCCTTGCTTGGACGAAAGGGAGGGAAAGGAGCCAGGGGCGTGGCGGCGGCGCGCGTTACTCTGACGCGGCGCTGCTTCGCCACGCCTCTGGCTCTCTCCCCCTCCCTTCCTTGGAGGCCTGGTGGAAAGGTGTGCCGCGGAGGTGTGCCGCAGCCGATGGGCCGGTTGCGGCGGCGGCGGCGGGGCGGCGGGACGAGGTACGGCTTACTTTCGGGGTACGGCTTATATTAGCCGACCCCCGACCCCCGATCGTCTTACAATCGGGGTGTCTTACTCGGGAAACACGGTAGTTCCTTCAAGGCATGAGGGTTCTGTGTAGAATTTGGACCCAATTCTATCATTGGTAGGGTGCAAGGGGCTCTCTGATTGTAGATGAACTATAAATCCCAGCAACTACAACTCCCAAATGTCAGGATCAATTTTCTCCAAACTCCACCAGTGTTCACATTTGGGTATATTGAGGATTCGTGTCAAGTGTGGTCCAGATCCATCATTGTTAGTGCTCTCTGGATGTAGGTGAACTACAACTCCCAAACTCAAGGTCAATGCCCACCAAACCCTTCCAGTATTTGCTGTTGGTCATGAGAGTTTTGTGTTCCAAATTTGGTTCAGTTCCATCGTTGGTGAGTTGAGAATGCTCTTTGATTGTAGGTGAACTATAAATCCCAGCAACTACAATTTCCAAATGACAAAATCACCCCCAATACAGTTATGAAGTAGCAATGAATATAATGTTATGGTTAGGGGTCACCACAACACGAGGAACTGTATTAAGGGGTCACAGGATTAGAAAGGTTGAGAAACACTGATCTATGTGTTTATTTACACCCTCAAAGAATTCTATCAAGTTAGTAATGATTTGCCTTTGCAGAAACCATGTTGATTTTCCTTCAGCAATGCCTGTTCTTCTATGTGCCTAGTAATTTTTTCCTGGGATCGTACTATTTCTCCCATGATTCTGTGCGGGATAAGTCCCTCGAGAACCAATTAGGAGATGGCATTTCTAACCCAGGAACAAAAACAAATGTGTTGTGTCGTGTAATGAGACTTTGGAGAAAAGCCTCCATCTGGGTGGCAAAGCTGGGAATGAAGGCCAGTTAATCGGTTTAATCAATAATCATCTTTCCATCAGGAGATGGGCCCGAGCCAATGAGCATTGAGCCCAAAACGGGGGGGTAGAAACCAAAAGGCAGGTCCAAAGGACGAGGCGAAACGCACGCTGGATCCACGTGAGAAGAGGCCTTTTTGTCGCCCGGTCAAGTCCAAAGGTCATTTTGGGTGACCCCATGGAGATTAAACAAAAGCACCCATAATGGGTCCGCGGATACTGGGGACTTGACCGCTGTGGAGGCACTGGAATGATCGAACTTTGTAGAGCAGTGTTTTTCAACCTTTTTTTGGGAGTTACAGTTTCTGGGATTTATAGTTAACACACAATCAAAGAGCATCCTGAACTCTTGCAACAATGGAATTGAACCGCTTTGTTGCAAGAGTTCAGGATGCTCTTTGATTGTGTGTTAACTATAAATCCCAGAAACGGTAACTCCCAAATGTCAAGGTCTATTTTCCCCAAACTCTTTGTTGCAAGAGTTCAGGATGCTCTTTGATTGTGTGTTAACTATAAATCCCAGAAACTGTAACTCCCAAATGTCAAGGTCTATTTTCCCCAAACTCTTTGTTGCAAGAGTTCAGGATGCTCTTTGATTGTGCGTTAACTATAAATCCCAGAAACTGTAACTCCCAAATGTCAAGGTCTATTTTCCCCAAACTCTTTGTTGCAAGAGTTCAGGATGCTCTTTGATTGTGTGTTAACTATAAATCCCAGAAACGGTAACTCCCAAATGTCAAGGTCTATTTTCCCCAAACTCTTTGTTGCAAGAGTTCAGGATGCTCTTTGATTGTGTGTTAACTATAAATCCCAGAAACGGTAACTCCCAAATGTCAAGGTCTATTTTCCCCAAACTCTTTGTTGCAAGAGTTCAGGATGCTCTTTGATTGTGCGTTAACTATAAATCCCAGAAACTGTAACTCCCAAATGTCAAGGTCTATTTTCCCCAAACTCTTTGTTGCAAGAGTTCAGGATGCTCTTTGATTGTGTGTTAACTATAAATCCCAGAAACGGTAACTCCCAAATGTCAAGGTCTATTTTCCCCACACTCTGTGTTGCTAGAGTTCAGGATGCTCTTTGATTGTGTGTTAACTATAAATCCCAGAAACAGTAACTCCCAAATGTCAAGGTCTATTTTCCCAAACTCTTTGTTGCAAGAGTTCAGGATGCTCTTTGATTGTGTGTTAACTATAAATCCCAGAAACTGTAACTCCCAAATGTCAAGGTCTATTTTCCCCAAACTCTTTGTTGCAAGAGTTCAGGATGCTCTTTGATTGTGCGTTAACTATAAATCCCAGAAACTGTAACTCCCAAATGTCAAGGTCTATTTTCCCCAAACTCTTTGTTGCAAGAGTTCAGGATGCTCTTTGATTGTGTGTTAACTATAAATCCCAGAAACGGTAACTCCCAAATGTCAAGGTCTATTTTCCCCAAACTCTTTGTTGCAAGAGTTCAGGATGCTCTTTGATTGTGTGTTAACTATAAATCCCAGAAACGGTAACTCCCAAATGTCAAGGTCTATTTTCCCCAAACTCTTTGTTGCAAGAGTTCAGGATGCTCTTTGATTGTGTGTTAACTATAAATCCCAGAAACTGTAACTCCCAAATGTCAAGGTCTATTTTCCCCAAACTCTTTGTTGCAAGAGTTCAGGATGCTCTTTGATTGTGTGTTAACTATAAATCCCAGAAACTGTAACTCCCAAATGTCAAGGTCTATTTTCCCAAACTCTTTGTTGCAAGAGTTCAGGATGCTCTTTTGATTGTGTGTTAACTATAAATCCCAGAAACGGTAACTCCCAAATGTCAAGGTCTATTTTCCCCAAACTCTTTGTTGCAAGAGTTCAGGATGCTCTTTGATTGTGTGTTAACTATAAATCCCAGAAACTGTAACTCCCAAATGTCAAGGTCTATTTTCCCCAAACTCTTTGTTGCAAGAGTTCAGGATGCTCTTTGATTGTGTGTTAACTATGAATCCCAGAAACGGTAACTCCCAAATGTCAAGGTCTATTTTCCCCAAACTCCATCTGTGTTCACATTTGGGCATATTGAATATTCATGCCAAGTTTGGTCCTGATCCAACATTGTTTGAGTCCACAGTGCTCTCTGGATATAGGTGAACTGCAACTCCAAAACCCAAGGTCAATGCCCACCAAATTCTTATGGTATTTTCTCTTGGTTATGGGAGTTCTGTGTGGGAAGTTTGTGTCTTTCTGCCATTCCTGCCAGGATATCTATGTTGTGTTCATCGAAACAGGCCCAGGTTTCACACTGCGTGTATAAATACATTTAAAAACATATTAACTATATGTATTACTGTGTTAGAGTGTCATTTTGTGTCATTTTGGTTGGTGGTGTGCCCCAGGATTTTGGAAATGTAAATAGTGCGCTGCGGCTCAAAAAAGGTTGAAAATTACTGGACTATGTGACAGTATAGATCTAAGAAGTGAAAGAATGGAAGGGAGGGAGGAAAAGAGAAGGAGAGGAAAAGGAAAGGAAGAAAGGCAAAGAAAGGGGAGTAAGGAAAGAGAACGAAAGAAAGGAAATAGAGGAAAGGAAAGGACGAAAAGAAGAGATGAAGGAAAGGAAGGAAAAGGAAATGCATGAGTGAAGGAAGGAAAGTAAGAGAACAAAATAAGGAAGGAAAGGAAGGAAGAGAAATTAGAAGAAGAAAGAAGGGACGAAGGAAGGAAGGGAAAGGAAAGGATAGGAAGGATAGGAAAGGAAAGGGAGGATGAAAAGAAGGAAAGGAAATGTATGAGCGAGGGAAGGAAAGAAAGAGAAAGAAAGAAAGAAGAGATGAAGGAAGGGAAGGGAAAGGAAAAGAAAGGAGAGGGAGGGAGGAAATAGAAAGAAAGAAAGAAAGAAAGGAAAGAGCAAGGAAAGGATGAAAGAAGAGATGAAGGAAGAGAAGGGAAAAGAAAGGAAAGGGGGGAGGAAAGGAAAGGAAAGAAAGAGAACGGAAAGGATGAAAGAAGAGATGAAGGAAAGGAAGGGAAAATAAAGGAAAGGGAGGAAGGAGAAAGAAAGAAAGAAAGAAAAAGAGGGAAAGGGAAAGAGAAAGGAAAGGACGAAAAGAAGAGATGAAGGAAGGAAAGGAAGGAAAAGGAAATGCATGAGTGAAGGAAGGAAAGTAAGAGAACGAAAGACCGAAGGAAAGGATGAAAGAAAAGATGAGGGAAGAGAAGGGAAAAGAAAGGAAAGGGAGGGAGGAAAGGAAAGAAAGAGAAAGGAAAGGATGAAAGAAGAGATGAAGGAAGGAAAGTGAAAAGAAAGGAAAGGGAGGAAAGAGAAAGAAAGAAAGGAAAGAGAAAGGGAAAGGAAAGGACGAAAAGAAGAGATGAAGGAAAGAAGGGAAGGAAAGGAAAATGCATAAGTGAAGGAAGGAAAGTAAGAGAACGAAAGAATGAAGGAAAGGAAGGAAGGAAGAGAAATGAGAAGAAGAAAGAAGGGATGAAGGAAGGGAAAGGGAAAGAAAGGAAGGACGGGAAAGGAAAGGGAGGAAGAAAAGAAGGAAAGAAAATGTATGAGCGAGGGAAGGCAAGAAAGAGAAAGAAAGAAGAGATGAAGGAATGGGAGGGAAATGAAAAGAAAGGGAAGGTAAGAAAGAGAAAGAAAGAAAGGAAAGAGAAAGGAAAGGATGAAAGACGAGATGAAGGAAAAGAAGGGAAATGAAGGGGAGGAAAGCAAAGGAGAGGGAGGAAGAAAAGAAGGAAAGGAAATGTATGAGTGAGAGAAGGAAGGAAAGAAAGAATGAAAGACAAGAAAGAAGGGAAGAGAAGGAAGAAAAGAAAGAAATAAGGGAAGGCAAAGGAAAGGAAGGAAGAAAAGGGGAAATGTCTGAGGGAGGGAAGGAAAGAAAGAAAAATGTAAGAAGGGAAGAAAACAGGAGAAAGAAAGAAGAAGGAAGGGGAAGGGAAGAAAAGGGAAAGTTGGGATGAGAAAGGAAGCAGGGAAAGATGAAAAAGGAGGAGGGAAAGAGGGAGAGAAGGGAGAAAAAGGCAACAAAGGAAGTGAAAGGAAGAAGAGAGAGTCCATGGCTGGCCTTTTGTGAGGTTTTGGTGCCATCTCATGGTCAAACAGGAAAGCAAGGGCCACCCAACCCATCATAAAATAATAGAATAATAATAGAATAATAGAATCCTAGACCTGGAAGGGGTCCCTAAAGGCCATCCGGCCAAACCCCTTCTTGTCAGTAAGGAAGGCAATACGAAAACTCTCCCAACAGATGCCCATCCAAGCTCATCATAAAATAATAGAATCCTAGAGCAGGAAGGGACCCCCAAAGGAGACTTCAAGCGGCTATGTATTATTATTATTATTATTATTATCAGAGCCCTTTCTAATAACTAATGGAGTGAAACAAGGTTGTGTTCTTGCACCAACCCTATTTACAATCTTCTTCAGCATGATGCTCCAAAGGGCTACGGCAGACCTCGAAGGAAAAGAAGACGCAAGGCAGTTAAATAATAATAATAATAATAATAATAAAAATTATTAATAATAATATAATTATAATTATTATTTCTAGTCCACCTTTCTCCCTATATAGACTCAAGGCAGGTAAATAATAATAGTAATAATAGTAATTATTATTATTATTATTTCTAGTCCACCTTTCTCCCCATATAGACTCAAGGCAGGTAAATAATAATAATAATAATAATTTCTAGTCCACCTTTCTCTCCATATAGACTCAAGGCAGGTAAATAATAATAATAATTATTATTATTATTTCTAACCCACCTTTCTCCCCATATAGACTCAAGGCAGGTAAATAATAATAGTAATAATAATAATAATTATTATTATTATTTCTAGTCCACCTTTCTCTCCATATAGACTCAAGGCAGGTAAAAATAATAATATTAATAATAATTTCTAGTCCACCTTTCTCTCCATATAGACTCAAGGCAGGTAAATAATAATAATAATAATTATTATTCTTTCTAACCCACCTTTCTCCTCATATAGACTCAAGGCAGGTAAATAATAATAATAATAATAATAATTATTATTATTATTATTTCTAACCCACCTTTCTCCCCATATAGACTCAAGGCAGGTAAATAATAATAGTAATAATAGTAATTATTATTTCTAGTCCACCTTTCTCCCCATAAAGACTCAAGGCAGGTAAATAATAATAATAATAATAATAATAATTTCTAGTCCACCTTTCCATATAGACTCAAGGCAGGTAAATAATAATAATTATTATTATTTCTAACGCACCTTTCTCCCCATATAGACTCAAGGCAGGTAAATAATAATAGTAAAAATAATAATTATTATTATTATTTCTAGTCCACCTTTCTCTCCATATAGACTCAAGGCAGGTAAATAATAATAATAATAATTATTATTATTTGTAACCCACCTTTCTCCCCATATAGACTCAAGGCAGGTAAATAATAATAATAATAATTTCTAGTCCACCTTTCTCTCCATATAGACTCAAGGCAAGTCAATAATAATAATAATAATAATTTCTAACCCACCTTTCTCCCCATATAGACTCAAGGCAGGAAAATAATAATAATAAGTATTATTAGTATTTCTAACCCACTTTTTCCCCATATAGACTCAAGGCAGTTAAATAATAATAATTATTATTATTATTTCTAACCCACCTTTCTCCCCATATAGACTCAAGGCAGGTAAATAATATTATTATTATTAATAATCTATTATATAAAGGAGGTCCCGTCATGGAACGACTGTCCTAGGCAGAGAAACCTTACAAGGCAGAGACACCAAACTTGGCAACAAAAATAGGCCTCAGGCAAGGAAGGTTTTTAGCCAAGAAACTTTCACCCCCAAAACCTAGAAGGCCCCCAAAACAATGATACAAAAAAACCTACATTTCCCAGCGTCCTCCGCGGCTGCCAACGAATCTCCTGGCCTCTACATTCTGACAACATGATTGGCTGCCAATGAGGGAGTATTTGCATAACGCCTCTATTGGCCAGCCAACATAAACATTCCGACCCATAATAAACTGGCAGAGGAGGATAAGGCAAAGGCCTGAGGCAGTCGCCAACACAAACACCCAGTTCACTTCCCACAGAAAATTTAAACCCCTACAAATCACAGACCATGCCCAAAATTGACAGTAAGGCTTCATTAACTTGATTTCCCTGACTAGGCCTCACTTAATGGGATGCTGTTTAAGCTCTGAATTGACAGTAAGGCTTCATTAACTTGCTGTTCCTGACTAGGCCTCAGCTCATGGGACATTGTGTATGGCCTGAATTGACAGTAACCTACCTTGGCACACAGAGCCCCTATGACCCACGCTACATTCTACTGCAGTTTGGAGGAGGGTGGACCATAGATGATGGGATTTGATGTACCTCCATGGATTATGGGATTTATAGTACTTTCAAACCCTTCATTCCCCACAGACTACTGTGGCCCAGAACCAAGACCGATAAAGACCCAACTTGGCACACAGTGCCCCCATGACCCACACTCCATCCAACTGCAGTTTAGAGGAGGGCACACCATGGATGATGGGATTTCAAGTACCTCCACTCACTTCCAAAGTACCCCACCCACACAAACATCAACCTCTACATCAACACAGCAGACGGAAAGACAAAAAACATTGTATATCCACAAGCTATGCAGAACGCCAGAAACACCACACACCGAGAACTCCACAGGACTTCAACATCCCACCCACCAGAACAACCCACAACGACACAGCCATGACCCCACCAAGACCATAACTAACATCCATTCCAACCCTTACATACTCAGACTTTCTCGCATCTCCTACATAGGGCACAGCAACGCGTGCCGGGTACAGCTAGTATTATAATAATATTATTATTATTAATATATATATAATATTAATTATTATATTAAATATAATTACTGTAAATATATTAATTATATTATTATTATTAATATTAATATTATATTATTATTTCTAACCCACCTTTCCTCCCATATAGACTCAAGACATCCAACAATAACATGACACAATGCAATAATATTGTAATATTATTACAAATAAATATGATGATGATGATAATAATAATAATAATAGATGGGACCTTAAAGGTGCATCCACACTGTGGAATTAATTTAGTTTGACCCCAGTTGCCTAGCTCTTGACTCAGTGCTATGGCATAATGGGAATTGCAGCTGCTAAAGCGGGTTCAGATCTGGATCAAAAGGCCCAGTGTGGATGCAACCTTGGCAAAAGAGCCAAACAAAGCAGGCCAATCCAACACAGCCTCCTTGTGTGTGGATAATATATGCATGCATGCATGCATGTGCTTTAAATATATTTGCATCTTGAACACATTTGCATGAGAGAGGAGGAAGAAGAGGAGGAGGGGCTTGTGGTTGCCACAGCAACTGTCTGGGAAAGGGGGAGGCCAAGAGGGGGGCTTTGCCATTGGTCGCCAGGGTCATGTGAGGCCTGCTGGAATGCAAATGAACCCTGGGATGCCCCTGGAGCCCCCTCCCCTTGGCATGACTCCCCCACAGTCTGGCATCCTTTTGGAAAGGGCTTTCTGAGAGGGGAGCATCAGAGGGGCCTGCTGCGCATGACAGGCCAGGAGGCCAGGTAAGTGCCACTGGGGGAGGCTGTCATTGGTTTCTTTTTGGGGAAAAGGAATGCCTGCCTCCCCCCCTCCTTCGGGGCCTCTGGGCCGGATTGGGGAAGGTGTCACTCGGCCCATGCTCAGGCGCATGGCTCGCCCATGCGCCCTGCATGGCTTTCCAGGTCGAGTCTCTGCTGCCAGGCTCCTTTCGGGACTCTCTGTGCATGGCTGCACTGGCACGGCATAGAAATGCTCCATTGCCACGGCTTGCCATGCTCAGCCTCAGCCGCCATGCGCACTCTCATTGGTCTATGCTCAGTTATCATGCTTGACTAATTCGAAATGCTTAGTTCCTATGTAAAGTGTCAGCTCTGTGTGCAAGGCTCCATTGGCATGGCTTACCATCACTCCATTGCCATGGCTTGCCATGCTCAGCCTCCGCCGCCATGCACAGTCTCATTGGTCTATGCTCAGTTATAATGTTCGACTAATTTGAAATGCTCAGTTCCTATGTATAGTGTCAGCTCTGTGTGCAAGGCTCCATTGGCATGGCTTACCGTCACACCATTGCCACGGCTTGCCATGCTCAGCCTCCGCCGCCATGCTCAGTCTCATTGGTCTATGCTCAGTTATAATGTTCGACTAATTTGAAATGCTCAATTACTATAACTTTCTCTGTTGAGTCTCCACTTTCTGTGCAAGGCTCTGTGTGCATGGCCTAGAATTGTTACATGGCCACGGCTTTCCATGCTCGGCCTGAGCTGCCATGCGCACTCTCATTGATCTATGCTCAGTTATCATGCTCAACTAATTCGAAAGGCTCATTTCCCCTATGGCTTTCTATGCAAAGTTTCAGTTTTTGTGTTCAAGGCTCCATTGCCACAGTTTTCCATGCTCAGCCTCAGCCGCCATGTGCAGTCTCATTGGTCTATGCTCAGTTATCATGCTCGACTAATTCGAAATGCTCAGTTCCTATGGCTTTCTATGGAAAGTGTCAGCTCTGTGTGCAAGGCTCCATTGGCATGACTTACCATCACTCCATTGCCACTACTTGCCATGCTCAGCCTCAGCCGCCATGCGCACTCTCATTCAGTCTCATGCTCAGTTATCATGCTCGACTAATGGTCGAAATGCTCAATCAGCCGCCATGCACACTCAGCCGCCATGCGCAGTCTCATTGGTCTATGCTCAGTTATCATGCTCGATTAATTCGAAATGCTCAGTTCCTATGTAAAGTGTCAGTTCTGTGTGCAAGGCTCCTTTGGCATGGCTTACCATCACTCCATTGCCACGGCTTGCCATGCTCTCAGTTCAATCTCATTGGTCTATGCTCAGTTATCATGCTCAACTAATTCGAAATGTTCAGTTCCTATGTAAAGTGTCAGCTCTGTGTGCAAGGCTCCATTGGCATTGCTTACCATCACTTCATTGCCACGGCTTGCCATGCTCAGCCCATGCTCAGCCACCATGGCAGTCTCATGCTATGCTCAGTTATCAGGTCGAGTCTCGAAATGCCAATTCCTTTCTGTTGAGTCTCACTCTGTGTGCAAGGCTGCACTGGCATGGCTTACAATTGCTACATTGCCATGGCTTGCCATGCTCGGCCTCAGCCGCCATGCGCACTCTCATTGGTCTATGCTCAGTTATCATGCTCGACTAATTCGAAATGTTCAGTTCCTATGTAAAGTGTCAGCTCTGTGTGCAAGGCTCCATTGGCATGGCTTACCATCACTCCATTGCCACGGCTTGCCATGCTCAGCCTCAGCCGCCATGCGCAGTCTCATTGGTCTATGCTCAGTTATAATGTTCGACTAATTTGAAATGCTCAGTTCCTATGTATAGTGTCAGCTCTGTGTGCAAGGCTCCATTGGCATGGCTTACCGTCACACCATTGCCACGGCTTGCCATGCTCAGCCTCCGCCGCCATGCGCACTCTTATTGGTCTATGCTCAGTTATCATGCTCGACTAATTCGAAATGCTCAATTACTATAACTTTCTCTGTTGAGTCTCCACTTTCTGTGCAAGGCTCTGTGTGCATGGCTTAGAATTGTTACATGGCCACGGCTTTCCATGCTCGGCCTGAGCTGCCATGCGCAGTCTCATTGATCTATGCTCAGTTATCATGCTCAACTAATTCGAAAGGCTCATTTCCCCTATGGCTTTCTATGCAAAGTTTCAGTTTTGTGTTCAAGGCTCCATTGCCACAGTTTGCCATGCTCAGCCTCAGCCGCCATGCGCACTCTCATTGGTCTATGCTCAGTTATCATGCTCGACTAATTCGAAATGCTCAGTTCCTATGGCTTTCTATGGAAAGTGTCAGCTCTGTGTGCAAGGCTCCATTGGCATGACTTACCATCACTCCATTGCCACTACTTGCCATGCTCAGCCTCAGCCGCCATGCGCACTCTCATTGGTCTATGCTCAGTTATCATGCTCGACTAATTCGAAATGCTCAATTCCTATGTAAAGTGTCAGCTCTGTGTGCAAGGCTCCATTGGCATGGCTTACCATCACTCCATTACCACGGCTTGCTATGCTCAGTCGCAGCCGCCATGCACACTCTCATTGGTCTATGCTCAGCTATCATGCTCGACTAATTCGAAATGCTCAGTTCCTATGTAAAGTGTCAGTTCTGTGTGCAAGGCTCCTTTGGCATGGCTTACCATCACTCCATTGCCACGGCTTGCCATGCTCAACCTCAGCCGCCATGCGCAATCTCATTGGTCTATGCTCAGTTATCATGCTCAACTAATTCGAAATGTTCAGTTCCTATGGCTTTCTATGTAAAGTGTCAGTTCTGTGTGCAAGACTCCATTGGCATTGCATATAAACACTCCATTGCCACGACTTGCTATGCTCAGCCTCAGCCACCATGCGCAGTCTCATTGGTCTATGCTCAGCTATCATGCTCGACTAATTCTAAATTCTCAGTTCCTATGTATAGTGTCAGTTCTGTGTGCAAGGATCCATTGGCATGGCTTACCATCACTCCATTGCCATGGCTTGCCATGCTCAGCCTCAGCCGCCATGCGCAGTCTCATTGGTCTATGCTCAGTTATCATGCTCGATTAATTCGAAATGCTCAGTTCCTATGTAAAGTGTCAGTTCTGTGTGCAAGGCTCCATTGGCATGGCTTACCGTCATACCATTGCCATGGCTTGCCATGCTCAGCCTCAGCCGCCATGCACAGTCTCTTTGGTCTATGCTCAGTTATAATGTTCGACTAATTTGAAATGCTCAGTTCCTCTGTAAAGTGTCAGCTCTGTGTGCAAGGCTCCATTGGCATGGCTTACCGTCACTTCATTGCCACGGCTTGCCATGCTCAGCCTCAGCCACCATGCGCAGTCTCATTGGTCTATGCTCAGTTATCATGCTCGACTAATTCGAAATGCTCAATTACTATGACTTTCTCTGTTGAGTCTCAGCTTTCTGTGCAAGGCTCTGTATGCATGGCTTACAATTGCTACATTGCCATGGCTTGCCATGCTCGGCCTCAGCTGCCATGCGCACTCTCATTGATCTATGCTCAGTTATCATGCTCAACTAATTCGAAAGGCTCATTTCCCCTATGGCTTTCTATGCAAAGTTTCAGTTTTGTGTTCAAGGCTCCATTGCCACAGTTTGCCATGCTCAGCCTCAGCCGCCATGCGCAGTCTCATTGGTCTATGCTCAGTTATCATGCTCGACTAATTCGAAATGCTCAGCTTCTATGGCTTTCTATGGAAAGTGTCAGCTCTGTGTGCAAGGCTCCATTGGCATGGCTTACCATCACTCCATTGCCACGACTTTGCCATGCTCAGCCTCAGTCCATTCAGTTATCCATGCTATGGCACTCTCATTGATCTATGCTCAGCTATCATGCTCAACTAATTCAAAATGCTCAGTTCCTATGGCTTTCTATGTAAAGTGTCAGCTCTGTGTGCAAGGCTCCATTGGCATTGCATATAAACACTCCATTGCCACGGCTTGCCTATGTAAATGCTCTCAGCCTCAGCAGCCATGCCTCAGCCTCATGGGTCTGTATTCAAGACTTGGTCATCTGAATTCCAAATGCTCCTTCCTCTGTCTTTCTCTGTTGAGTCTCAGCTCTATGTACAAGGCTCTGTGGGCATGGTTTACAATTGCTACATTGCCATGGCTTGCCATACTCAGCCTCAGCTGCCATGCGCCGTCTCATTGGTTTGTGTTCAAAGCTCAGTTATCATGCTCAACCCGTTACAAATGCTCCAGATTTAACAATATTCCTGATTTAAACAAAAACTTTCCTGCTGTGGCTGCTGCATTGTAGTAGTAGTAGTAGTAGTAGTAGTAGTAGTAGTAGTAGTACGGTAGTAGTAGTAGTTGTTGTCTGTCATGCAAACTGATGGGTACGGACAGGGACTTGCTTCCCTGGAGTCTTAAAGGGACGAAAGCGCTTGGGGTTAGGATGCATTTGCAATCTCCAAAATGACACAAAATGACACTCTAACACAGTAATACTTATAGTTAATATGTTTTTAAATGTATTTATGCACTCAGTGTGAAACCTGGGCCTGTTTCGATGAACACAACATAGAAATCCTGGCAGGAATGGCAGAAAGACACACACTTCCCACACAGAACTCCCATAACCAAGAGAAAATGCTATAAGAGTTTGGTGGGCATTGACCTTGGGTTTTGGAGTTGTAGTTCACCTATATCCAGAGAGCACTGTGGACTCAAACAATGTTGGATCAGGACCAAACTTGGCATGAATACTCATATATGCCCGAATGTGAACACAGATGGAGTTTGGGGGAAAATAGACCTTGACATTTGGGAGTTGCAGTTTCTGGGATTTATAGTTGAAACACAAAGAGCATCCTGAACTCTTGCAACAATGGAATGGAACCAAACTTGGCATATTGTAGTCTCATTACCAACAGAAAGTACTGAAAGGGTTTGCTTGGGAATTGACCTTGAGTTTGGAAGTTGTAGTTCACCTACACCCAGAGAGCACTGTGGACTCCAACAATGTTCTGTTATGTTGTTGTTTGTTTTCTATCCAGAATCACAATGTTGGAAGGAGGCTCACCACTTTAAGGTCCCTCAAACAGGCATGGGAAAACTTCGGCCCTCTGGGTGCTTTGGACTCCAACTCCCACCATTCCTAACAGCCTGAGGCCCTTTCCTTCTTAAGTGGCTGAGGGGGGGGGGGGAGGAAAAGGGCCTGAGGCTGCTAGGAATGGTGGGAGTTGGTGTCCAAAACACCTGGAAGGTCCAAGTGTGCCCATGCCAGCTTTCGACAGAGACCTCTTCCTCCCTCTTCCCCTTCGCGCCCTTTCTTCCCCCTCCTGCCCAACACTTTTTCTTCTCCAGTGCGGCTTCTGCCCCGAGGGGGCAGCGTAAGTGTGTTCGGGGAGGGGGGGAGTCGTGACCCGTGCGGGCGCTACTGCGCAGACTCACCCCAGAGCAAAGCGAGGCAAAGTGAGCAGAGCGAGGCTGGGAAGAAGGGAGCCCGAGTGGAGAAGAAAAAGTGTTCGGCAGGAGGGGGAAGAAAGGGGATTGGAGGTTCCCGTTTCCCACGGCACACCTGAGGATCGCTCACGGCACACTAGTGTGCCATGGCACACTGGTTGGGAAACACTGATCTAGACCAACCCCATTATTTTGCCAGGCAAGATGCATTACAATCCCTCCCGACCGATAGCCATCCAGCCTCCATTTAATATAATAATAATAATAATAATAATAATGGAGTTGGAAGGGGCACCCAAAGGCCACCTAGTCCCACCCCGTTATTCTGCCAAGCAAGAAGATACAATCCAATCCCTCCCGACAGATGGCCATCCAGCCCCTACTCAATAATAATAATAATAATAATAATACTAGAGTTGGAAGGGGCACACAAAGGCCATCTAGTCCCACCCCGTTATTCTGCCAGGCAAGAAGATACAATCCAATCCCTCTCGACAGATGGCCATCCAACCCCTACTCAATAATAATAATAATAATAATAATAATAATAATGGAGTTGGAAGGGGTACCCAAAGGCCATCTAGTCCCACCCTGTTATTCTGCCAGGCAAGAAGATACAATCCAATCCCTCCCGACAGATGGCCACCCAGCCCCTACTTAATAATAATAACAATAATAATAATAATAGAGTTGGAAGGGGCACCCAAAGGCCATCTAGTCCCACCCCGTTATTCTGCCAGGCAAGAAGATACAATCCAATCCCTCCCGACAGATGGCCATCCAGCCCCTACTTAATAATAATAATAATAATGGAGTTGGAAGGGGCACCCAAAGGCCATCTAGTCCCACCCCGTTATTCTGCCAGGCAAGAAGATACAATCCAATCCCTCCCGACAGATGGCCATCCAGCCCCTACTTAATAATAATAATAATGGAGTTGGAAGGGGCACCCAAAGGCCATCTAGTCCCACCCCGTTATTCTGCCAGGCAAGAAGATACAATCCAATCCCTCCCGACAGATAGCCATCCAGCCCCTTCTTAATAATAATAACAATAATAATAATAGAGAATGATCAAGACCAAATGTGACACACACAGCCCCCATGGCCCACTCTACATCCTGGTGCTGTTTGGAGGGGGATGGACCATGGCCAATGGGACTTGCAGTACCTTCACTAAGTTCCTGAGACCACTGCAAGCCACATAAACATCTAATAGGAACCAACCTTGGCACACAAGGCCTTCCTCAAATAACCCGGGCACCGCCGGGTCCTCAGCTAGTTAATAATGTAACTAAATCGCTGCCATGCAGGAATAATTAGAGTAGTAGTAGTAATAATATAGTAATCATAATAGTAATAATAATAGTCCAATTCAAATGCCACCATGCATGAATAATAATATTAATAATTCAACTCAAATGCCGCCCTGCAGAAATAATAATATAGTATTCAAAATAATAATAACACTAATAGTCCAATTCAAATGCCAATGTGTATGAAGAATAATAATCCAACTCAAATGCCGAAATGCAGGAATAATAATAATAATAATAATGCAATACTTGGAAGAGATACCCAAAAGTCATGTAACCCAAACCCGTTCTGCTATGCAGGAATCTACAGCTAAAGCACTCCCGAGAGATGCCCACCCCACCTCAGTGTGAAGACCTCTACAGCAGGGGTGCCCACACTTTTTCATCATGAGAGCTACTATATGAACAATCAAGTTGAAAAGATCACCTGTTGTGCATGTGAGCGTGCGCGCGCACGCATGCGCGCATGCTCCTATTGCAGCCTTCCGTCCGCGTGGGGCTTCTTTCTTGCCTGCCCACGAACTCGCCGCCGCGCGCACCCGGGAAGGGGATCCTCCTTGCCTGCGCGTGTGCTCTCTCTTAATGTCTTCGTTGCCTTCCTCCTTCCTGCTGCGTGCTTTTGCAAAGCAGGAAGTCCCCATCCCGTCCTGCTTCTTGCATGCACAGCAGGCCCCTCCCTCCTATGCACGCAGCAGGAGGGTATTTATAGGCGCACCCACCAGCGTTCCGGCCAGATATGGCTTTGATGGCGGCTCGGAAGGCGCAGGGCTGGGAAGAGGGGCTGCTTGGCTGCTGCCTGGGCCGGGAAACTCAACCGAGAGAGGGACCCATGTGAGGCTGGAGCGGCTCCACCCCCTCCTCCCTCGAGGCTTCCTTACCTGGGCAGGAGAAGGAAGAGTGGACGAGGGGCTTCCCAAAGTGACAGGTGCAGGGGGGCTTCCTTCCTTCCTTTCTTTCGAGGGTGTCACTCAGAAAGGATGCCCAAGTGGACGGCTGGCAGGAAGGAGGACCCCTCCCACTGGTGGCAGTCCATGCCCACGGGGGGGGGGGGGGGGGAGAGAGAGAGAGAGAGAGAGGGTGGCTCTTCAGAGCCGGCTAGGAAGAGCCACCTCTCTCTCTCTCTCTCTCTCTCTCTCTCTCTCTCTCTCTCTCTCTCTCTCCTGTGGGCCCTCGCCGCCTTTCTCCTTCAAGGGCGAGGGAGGGCAAGGCGGAGAAAGGCGGCGAGGGCACAAGCAGCAGCAGCAGCAAGTGGGGTCTCCATCCCCGTAGCCCCCTCCTCCTCGGGTTCAGCCCCAGGAACACAGCGGAGCCCTCCCTCCTCGCCCCCAACCAAGGAAAGAAAGCAGCCCCACACAGCTCGCTCGCCCAGGTCTTGGCTTGGAATGGGAGTCCCGAGGGCAGCAGCAGGGTTTGCGGCGGGGCTTGCTTGGCTTTGCCCCACTTTGCCCGGCCTCCTTCGCCTTTTTCTCTCTTTCCCTCTCTCCTTCCAGCACCCGCCTGCCTGCCTGCCAAAAGGGTCCG
This sequence comes from Anolis apletophallus, assembly GCA_030556195.1. Lineage (NCBI taxonomy): Eukaryota > Metazoa > Chordata > Lepidosauria > Squamata > Anolidae > Anolis > Anolis apletophallus. The sequence goes on along the minus strand of JARBWK010000017.1, from coordinate 23,251,480 downwards.
AAAAAGTTCTCCGGATTTCTTTCTTCTCTCCTTGGCGCTCTCTCTCTCACACACACACACATTCCCTCCATCCCTCCCACAGCCTCGCATCCTATCCGTGCGCGTGCCTTCACCTTGCTCCGCCCCCCAACAGCAACCAATGGGCGGTCATGTCACCACACCATGCGTGGCAAGACGAGCACCAGGGCCCATCCACTAAAGCCTCATTTTGGCAAAAGAAGCCCCGCGAAGCCGGCGGCAGGAGCGCACATGCGCGCGCATGGCAGGAGCGCACTTTCCGGCTGGTGAGGCCCAAAGATCACCTGGAAGAGGGCCGAAGATCACCTAGGTGCTCTCGATCACCATAATGAGCACCCCTGCTCTACAGGTGGAACATTATTATTATTATTGTTATTATTAGAGCCCTTTCTAATAACGAACGGAGTGAAACAAGGTTGTGTTCTTGCCCCAACCCTATTTACAATCTTCTTCAGCATGATGCTCCAAAGTGCTACGGCAGACCTCGAAGAAGAAGAAGACGGAATATACTGTATATACGCTATCGTACTGATGGCAGCTTGTTCAACTTAAGCCGTCTGAGGGCTCGCACTAAAACTCTAAACTATCTAGTCCGCGAGCAGCTTTTTGCCGAAGATGCTGCCCTTGTCGCCCATTCAGAAGCCGCTCTGCAGCGCCTCACATCCTGCTTAGCAGCTGCAGAGCTGTTTGGGCTGGAAGTCAGCCTGAAGAAAACGGAAGTCCTGTACCAGCCCGCACCACAGGAAGAACACCGTCATCCCCACGTCAGCATAGGCACATCTGTGCTTAAGTCCATTCAGCAGTTCACCTCCCTGGGAAGCATCATCTCTTCAGGCGCCAAGATTGATAAAGAGATCGATCACAGATTAGCAAAGGCATAGAGTGCATTCGGAAGGCTTCACAAAAGAGTCTGGAGCAACAAGCACCTGAGGCAAAGCACCAAAATCAGTGTGTACAGAGCTATCGTACTGTCTATTCTCCTCTATGGGTCTGAAACATGGGTCACCTATCTCCAACACCTACGACTCCTCGAACGCTTTCGTTGGCGCTGTCTTCGCCCAATCCTAAATATACACTGGACCGACTATGTGACGAATGTTGCTGTATTGAGCAAGCAGGGGCCACCAGCATTGAGGCCATGCTATTGAGAACACAGCTGCGCTGGGCAGGGCACGTCTGTAGGATGGAGGACCACCGCCTCCCAAAGATACTACTCTATGGTGAACTCGCAAGAGAGGCGCCCCAAAAAGAGATACAAGGACTCCCTGAAACATCATCTCAGTCTCGACCAGATTGATCACCAACAATGGTCCACCCTGGCCTCACATCGGGAGGCATGGAGGCGCACTATCCACAATGCTGCGGCCTCTTTCAAGAAGACACGCCAAACGGGTCTCAACAACGCAGAAAGAACCGCAACTTGGAAACAACTTAACCAAGGAGACTTTCTGCTGTGCTTTCTGCAACCGGACTTGCCTATCTCAGATTGGCCTTTCCAGTTATCAATGCGCTTGTAAAAAGCGTGGGATGAGTCCTTCCTAATAATCTTCGTTCACGAAGTAATGCCGAGATTATTACTACTACTACTACTACTACTAATAATAATAATAATATCCAGATGTCTTGAAAGTCTGGGTGAATGAGGGTCCTCCCTCCCCCAATTCCGCTCTTAATGCCTCCCTCTCTTCCCTCCTCCTTGGAAATGGCTAATTGGTATGCAAATGAGCCTAATGGACCTTGGTGGCGCCTGGAGATCAATACTGGACCCTGAACACAGCTAATGGGATCCCTTTTTGGCAGAAGATGATGATGAAGAAGGCAAAGCCATTAGGGAGGATCAGTGTCTTAATGGAGGTCAGCCATGAGTTAGATCAAGAGCCTTCCTCTGGTCCTGTATCAGGCCCAAATACCCCAAAGGGGCCCAGTCGTTCTCCTTCTTCTCCTTCTCTTCCTTCTTCTTCTCTACTTGTCCTTATTTCTCCTTCTTCTATTTCTTCTTCATGTCCTCTTTCTATTCCTTCCTCTCTTTCTTCTCTATCTGCTTCTTGTCTTGCTTCTCTTTCTCCTTCTATTCCTTCTTCTCCTCTACCTACTTCTCTTTCTTCTTTGTCTCTTTCTTCTCTTTCTCCTTCTTTTTCTTCTTCTCTATCTACTTCTCCATCTTTTATTTTTCCTTATCTTTCTCTTCTCCTCTTCCTTCTCTCCCTTTCTTATCATTCTCTTTCTTCTCTTTTCGTCTTCTTCTCTTTCTCTATCTTCTCTTCGTCCTGCTTCCCTTTCCCCTTCTTGTTTTCCTTCTCCTTCTTGTCTCCCGTCTCTTTTTTCTCCCTCTTGTTCCCCTTCTTCCCCTGCTTCTTCCTCTTCTCCCTTGTCTCTTTCTTCTTCTCTTTCTCCTTCTATTCCTTCTTCTTCTCTACCTACTTCTCTTTCTTCTCTTTCTTCTTTGTCTCTTTCTTCTCTTTCTCCTTCCTCCTCCTCTTTCTTTCTTCTCTTTCTTATTTGTCTCTTTTTTATTTTTCTTTCTTCTCTTTCTTCTTTTCTATCTACTTTTTCTTCTCTTTTTCTTCTTTCTCATTCTATTTCTCCTTTTCTTCCTTCTTCTTCTCTATTTACTTCTTGTCTTGCTTCTACTTCTCTTTCTCCCTCTGTTTCTTCACTATCTACTTCTTGCTTCTCCATCTTTTATTTTTCCTTATCTTTCTCTTCCTTCTTCTCTTTCTCCTTCTTCCCTATCTTTTTCTCTCCTTGTCTCTTTCTTTTTCTCTTCTTCTCTATCTACTTTTTCTTTCTTCTCTTTCTCCACTACTACTTCTTGTCTTGCTTCTCCTTCTACTCTTCCTTCTTCTTCTCTACCTACTTGTCTTGCTTCTTCTCTTTCTCTTCCTCCTCCTCCTCTTTCTTTCTTCTCTTTCTTATTTGTCTCTTTCTTCTCTTTCTTCTTCTCTATCTACTTTTTCTTCTCTTTTTCTTCTTTCTCATTCTATTTCTCCTTTTCTTCCTTCTTCTTCCCTATTTACTTCTTGCCTTGCTTCTCCTTCCCTTTCTCCCTCTGTTTCTTCACTATCTACTTCTTGCTTCTCCATCTTTTATTTTTCCTTATCTTTTCCTTCTTCTCTTTTTCCTTCTTCTCTTTTTGTCTTCTTCTCTTTCTTCTCTTCCTTCTGCCTCCCTATCCCCTTCTTGTTTTCCTTCTCCTTCTTGTCCTTTTGTTCCTTCTTCTCTTTTCCCTTCTTCTCTTTTTGTCTTCTTCTCTTCCTTCTGCCTCCCTATCCCCTTCTTGTTTTCCTTCTCGTCCTTTTGTTCCTTCTTCTCTTTTTGCTTCTTCTCTTTTTGTCTTCTTCTCTTTCTTCTCTTCCTTCTGCCTCCCTATCCCCTTCTTGTTTTCCTTCTCCTTCTTGTCCTCCTTCTCCTTTTTCTCCCTCTTGTTCCCCTTCTTTTCCTTCTTTTTCTTCTTCTCTCTTGTCTCTTTCTTCTTCTCTTTCACCTTTTCTTCCTTCTTCTTCTCTATCTACTTTTTCTTCTCTTTTTTCTTAAAATCCTCCTAATTCTTCCTAAAGGCATCTCTGCTATTTATTATTTCCATTTGGCTTGATCACTCTCAAGTGCATGCAGTTGACATCTTGGGGGGCATCCGCACTGCACAAAGAATGTAGTTTGACACCACTTTAAGCGGTCTCAGTGCAGAAGGAAGGCTTGCATTGAATCTCTATCTATATGGGTCCTCCTCTCCCCAAATTTATTTGCATGCAACCCTGCTGCTGGCGCAAATCCCGGGCCCTGATTGGCGGTTGCTAAGCGACCTCATCATCATCAGGAAATGGGTCTTCCCATCCCTGGAATCTATGTGCAAGTGATGCGCAGGAGGGAGAGGAGGAGGAGGATGCATGGCAGACAAAGAGCCTTCCTTCCTTCCTTCTGTCCTTCCTTCCTTCCTTCCTTCCTTCCTTCCTTCCGTCCTTCCTTCCTTCCTTCCTTCCGTCCTTCCTTCCTTCCTTCCTTCCTTCCTTCCTTCCTTCCTTCCTTCCTTCCTTCCTTCCTTCCGTCCTTCCGTCCTTCCTTCCTTCCGTCCACCCTTCCGTTCCCTTCCTTCCTTCCTTCCTTCCTTCCGTCCTTCCTTCTTTTCCTTCCTTCCTTCCTTCCTTCCTTCCTTTCTTCCTTCCCTTCCTTCCTTCCTCCTTCCCTTCCTTCCTTCCTTCCTTCCTTCCTTCCTTCTTCCTTTCTTCCCTTCCTTCCTTCCTTCCTTCCTCCCCTCCTCTTTTTCCTTCCTTCCTTCCTTCCTTCCTTCCTTCCTTCCTTCCTCCTTCCTTCCTTCATCCTTCCTTCCTTCCTTCGGTCCTTCCTTCCTTCCGTCCTCCTTTCATTCCTTCCTTCTTTTCCTCCTTCCTTCCTTCCTTCCGTCCTTTTCTTCTTTCCTTCCTTTCCTTCCTTTCCTTCCTTCCTTCCGTCCTTCCTCTTCCTTCCTTCCTTCCTTCCTTTCCTTCCTTCCTTCTTCCTTCCTTCCTTCCTTCCTTCCGTCCTTCCTTCCTTCCTTCCCTCCCTCCCTTCTTACTTTTTCTACCCTCCTTCCTTCATTTTCCTTTCTTTCTTCCCTTCTTTATTTCCTCCTTCCCTCCCTCACTTTCCTTCCTTACTTCTTTTCCTTCTTCCTTTCTTCCCTTCCTTCTTTGCTTCCTTCCTCCCCTCCTCTTTTCTCTTCTTTCCTTCCTCCCCTCCTCTTTCTTTCCCTTCTTTCTCTCCTTCCTTCCTTCTTTTCCTCCTTCCTTCCTTCCTTCCTCCTTCCTCCCCTCCTCCTTTCTCTTCTTTTCCTCCTTCCTCCTTCCCTTCCCTTTTTTCTTCTTTCCCTCCATCCCTTCTTTCCTTCTCTTCCTTCCTTCCCTCCTTCCTCTCCTCCTCTTCGTTCTCTCATTTCTTTCCTTCCTTCTTTTCCTCCTTCCTTCCTTCCCTCCATCCTTTATTTCCTCTCCTTCTTTCCTTTCTCCCCTCCTGCTTTCTCTTCTTTCTCTCATTCCTTCTTTCCTGCCTTCCCTCCTCCTCCTTTCTCTTATTTCCCTCTTTCTTTCTTTCTTTCTTTCCTTCTTTTCTTCCTTCCCTCCACCCCTTCTTTCCTTTTCTTCCTTCCTCCCTCCCCTCCTCTTCTTTCTCTCCTTTCTTTCCTTACTTCTTTTCCTCCTTCCTTACTTCCTTCCCTCCATCCCTTCTTTCCTCTCCTTCCTCCCCTCCTTCTTTCTCTTCTTTCTCTCATTCCTTCTTTCCTTCCTTCTTTTCCTCCTTCCTTCTTTTCTTCCTTCCTTCCCTCCATCCCCTTCTCTTCTATCTCTCCTTTCTTTCCTTACTTCTTTCCTCCCCTCCCTCCCCTCCTCCTTTCTCTTCTTTCTCTCCTTCCTTCTTTCCTTCCTCTCCTCCTTCCTTTCTTCCTTCCCTCCATCCCTTATTTCCTCTCCTTCTTTCCTTCCTCCCCTTATCCTTTCTCTTCTTTCATTCCTTCTTTCCTTCCTTCTTTTCCTCCTTCCTCCCTCCCCTCCTCCTTTCTCTTCTTTCTCTTCTTTCCTTTCATCCCTCCTTTCTTCGCTTTTCTCCCTTATCTTCTGTCTGTCCTTCTTTCCTTATTTCCCTCTCTCCCTGCTCCTTCCTTCTCTCCCTCCTCATTCATTATATTCTTTCATCTCCCCTCCATCCCTTCTTTCTTTCCCTCCCTCCCTCCTTCCCTTCCTTCCCTATCTTCTTTATTTCCTCCTTCACTCCCTCTCTCCATCAACTCTTTCTTCCTTTCTTTCCTCCCTCCTTTATTGATTTCCTCCTTCTCTCCCTCTCTCTCTTGATTCTTTCTCCTTCCTTCCTTCCTTCTCTCTCCTTGCTCCTTCCTTCTCCCCTTCCTTCCTCATTCATTCTTTTCTTTCCTCACCCCTCCATGCCTTCTTTCTTTCCCTCCCTCCTTCCTTCCCTTCCTTCCCTCTTTTCTTCATTTCCTCCTTCACTCCCCCTTTCAATTGATTCTTCTTTATTTCCCTCCCTCTCTGCTCTTTCCTTTCTTCCTTTCCTCCCGTCTTTATTGATTTCCTCCTTCTCTCCCTTTCTCCTTCCATCCTTCCTTCCCTCCCTTCCTTTCCTTCCTTTTCCTTCTTTTCTTTCCTCCCTTCTCTATTTCTTCCTCCCCTCCTCTATTGACACTTTCTCCTTCCTTCCTTCCTTCCTTCCTGTTTTCTTTCCTTCCTTCTTTCTTTCTTTCCTTCTTTCCTTCCTTCCTTCTTTCTTTCTTTCTTTCCTTTCCCTGTTTCTTTCTTTCCTTTCTCCCTTCCTTCCTTCTTTCTTTCCTTCCTTCTTTCCGTTTCCTTCTTTCCCTGTTTCTTTCCTTCCTTCCTTCCTTCTTTCATTCTTTCCTTCCTTCCTTCCTTCCTTCCTACCTTCCTTCCTTCCTTCCTTCCTTCTTTCCTTCCTACCTTCCCTCCTTCCTTCCTTCCTTCTTTCCTTCCTTCTTTCCTTCTTTCCTTCCTTCTTTCTTTCCTTCTTTCCACCTTCCTTCCTTCCTTCCTTCCTTCCTTCCTTCCTTCCTTCCACTGGGCAGATCACACTCTCTCGGCCTCCACAGAAAACTTCCTGAGGAACCCATCCTTCCACGAAATCCTGTGTTGGAAATTATTTGAAGGCACACAACAACAACAACAACAACAACAACAGCAATATTTCCTTTTCCTTGTTGACTTCTTCCTTCCTTCCTTCCCTCCCTCCCTCCCTCCCTCTGCAGCGCCCTCCGCTTTGCCATGGATGGCCACGATGCGCCTCCGGCCACGTCCAGTGCCACGTCCGGATCCAATAGCCGGCCGGCCGGACCCCAGCTCTCCGTTTACAGCGGGATCCCCGACCGGCAGGCCGTCCAGGTACGTCCGTAACCTTGTCCGCACTCTAGACTTAACCCACTTCCATACCACTTGGAGCCTTGGAGGGGCACACTGCTAACACTCGAACCTATGGATTTATTTACTGTATTGATCCAGGCCAGATGGAAGTATTATTATTGATTATTGACTATTGACTATTGATTATTAACTATTAACCATTAACCATTGACCATTAACCATTAATTACTAATTGTTAATTATTAACCATTAATTATTAACCATTAATTATTAATTATTATTATTATTTATATTTATTTATTATTTATTATTTATTAACCATTAATTATTAACCATTAATTATTAATTTTTATTTATTATTATTATTATTTATTTATTTATCAATGATCAATGATCAATGATCAATGATTAATTATTATATTATTATATTATTAATTATTATATTATTAATTATTAATTATTAATTAAGCAGGAGCTGGATGGCCATCTGTCAGGAGGGATCTGTCAGGAGGGATTGTCTTCTATCGTCTTGCCTGGCAGAATAATTGTTTTTAAGTGCAGGGCAACGTCTTTAGGCGCTGCACCCAGTGTGCCAATCACCACATTGTTGTTGTTGTTCTGTTGTTGTTGTTGTGAGAGTTGGAGAGTTGGCCCATGCCTGTGGTAGAGATACTCAATAGACAGTCGATAACCCACAAGTCTGTTTTCCACATCGAATGTCTAAAAAAGATACTTGAACCTCTGAGCATGGGCAGAGTGCAGGAATGTTCAGCCTTAAGAATTCCAGTGCAGTTGTCTCGGCATCTGTAAGGATGTGGCGCCACCCTGTGGCCATCAGGGAGCAAGAAACATCATGGATGGATATAGCAAACAGAGGGAATTTGTTTTAATTTCCCTGTTGAATATTCAGATGATGATGATGATGATGATGATGATGATTACTACTACTAAAAGAAGAGTGATCCAGACCAGATGAAATTATTATTATTGTTATTATTAAAATTATTATTATTCAGCCCAGATAGAGTTGTTGTTGCTGCTGCTGTTGTTGTTAGATGGATCAAGTATAGATGGAAGTAGTATTACTATTGCTATTATTATTATTATTATGAATTAAGAGAGTGATCCAGCCCAGATACAGTTGTTGTTCTTGTTGTTGTTGTTAGATGGATCCAGGATAGATGGAAGTAATATTATTATTATTGCTATTATTATTATTATTATTATGAAATAGAGAGTGATCTAGCCCAGATACAGTTGTTGTTGTTGTTAGATGGATCCAGCATAGATGGAAGTTATATTATTATTGTTGCTATTAATATTATTATGAAAAGGAGATTGATACAGCTCAGATAGAGTTGTTGTTGTTGTTGTTGTTGTTGCTGTTGCTGCTGTTATTAGATGAATCCAGGATAGATGGAAGTAATATTATTATTATTGCTATTATTATTATTATTAATTAGAGAGTGATCCAGCCCAGATACAGTTGTTGTTGTTGTTGTTAGATGGATCCAGCATAGATGGAAGTTATATTATTATTGTTGCTATTAATATTATTATGAAAAGGAGATTGATACAGCTCAGATAGAGTTGTTGTTGTTGTTGTTGCTGCTGTTGCTGCTGTTGTTATTAGATGAATCCAGGATAGATGGAAGTAATATTATTATTATTGCTATTATTATTATTAATTAGAGAGTGATCCAGCCCAGATACAGTTGTTGTTGTTGTTAGATGGATCCAGGATAGATGGAAGTTATATTATTATTGTTGCTATTAATATTATTATGAAAAGGAGATTGATACAGCTCAGATAGAGTTGTTGTTGTTGTTGTTGTTGCTGCTGTTGCTGCTGTTGTTATTAGATGAATCCAGGATAGATGGAAGTAATATTATTATTATTGCTATTATTATTATTAATTAGAGAGTGATCCAGCCCAGATACAGTTGTTGTTGTTGTTGTTAGATGGATCCAGCATAGATGGAAGTTATATTATTATTGTTGCTATTAATATTATTATGAAAAGGAGATTGATACAGCTCAGATAGAGTTGTTGTTGTTGCTGCTGCTGTTGCTGCTGTTGTTATTAGATGAATCCAGGATAGATGGAAGTAATATTATTATTATTGCTATTATTATTATTATTAATTAGAGAGTGATCCAGCCCAGATACAGTTGTTGTTGTTGTTGTTAGATGAATCCAGGATAGATGGAAGTAATATTATTATTATTGCTATTATTATTATTAATTAGAGAGTGATCCAGCCCAGATACAGTTGTTGTTGTTGTTAGATGGATCCAGGATAGATGGAAGTTATATTATTATTGTTGCTATTAATATTATTATGAAAAGGAGATTGATACAGCTCAGATAGAGTTGTTGTTGTTGTTGTTGCTGCTGCTGTTGCTGCTGTTGTTATTAGATGAATCCAGGATAGATGGAAGTAATATTATTATTATTGCTATTATTATTATTAATTAGAGAGTGATCCAGCCCAGATACAGTTGTTGTTGTTGTTGTTAGATGGATCCAGCATAGATGGAAGTTATATTATTATTGTTGCTATTAATATTATTATGAAAAGGAGATTGATACAGCTCAGATAGAGTTGTTGTTGTTGTTGTTGCTGCTGCTGTTGCTGCTGTTGTTATTAGATGAATCCAGGATAGATGGAAGTAATATTATTATTATTGCTATTATTATTATTATTAATTAGAGAGTGATCCAGCCCAGATACAGTTGTTGTTGTTGTTGTTAGATGGATCCAGGATAGATGGAAGTAATATTATTATTGCAATTATTATTATTATTATGAAGATGATGATGATGAAAAGGAGATTGATCCAGTTCAGATATTGTTGTTGTTGTTGTTGTTAGATGGATCCAGGATAGATGGAAAATTATTATTATTATTGCTATTATTATTATTATTTGAAACACAACAAGACGGGTCCACAGCAAACAAGATCACTCTGCTGCCTGTTGTATTGGCTCACACGTCGGACACTTCCCAAGTGTCTAGGACTGTGTGATGTATCGGTGAATAATGCGTGAAGATCCCAGTAAGGTGGCCTTCTGCAGCTGGCAGGTGGTGATTTTGTGTTTAAGTGCAGGCCAAGGTCTTGAGGCGCTGCACTCAGTGTGCCGATCACCACTGGGACCCCCTTGACTGGCTTGTGCCAGAGTCTTTGCAGTTCGATCTTTAAATCCTCATATTGTGTCAGCTTTTCTAGTTGATTATTATTAATATTACTAGCTTGGGGACCCGGCGGTGCCCGGGTCATTTGCGAAGTGCAGCAGGATGTATAGTGGGTCATGGGGGCTCAGTGTGCCAAGTGTGGCCTTGATCCCTCATTACTGGGAGTAGCAGTGGTATCCTGAAATTACTGAAGGTACTGCAAGTCCCATAATCCGTGATCCACCCACCTCCAAACAGTACCAGGACGTAGAGTGGGTCATGGAAGCTCTGTCTGCCAAGTTTGGCCTTGATCCCTAATTTTTGGGTATCATGAAATTACAGAAGGTACTGCGAGTCCCATCATTCGTGGTCAACCCACCTCCAAACTGCTCCAGGATGTAAAGTGGGTCATGGAAGCTCTCTCTGCCAAGTTTGGCCTTGATCCCTCATTATTGGGAGTTGCAGTGGTATCATGAAATTAGTGAAGGTACTGCAAGTCCCATCATCCGTGGTCCTCCCTCCTCCAAACTGCAGTAGGATGTAGAGTGGGTCACTGGGGTTCTGTGTGCCAAGTGTGGTTTTTATCAGTGTGGGTCGGGGGCTGCAGTGGTCTGTGGGAACAGAGGGTTGTGAAAGTACTACAAATCCCATCACCCATTGTCAGTCCTCCCCCAAACCTCACCAGGACGTGAAGGCAGTAATGGGGGTTACGTGTGGCAAGTGTGGTCTTGATCAGTAATCGGATGAGGGTCACAGCGGACTTGGGAAGTGAGCAGAGGTACTTCAAGTCCCATAATCCGTGGTCCGCCCTCCTCCGAACTGCACCAGGACGTAGAGTGGGTAATGGGGGATGTGTGTGCCAAGTGTAATCTCTTTTGGTCCTTTTAGGTGGCCGCAGTGGTCTGTGGGAACCAAAGTGTTTGAATGTACTACAAATCCCATAATCCGTGGTCCATGTCCCCCAAACCGCACCAGGACGTAAAGGGGGTCAGGGGGGTTATGTGTCCCAAGTTTGGTGCAGGTCCATCACCCGCGCTGGTCGCTGTGGCCTGTGAAAGTGGCAGCCAATCAAAACGCTGCCGCAGCCAATCAAAACGCTGCCACATACATACCCACATACCCACACACATACAAACAAACATTCTGCTTTATTATATAGAGAGATAGAGATTATTTGGCGTTGGTCTCTGCGTTGAGGCTCCTCGTGGGGACCCTCAAAGGCCATCTGTACCACCCTCTTGAAGGACGGACTCCTGGCCCTGCCCAAGCCCTCCTCTGCCTTTGCAGCCCTTCCTTTCTCATGCAAAGGAATTTGGCAGAGCCTGTGCATCTCCAGCCTGTGGGGCTGACCCTTGGCTCAGAAGGGGTGGGGGTGGCCTGGGCTGGGGGTCAGAGGTCGCTCCTTTGTCCTCCTCCCTCCGGCCAGAGCAGCAGAGAGAGAGAAAAAGCGAGAGCAAGCTTGGGTGCAACATCTTCCCACCTTTCCTCAAAAAAAGGGACCTTTTTGGGGCGTCAGGTAAGGCTCAAGGCACCTCTCTTTTGCGTTGCCCACGCAGCAACGTTGACAACTTTTAGTGGTTGAGCTTTGGGCCAGAAACTACGATGGAGTTGCGTTGTTGTGGGCGGAAAAGGCCAGTGCCATCCCAGGCTCTACCCATTGTAAACAATGCAAGGAAGCCTAAACTCGGCGAGTCGGCAAAGCGATTTCGCGCACCATTTTGCAGATAAAGTTGCTCAGATACATCTCGAGCTGGACTCCAGTTTCACCGCAGTGCCAGATTTATTTATTTACTAGCTGTACCCGGCACGCGTTGCTGTGCCCTATTTAGGAGATGCGAGAAAGTCTGAGTATGTAAGGGTTGGAATTGATGTTACTCCTCTGAACTGCAGTCGGATGGAGTGTGGGTCATGGGGGGCATGGTGTGCCAAGTTTGGTCTTTATTGGTCTTGGTTCTGGGCCACAGTGGTCTGTGGGGAATGATGGGTTTTGAAGTAGTACAAATCCCATTATCCATGGAGGTACTTCAAGTCCCATAATCCATGGTCCACCCTCCTCCAAACTGTAGTAGAATGTAGCGTGGGTCATAGGGGCTCTGTGTGCCAAGGTAGGTTACTGTAAATTCAGGCCATACACAATGTCCCATGAGCTGAGGCCTAGTCAGGAACAGCAAGTTAATGAAGCCTTACTGTCAATTCAGGCCATACACAATGTCCAATGAGCTTAGGCATACTCGGGAGAATCAAGTTAATGAAGCCTTACTGTCAATTTAGAGCGTAAACAGCATTCCATTAAGTGAGGCCTAGTCAGGGAGATTAAGTTAATGAAGCCTTACTGTCAATTCAGAGCGTAAACAGCATTCCATTAAGTGAGGCCTAGTCAGGGAGATTAAGTTAATGAAGCCTTACTGTCAATTCAGAGCGTAAACAGCATTCCATTAAGTGAGGCCTAGTCAGGGGGGAGGTTAAGTTAATGAAGCCTTACTGTCAATTCAGAGCGTAAACAGCATTCCATTAAGTGAGGCCTAGTCAGGGAGATTAAGTTAATGAAGTCTTACTGTCAATTTTGGGCGTGGTCTGTGATTTGTAGGGGTGTAAATTTTCTGTGGGAAGTGAATTGGGTGTTTGTGTTTGTGCCTCAGCCCTTTGCCTTATCCTCCTCTGACAGTTTATTATGGGTTGGAATGTTCATGTTGGCTGGCCAGTACAGGAGTTATGCAAATCCGCCCTTATTGGCAGCCAATCATGTTGTCAGAATGTAGAGGCTGGGAGATTCGTTGGCATCCCCGGAGGATGCTGGGAAATGTAGTTTTTTTTACTCGTTGTTTTGGGTTTGGGGGGGGGAAGTTTCTTTGCTACAAACATACCTTGCTTGAGGCCTATTTCTGTTGGCAAGTTTGGCGTTTCTCCGTTGTAAGGTTTCTCTGTTTGGGACGGTCTTAAGGTACGAGGTGGGACGTAGCGGCAGATGCGTTCGGACAAGTAAGCTGGGCCAGAACCGTATAGAGCTTTAAAGGTCAGAACCAGCACTTTGAATTGAGCTCAGTAATGGACAGGCAGCCAGTGGAGCTGACACAACAGGGGGGTGGTATGCTCCCTGTATGTAGCTCCAGTTAGTAATCTGACTGCTGCCCGTTGGACTAATTGCAGTTTCCGAACTGTCTTCAAAGGCAGCCCCATGTAGAATGCGTTGCAGTAATCTATTCGGGATGTGACCAGAGCGTGGACGACCGTAGCCAGATCAGACTTCCCAAGGTACGGGCGCAGCTGGCGCACGAGTCTTAACTGTGCAAAAGCTCCCCTGGCCACCGCCTGGACTCAGCGATGAGTCCAGAATCACTCCCAAGCTGCGAACCTGCGTCTTCAGGGGGAGTGTGACCCCATCCAACACAGGCTGTAACCCTATGCCCTGTTCGGCCTTACGACTGACCAGGAGGACCTCTGTCTTGCCTGGATTCAGTTTCAATTTGCTAGCTCTCATCCAGTCCGACACAGTGGCCAGGCACCGGTTCAAGGTCTGGAGAGCCTCCTTGGTGACAGGTGGGAAGGAGTGACAGATCTGGACGTCATCTGCGTACAGATAACACCTTTCTCCGAAACTCCGAATGATCTCTCCCAGCGGTTTCATGTAGGTGTTAAATAACACTTGCGCTCTGGATCCTTGCCCTTCCTGGCTGGTGAAGCCGGCTAGAGAGGGGTTGATGGAGTGGTTTCTCTCTCGGCATTAGTTCGCGAACGAAGATTCTTTGGAAGGACTCATCCCACGCTTTTACAAGCGCGTTGATGACCAAAAAGGCCAATCTGAGATAGGCAAGTTTGGTTGCAGAAAGCACAGCAGAAAGTCTCCTTGGGTGATGTTGTTTCCAAGTTGCGGTTCTTTCTGCGTTGTCGTTTCTCTTCGAGACCCGTTTGGCGTGTCTTCTCGAAAGAGGCTGCAGCATTGTGGATAGTCAGGCCCGGATTACCCATAAGGCCACCCTAGGCCATGGCCTAGGGCGGCAGCCATGGAGTGGGGCCGCAGATCCAGACCCCCCAAAATTAATTTTTTAAAGAAAAAAACCCCATGATTTTTGGGTGTTCCTGTGCCTGCGCGGAGCGCCATAGGCCCTACGGCCTCTGACACAGCTTTCCGCCACCCCCTCCTCGCTCGTGCCCTCGGCCGCGCCCCTCAGTCCTTCACTGAAGGCCGGAGAGGCGGGGACGAGGCGATGCGAGGGAGGAAGGGGCGGGGAGACGCCCCACCACCCCCTCCTCGCTCGCGCCGTCGGCTCCGCCCCTCAGTCCTTCACTGAAGGTCTCAGAGGCGGGGACAATGCGACGTGAGGGAGGGAGGGACGGGGAGAAGCCCCACTGCCCCCTCCTCGCTCACGCCGTTGGCCCCGCCTCTCAGTACTTCACTGAAGGCCTGAGAGGCGGGGACGACGTGACGTGAGGGAGGAGGGGGCCGGGAGAAGCTCCGCTGCCCCCTCCTCAGTCGCGCCATCGGCCCCGCCCCTCAGTCCTTCACTGAAAGCCTGAGAGGCGGGGACGACGCGACGTGAGGGAGGAGGCGGGGAGAGGGTTAGGGTTGTCGGCGTCT
>JARBWK010000017.1:23181951-23236755 GCA_030556195.1 Anolis apletophallus | reverse complement strand
ATTTGCATGGCCACGCCCCCAGAGCAGAGAAGCCACCTAGCATGGAAGAGTTCCCCTGGGCTAGATCCACGCCCCTCTATTTGCATGGCCACGCCCCCAGACCAGAGAAGCCACCTAGCATGGAAGAGTTCCTTGGCTAGATCCAGGCCCCTCTATTTGCATGGCCACGCCCCCAAAGCAGAGAAGCCACCTAGCATGGAAGAGTTCCCCTGGGCTATATCCACGCCCCTCTATTTGCATGGCCACGCCCCCAAAGCAGAGAGGACGCCCTCCATTGGCTATATCCACGCCCCTCTATTTGCATGGCCACGCCCCCAAAGCAGAGAGGCCACCTAGCATGGAAGAGTTCCTCAGGGCTATATCCACGCCCCTCTATTTGCATGGCCACGCCTTTAAAGAAAAGGCCGCCTCCATTGGTTATATCCACGCCCCTCTATTTGCATGGCCACGCCCCCAAAGCAGAAAGGCTGCTCTCCATGGAAGAGTTCCTCAGAGCTATATCCACGCCCCTCTATTTGCATGGCCACGCCCCCAAAGCAGAGAGGACGCTCCCCATTGGTTATATCTACGCCCCTCTATTTGCATGGCCACGCCCCAAAATCATCATCTGTGGCCCCGCCCCTTATTCGCATAGCCCCGCCCCTCAGCCCCCTTAGGTCAGGATTAATTAGGACAAGATTAATGAGGTCAGGATTAATTAAGGCGGCAACCCATTTGCTCACAGGAACCTCTTTGGCCGCCAAGGGACCGCCGGAGCCTCAGGGAAGGCGGAGGGAGGGAGGGAGGGAGGGGCTGCCTGAGGGGAATCCCGCCCTTGGCCCTCCTCCTCCTCCCGACAGTTTGGCCACCGACCGTTAAACGTCTTCTCGCGAGATCTGCGCTTCCAGGTCTCGTGGGAGTTTAGGGGCGTGGCCTGAGCCGGTGGGCGGGGCCTGTTTGTGAAAACCTCCCTGCACCATAGAGATAGGAAAAGGATAGAGTGGGGGATGCTGCTGCTGACTCTTGAGACTGTTTTGGTCTCCAAACACCCTGATTTATTATTATTTTAAATCATTATTATTCTTTAATAACACCATCTTATTATATTCCTTATAATTTATTATATTTTAATATTATTACATAAGGTATTGTTTTATTGTTATGGTTTTATGTTATTTATTATGAGTTTATATTATTATTTAATGCTTCTATATTATTATAATATATGGCTTATAGTTTATTATATTATATTATTGTATAAGATATTAATTCATAATTCTTATCTTTTATCACTATTATGATTTAATATTTTTTATTATTTTATATTATTTACAAATTCTTTATTATGATAATATATTGTTTATAATTTCTTATATAAATATTACATCCTTATTATAAGGTTTCATTGTTTGTTTTCCTTTATATTATTATTTAATACTTCCATATTATTATATTGCTTTTATTTTATATTATTATTATTATATAAGGTATTATTTTATAATTATCATAAATCATTATTATGATATTATTTATTATTCCTTCTATTTTCTATATTGCTTATAACTTATAATAATATTATATAAGGTATTGTTTTATAATTATAGACTTATATCATTATTATGATTTAATATTATTTATTATGATTTTATCTTATTATTTAATATTTCTATATTATTATGTTTTATATTATTTATTTATTTTATATTTTCTATAAATATTTTTATTATTATTCTTTTATATTATTATTTAATATTTCTATAATATTATAATATATTGCTTATAATTTATATTATTATATAAGGTATTATTTTATAATTATTATCTAAAATCATTATTGTGATTTTATATTATTTATTATTTAATAATTCTATTTTATTATAGTATTTTGCTTATAATTTATATTATTATTATTTATTATATCAGGTATTATGTTATAATTCTTATTATGATTTTATATAATTTATTATTATTTTCTATTATTAGTTCATAATTCTATATTATTGTAATGAATTCCCCTCTATTTGCATGGCCACGCCCCCAAAGCAGAGAGGACGCCCTCCATGGAAGAGTTCCCCAGGGATATATCCACGCCCCTCTATTTGCATGGCCACGCCCCCAAAGCAGAGGACGCCCTCCATGGACCCCAAAAGCTATGGAAGATCCCCTGGGCTATATCCAGGCCCCTCTATTTGCATGGCCACGCCCCCAAAGCAGAGAGGACGCCCTCCATGGAAGAGTCCCCCTGGGCTATATCCAGGCCCCTCTATTTGCATGGCCACGCCCCCAAAGCAGAGAGGACGCCCTCCATGGAAGAGTCCCCCTGGGCTGTATCCAGGCCCCTCTATTTGCATGGCCACGCCCCCAAAGCAGAGGCATTCCTCCATAGGCTATATCCAGGCCCCTCTATTTGCATGGCCACGCCCCCAAAGCAGAGAGAGGACGCCCTCCATGGAAGAGTTCCCCAGGGCTATATCCACGCCCCTCTATTTGCATGGCCACGCCCCAAAGCAGAGAGGACGCCCTCCATGGAAGAGTTCCCCAGGTCTCTATCCACGCCCCCTCTATTTGCATGGCCACGCCCCAAAGCAGAGGCCGCCCTCCATGGAAGAGTCCCCCTGGGCTATCCACGCCCCTCTATTTGCATGGCCACGCCCCAAAGCAGAGAGGCCGCCCTCCATGGAAGAGTTCCCCAGGTCATGGAAGAGTTCCACGCCCCTCTATTTGCATGGCCACGCCCCCAAAGCAGAGGCCTCCCTCCATGGAAAGTTCCCCTCAGGGCTGTATCCAGGCCCCTCTATTTGCATGGCCACGCCCCCAAAGCAGAGGCCGCCCTCCATGGAAGAGTTCCCCAGGTCTCTATCCACGCCCCCTCTATTTGCATGGCCACGCCCCAAAGCAGAGAGGACGCCCTCCATGGAAGAGTTCCCCTGGGCTAGATCCACGCCCCTCTATTTGCATGGCCACGCCCCCAAAGCAGAGGACGCACTCCATGGAAGAGTCCCCCTGGGCTAGATCCACGCCCTCTATTTGCATGGCCACGCCCCAAAGCAGAGAGGCCGCCCTCCATGGAAGAGTTCCCCAGGTCTCTATCCACGCCCCTCTATTTGCATGGCCACGCCCCCAAAGCAGAGAGGACGCCCTCCATGGAAGAGTTCCCCTGGGCTATATCCACGCCCCTCTATTTGCATGGCCACGCCCCCAAAGCAGAGAGGCCGCCCTCCATGGAAGAGTTCCCCAGGTCTCTATCCACGCCCCTCTATTTGCATGGCCACGCCCCCAAAGCAGAGGCCGCCCTCCATTGGCTATATCCACGCCCCCTCTATTTGCATGGCCACGCCCCCAAAGCAGAGAGGCCGCCCTCCATGGAAGAGTTCCCCAGGTCTCTATCCACGCCCCCTCTATTTGCATGGCCACGCCCCAAAGCAGAGAGGCCGCCCTCCATTGGCTATATCCACGCCCCTCTATTTGCATGGCCACGCCCCCAAAGCAGAGAGGCCTTCCTCCATGGTCTATCTATATCCACGGCCTATTTGCATGACCACGCCCCAGCCCCCTTAGGTCAGGATTAATTAGGACAAGATTAATGAGGTCAGGATTAATTAAGGCGACAACCCATTTGCTCACAGGAACCGCTTTGGCCGCCAAGGGACCGCCGGAGCCTCAGGGAAGGCGGAGGGAGGGAGGGAGAGCTGCCTGAGGGGAATCCGGCCCTTGGCCCTCCTCCTCCTCCCGCCAGTTTGGCAATTTGACCGTTAAACTTCTTCTCGCGAGACCTGCGCTTCCAAGTCTCGTAGGAGTGAGGGGGCGGGGCCTGAGCCGGTGGGCGGGGCCTGTTTGTGACTTCTCTATGCACCATAGAGATACGAAAAGTATAGAGAGGGGGATGCTGCTGCTGACTCTTGAGACTTCCCTCCCTTGTCATTATTTATCATTATTTTATATTATTATTTAACAACACCCTATTGTTATAATATATTCCTTATAATTTATTATATTATAGTATTCTTATATAAATATTAACTTATATCAGTATTATGATTTTATATAATTTATTTATTATTTGATAGTTCTATATCATTATAATAAATTCCTTATAATTTTTAAAATTATAATATTCTTATATAAGGCATTATTTTATAATTATGTCGTTATGTATGGTTTTATATTATTTATTATTAGTTTATATTATTATTTAATACTCCTTCCTTCCTTCCTTTTTCCCACTCTTATTCCTTCATTCTTTTTCCTCCCTCTCTCCATCCCTTCTTTTCTCCCTCCCTCTTTATTCCTTCCTTGCTCTTCCATTCTTTCCTCTCTATTCATCCCTTCCTTCTTTCCTCCTCCCTCCCTCTTCCATTCCTTCTTCCTTCCTCCTTTTCCATTCTTTCCTTCTTTCTATCTTCCTTCCTTTTCTCCTTCTCCTTTCCCCTTCTCCTTCCTTCTTTCCTCCATTCTCCCTCCCTTTCTCCCCTTCCTTCCTTTCTCCCCCTTCACCCTTTCCTTCTCTCCTTCCTTTACCCTCCTTCCTTCTTTCTGCATTCCCTCTTCCTTCTTCTCCTTCCTTTTTTTTCTCCTTCACCCTTTCCTTCTCCTTCTCTCCTTCCTTTTCCCTCCTTCTCTCCCTTCTTTCCTCCATTCTCCTTTCTCTCCCTTCCTTCCTTTCTCCCCCTTCACCCTTTCCTTCTCCCTCTCTCCTTCCTTTTCCCTCCCCCTCTCTCCTTCCTTCTTTCCTGCATTCTCCCTCTTCCTTCCTTCCCTCTTCCTTCCTTTTTTTCTCCTTCCCTTTCCTTCTCCTTCTTCTCTCCTTCCTTTTCCTTCTCCCTTCTTTCCCCATTCTCCTTTCTCTTCCTCCTTCCTTTCTCCCCCTTCCCTTTCCTTCTCCCTCTCTCCTTCCTTGTCCCTCCCCCTCTCTGCTTCCTTCTTTCCTGCATTCTCCCTCTTCCTTCCTTCCTCTTCCTTCCTTTTTTCTCTCCTTCACCCTTTCCTTCTCCTTCTCTCCTTCCTTTTCCCTCCCTCTCTCCCCTTCATTCTTTCCTCCATTCTCCCTCTTCCTTCCTTCCTCTTCCTTCCTTTCTCCCCTTCACCCTTTCCTTCTCCTTCTCTCCTTCCTTTTCCCTCCTTCTCTCCCCTTCATTCTTTCCTGCTTTCTACCTCTTCCTTCCTTTCTCCCCTTCACCCTTTCCTTCTCCCTCTCTCCTTCCTTTTCCCTCCCTCTCTCCCCTTCCTTCTTTCCTGCATTCTCCCTCTTCCTTCCTTCCTCTTCCTTCCTTTTTTCTCTCCTTCACCCTTTCCTTCTCCCTCTCTCCTTCCTTTTCCCTCCCTCTCCTTCCCTTCCTTCTTTCCTTCTCCCTCTTCCTTCCTTCCTTCCTTCCTTCCTTTCTCCCCTTCACCCTTTCCTTCTCCCTCTCTCCTTCCTTTTCCCTCCCTCTCTCTCCTTCCTTCTTTCCTGCATTCTCCCTCTTCCTTCCTCTTCCTTCCTTTTTTCTCTCCTTCACCCTTTCCTTCTCCTTCTCTCCTTCCTTTTCCCTCCTTCTCTCCCCTTCCTTCTTTCCTCCATTCTCCTCCCTCTTCCTTCCTTCCTCTTCCTTCCTTTTTTCTCTCCTTCACCCTTTCCTTCTCCCTCTCTCCTTCCTTTTCCCTCCCTCTCTCCCCTTCATTCTTTCCTGCATTCTCCCTCTTCCTTCCTCTTCCTTCCTTTTTTCTCTCCTTCACCCTTTCCTTCTCCTTCTCTCCTTCCTTTTCCTCCTTCTCTCCTTCCTTCTTTCCTGCATTCTCCCTCTTCCTTCCTTCCTCTTCCTTCCTTTTTTCTCTCCTTCACCCTTTCCTTCTCCTTCTCTCCTTCCTTTTCCCTCCCTCTCTCCCCTTCATTCTTTCCTGCATTCTCCTCTTCCTTCCTCCTCTTCCTTCCTTTTTCTCTCCTTCACCCTTTCCTTCTCCTTCTCTCCTTCCTTTTCCCTCCTCTCTCCCCTTCCTTCTTTCCTCCATTCTCTCCCTCTTCCTTCCTTCCTCTTCCTTCCTTTTTTCTCCCCTTCACCCTTTCCTTCTCCCTCTCTCCTTCCTTTTCCCTCCCCCTCTCCCTTCATTCTTTCCTCCATTCTCCCCTCTTCCTTCCTCTTCCTTCCTTCCTTTTTTCTCTCCTTCACCCTTTCCTTCTCTTTCTCTCCTTCCTTTTCCCTCCTTCTCTCCCCTTCCTTCTTTCCTCCATTCTCCTCCCTCTTCCTTCCTTCCTTCCTTCCTTCCTTCCTTCCTTCCTTCCTTCCTCTTCTATTCTTTTCCCCACGCAGGCATGTAGCCGGGGGCTAAGGGGGCTTCAGCGCCCCCCAAAATTCTCAGGGTGGTCCGCGAAAAGGCCTTACTGGTACATTATTTAAGCTGTTATGTTTCTTCATATCATGATCTGATCACCATGCTCATTATATCCCACATTAATGGGGTTATTGGGATAACAATACAAAAGGTTTGCTAGGGTAGACCCTCTTCCACCCAGTCTCAGCCCCTCGAACAAAACTCAGCCCCCCAGACCAAACTCAGCCCCCTGAACAAACTCAGCCCCAACCAAACTCAGCCCCAGAACAAACTCAGCCCCCCCGAACCAAACTCAGCCCCACCCGAACCAAACTCAGCCCCCCCGAACCAAACTCAGCCCCGAACCAAACTCAGTCCCCCCAGAACCAAACTCAGCCCCTCTAAACCAAACTCAGCCCCCTGAACCAAACTCAGCCCCCTGAACCAAACTCAGCCCCGAACCAAACTCAGCCCTAAACCAAACTCAGCCCCCACCGACCAAACTCAGCCCCTGAACAAACTCAGCCCCCCAAACAAACTCAGCCCCACCCGACCAAACTCAGCCCCAGAACCAAACTCAGCCCTCAGACAAGCTCAGCCCCAACCAAACTCAGCCCCGAACAAACTCAGCCCCAGACCAAACTCAGCCCCTAAACCAAACTCAGCCCCTGAACCAAACTCAGGCCCAGACCAAATTCAGCCCCCAAACCAAACTCAGCCCCCACCGAGACCAACTCAGCCCTTGAAGGGCAAACTCAGCCCCCAACCAAACTCAGAGACAGGCCAACTCAACTCAGCCCCCACCAAGCTCAGCTCAGCCCCGAACCAAACTCAGCCCTAAAACCAAACTCAGCCCCACCAAACTCAGCCCCGAACCAAACTCAGCCCCAGACCAAACTCAGCCCCCAGACCAAACTCAGCCCCACGACCAAACTCAGCCCCGGACCAAACTCAGCCCCGAACCAAACTCAGCCCCCCAGACCAAACTCAGCCCCGAACCAAACTCAGCCCCCAAATCAAAATCCTGGCTCGGCCCTGTCCCCACGTCTTCCTTTCCTTCTCCTTCCTTTCTTTTCACTTCCCCTCTCTCCCCTTCTTTCTTTTCTTCTTTTCCCTTCATTATTTTCCCTTTTCCTCACTCCCTTTCCTTTCTTTTCCCTTTCTTTTCCTCCCTTCCCATTTCTTTCTTTCTTTTCCCCCTCCTTGTCTCTCTCCTGCTTTTCTTTCCTTCCTTTTCCATAATTTGTTTTTCTTTTCTTTCTTCCTCTCTGACTTCCTCCTTTCTTTCCCCTTCCTTCCTTCCTTCCTTCCTTCCTTCCTTCCTTCCTTCCTTCCTTCCTTCCGCCTTCTCTTCCTTCCCAGAGTCCTGAGCGTGCCTTGTGCAGAGCCAGGTCTGAAGCGTCCCCTCATTCTGCCTTTCGGGGAATCCTTTCCTCATCGTATCTACGTATAGACTCACATTGAGTTGGATTCAGTCTGAAAATATATTCTATATATTTATGGCTCTCACTGAAATAAATTCCCAAATATTTTGCGTCCATGGCTCTCGGGGTCAAAAAGGTTCCCGGCCCCAACTATAGGAGGATTTGTGAAACCTTTGCTTGCAATTCCTGCGAGGATCCAGAAGAAGGCAGAAGAAGGCAAGGAAAACGCGCATTTCTTCTTCTTCCTCTTCTTCTTACATAGATAGCAAGCAGACGGGTGTAAAAGGATGAATGGCAAGATGATAGACAGACAGACAGACAGACAGACAGACACAGGCCCGGATTAACCCCTTCTGGCGCCCTAGGCCACACTTTGGAATTACGCCCCCTTTAAGCCAACCTCTACCGCACCCCCCTTCCCATATTCCTTCTTTCCGCCTGCCTCTCCTCTCTCACCGATGGGCTGCGTGCGGAGGGGCCAGCAAAGCCTCTCCCCAGGCCGGCTCGGCGCCCTTGTGCAGCTGGGCCAGGCAGGAGCCGAGGGAGGCACGCCCAGGCCCCTTCCCAGCCCCTGGGCAGGCCCGGATTAGCGTCCTTGGCCGCCCTAGGCCAAGACACCCCGCGCCACCCCCAGGGCACGGAAAGCCCCGCCCCCCAGGGTGCAGAAAGCCCCGCCCCCCAGGGTGCAGAAAGCCCCGCCCCCAGGGTGCAGAAAGCCCCCCCAGGGTGCAGAAAGCCCCCCCCCAGGTGAAAGCCCCGCCCCCACGGTATGATGACTCACGGGAGAGGGCAGGGGGAAAGCGCTGCGCGGGGACGGTTTTTAATTTATTTATTTTTTAGTTTTTGGGGGGGGGGGTGTTGCCAAATCTGCTGCCCCCCCAAAATCTGCTGCCCGATGGGTAATCCGGGCCTGCCCTCGGCCTTTTGGAGCCGACACCCAGGAACGTTGCGGAAGGAGGAAGAGGCGCTTTGCCCTCCTGCCGCGCGTGCATCGCCAGCGGCCCTGGGGGCGGGGCTTCCCTCCACCTCCTCTTCCGCCCGCCCCGCCGTCCTTCCAGGGCGAGGAGGATGAGGCATAGGAAGCCCACCGGGGCCACTGGCGGGCATGCACGCGCGGCAGGAGGGCGCAAGCGCCTCTTCCTCCTTTCCCAATGTTCCTGGGTGTCGGCTCCAAAAGACCGAGGGGCAGGCCCGGATTACCCATAAGGCCACCCGAGGCCACGGCCTCGGGCAGCCCCACCCCCGGGGCCGGCTGGCGGCAGCTGCACTGTGCAGGACGGCTTGACGCCTCTGCCTCCTCCGCCATGTTCCTGGGTGCCGCGCATGGCCGGCAGCAGCCTCAGGGGCTTACCTTCCTTCCTCCTCTCAAGGAGGAGGAGGAAAGAAGGGAATCCCCCAGGGCCGCAGCCGGCCATGCGCGGAACCCAGGAACATGGCGGAGGAGGCAGAGGCGCCCTCCTGCCGCGCGCGCATGCCCGGCAGAGGCCCAGGGGGCGGGGCTTCCCTCCGCCTCATCCTCCGCGCCCTCCTTCCTTTACAAGAGGGCGATGGCGAGGGGGGAGGCGCCATTCCTCCCCCCCGCCCCTCGCAGCATTCTCCCCACCTCCCTGAAAGAGAGAGAGAGAGTCATCATGCCGCACGTTGCGGTTTTGTTTGGATTTTATTTTTGGTCCATGAATTGTGTCCCCCTAGGCTTGCACCCTTAGGCCATGGCCTAGGGTGGCCTTATGGGTAATCCGGGCCTGGACAGACATGTATGTATGTATGTGGCAGCGTTCTGATTGTCTCCCGGCCTCTACATTCTGACAACATGATTGGTTGCCAGTGAGGGAGCATTTGCATAACGCCTCTGATTGGCCAGCCAACACAAACATTCCGACACTCTAAACTGCCAGAGGGGGATAAGGCAAAGGCCTGAGGCAGTCAGGCATGGTGGGAGTTTCAGGCCAAAACACTTTGCGACCCCTTTGCGACCCCAAACAATGAGAGAACAAGACCAAACTTGGCACCCAGAACCCTCAAGACCCACTCTACATCCTGGTGCAGTTTGAGGGAGGATGGACCATGGATG
Organism: Anolis apletophallus; assembly: GCA_030556195.1. Classification (NCBI taxonomy): domain Eukaryota; kingdom Metazoa; phylum Chordata; class Lepidosauria; order Squamata; family Anolidae; genus Anolis; species Anolis apletophallus. Next base: position 23,226,996 of record JARBWK010000017.1, on the reverse strand, counting down.
ACGGACTTGCAGTACTTTAACTCTCTTGCTTAGAGCACTCTGGCCCACACCATAGAAGGATCAGGACCACACTTGGCACACAGATGCCCACTGGCCCACTTTACAACCTGGTGCGATGTAGGGCAGGATGGGCCACAAATGATGGGATGTGCAGTACCTTCACCCCGTTCATTTCCCACAGAACATTGAAGCCCCTACAAATCACAGACCAGGCCCAAACTTGGCATACAGAGTACCCATGACCCACTCTACATCCTGCTGCAGTTTTGAGTGGGACGGACCATGGATGATGGGAGTTGAAGTACCTTCACTCACTTTCTGAGACCACTGCGACCCTCATCCAATTACCAAAAAAGAACAAACTAGGCACACAGAGCCTCCATGACCCACTTTACATCCTGGTGCAGCTTGGAGGAGGGCAGACCATGCATGATGGGACTTGAAGTACCTTCACTCACTTCCCAAAACTGCTGCAAACCTAATCCAATGACTGATCAAGACCAAAGCTGACACACAGAGCCCTCGTGACCCACTCTACATCCCGGTGCCGTTTGAAGGAGGATGGGCCATGGACGATGGGACTTGAAGTACCTTCACTCACTTCCTGAGACCACTGCAAGCCACGAAAACATCTCATAAGGACCACCCTTGGCACACAGTGCCTTTCTCAAATAACCCGGGCAGGGCCGGGTCCCCAAGCTAGTAAATAAAATAAAAACGCTTCCCAGGTTCACAGGGAGAAGAGACAAGGAAAGTCAGCCGCTCGGTTTTGAAACGCTTCCCAGGCTCCGAGTTACGACGATTCCGACTCAACCTAACCGTCTTTAATAGGTAGGTAGGTAGGTAGAGGAGCCTGGCGTTGCATGGGCCTTTCCTGCCGGTGTCTCCTGCTTGTCTCTGGGTGAGTTTCCTTCCCAGGGTGGCAGCAGCATCCGTCCTGGGCCCTCGAGGCAGAGTCGGGCTCCGGGTTTCGGTGATGGAGGCGCCACTGAATCCTCCCTTGGCAGGCCGGAGGAGGGTGCCTGCCTTGGGATCTCCTCCACACCCAGGGGGCTTGGGCTCTCTTGCTCCCTTTCAGGCTCCCCACCCCCCTCTATCCATCTATCTATCTATCTATCTATCTATCTACCTATCTGATCAGCTATCTATCTGATTATCTATAAATCTATCTATTTATCTATCTCATTATCTATCTATCAGATTATCTATCTATCTGATTGTCTGTCTGTCTATCAGATTATCTATCTATCTGATTGTCTACCAATCAGATTATCTATCTATCTGATTGTCTACCAATCAGATTATCTATCTATCTGATTGTCTGTCTGTCTATCAGAATATCTATCAATCTATCTATCTATCTGATTTTCTTTCTATCTGATGGTCTGTCTGTCTATCAGATTATCTATCTATCTGATTGTCTACCAATCAGATTATCTATCTATCTGATTGTCTACCAATCAGATTATCTATCTATCTGATTGTCTGTCTGTCTGTCTGTCTATCAGATTATCTATCTATCTGATTGTCTACCAATCAGATTATCTATCTATCTGATTGTCTACCAATCAGATTATCTATCTATCTGATTGTCTGTCTGTCTGTCTGTCTATCAGATTATCTATCTATCTGATTGTCTGTCTGTCTATCAGATTATCTATCTATCTGATTGTCTGTCTGTCTATCAGATTATCTATCTATCTGATTGTCTGCCTGTCTATCAGATTATCTATCTATCTGATTGTCTGTCTGTCTATCAGATTATCTATCTATCTGATTGTCTGTCTGTCTATCAGATTATCTATCTATCTGATTGTCTGATTGTCTGTCTGTCTGTCAGATTATCTATCTATCTGATTGTCTGTCTGTCTATCAGATTATCCATCTATCTGATTGTCTGTCTATCAGATTATCTATCAATCAGATTGTCTGTCTGTCTATCAGATTATCTATCTATCTATCTGATTGTCTGCCTGTCTATCAGATTATCTATCTATCTGATTGTCTGCCTGTCTATCAGATTATCTATCTATCTGATTGTCTGCCTGTCTATCAGATTATCTATCTATCTGATTGTCTGCCTGTCTATCAGATTATCTATCTATCTGATTGTCTGTCTGTCTATCAGATTATCTATCTATCTGATTGTCTGTCTGTCTATCAGATTATCTATCTGATTGTATGTCTGTCTATCAGATTATCTATCTATCTGATTGTCTGTCTGTCTATCAGATTATCTATCTATCTGATTGTCTGTCTGTCTATCAGATTATCTATCTATCTGATTGTCTGTCTGTCTATCAGATTATCTATCAATCAGATTGTCTGTCTGTCTATCAGATTATCTATCAATCAGATTGTCTGTCTGTCTATCAGATTATCTATCAATCAATCAGATTGTCTGTCTGTCTATCAGATTATCTATCAATCAGATTGTCTGTCAGTCTATCAGATTATCTATCTATCTGATTGTCTGCCTGTCTATCAGATTATCTATCAATCAGATTGTCTGTCTGTCTATCAGATTATCTATCAATCAGATTGTCTGTCTGTCTATCAGATTATCTATCTATCTGATTGTCTGTCTGTCTATCAGATTATCTATCAATCAGATTGTCTGTCTGTCTATCAGATTATCTATCTATCTGATTGTCTGTCTGTCCATCAGATTATCTATCTATCTGATTGTCTGTCTGTCTATCAGATTATCTATCAATCAGATTGTCTGTCTGTCTATCAGATTATCTATCAATCAGATTGTCTGTCTGTCTATCAGATTATCTATCTATCTGATTGTCTGTCTGTCTATCAGATTATCTATCTATCTGATTGTCTGTCTGTCTATCAGATTATCTATCTATCTTTCTATCTATCTGATTTTCTTTCTATCCATCTTTTATGGTTCAGACTGGATGTTCCCTTCCAACTCCATGATGTTCTCTCTCTCTCTTTTTTTTCCCCCCAAGGGTTGGACTGGATGGCCCTTGGAGGTCTCTTCCAATTCTATTTAAGTATCTATGTGTTTCGGGTCTCTTCCATCTCTAAGATTCTTTCTTTCTTTCGTGCTCCCTTCCTTTCTTCTGTCCTTCTTTCCTTCCTTCCTTTCTTACTTACATACTTCCTTCCTTCCATTCTTCCTTCCTTCCTTCCTTCCTCCCTTCCATTCTTTTTCCTTCCTTTTTCCTTTCTTCCTTTCTTCCTTCCTTTCTTACTTACATACTTCCTTCCTTCCATCCTTCCTTCTTTTCTTTCTTCCTTCCATTCTTTTTTCCTTCCTTTTCCTTCCTTCCTTCCTTCCTTCCTTTCTTTCATGCTCCTTTCCTTCCTTCCTTCCTTCCATCCATCCTTTCCTTCCTTCTTTTCTTTCTTTCTTTCTTCCTTCCATTCTTTTTTCCTTCCTTTTTCCTTTCTTTCTTTCTTTCGTGCTCTTTTCCTTCCTGCCTTCCTGCCTTCCTTCCTTCCTTCTATTCTTCCTTCATTCCTTTATTCCATCCTTCTTTTTTTCTTCCTTCCTTTCTTCTGTTCTTCCTTTCTTTGTTATTTCCTTCCTTCCTTCCTTCCTTCCTTTCTCCCTTCCTTCCTTTCTTCCTTCCTTCCATTCTTCCTTCGTTCCTTTTTTTTCCTTCCTTCCTTCCTTCCTTCCTTCCTTCCATTCTTCCTTCCATTCTTCCTTCCTTCCTTTCCTTTGGGGTAGGACTGGATGGCCTGATTTCGCTGAGCCATGCGAAAGGGTGACACACAGCGGGGTGATGCCTGGAAAGGAAGGCGCCACCTTTGGGGCCCGCAGCCACGAAACACAGGCCCCACGTGGAGCTTCCCATGAGTTCCAAGCCCCGGGCCATGCGCAGAGCGAAACTGCTGGCTCATTTGCCCAGAACAGGCCCAGGCCCATCACTGGGGCATCGAGAAGGAGGAAAGTCGCCTGCTGGATTCCTATGGGTGCAGCCGAGGATCGCATAGGCCTTTTCCGCTGCAGCATTACACTCTTGGCTCATGACCCCATTTGACACAGAGCAGTTTAAAGCAACCGTGAATAGTGAGTTCCGAGCCATGGAGTGAAAGAAGAAATGTGGGCAAAATGTCATCACAAAGACTTGGTCAGCGGCATGCTTCTCCAAAAAGTATTTTATATTGAGATATAAAATATAATAAGGGGCCCGCGGATATCGAGGGAAGACATACATAAGACATCCGTGGATATGGGGGGAAACCCTGTGAATGGGTAGGTATCTATCTATGGATGCAGTCTATAATGGCATTGGCCATTTTTGTTGCAGCATCACATTCTTGGCTCATGAAGATTATGATGATGATGTTCCCAGGGAAGGGAAGACGTACATAAGACATCCACGGATACGGGGGGAACCCTTTGCATGGGTAAGTATCGATGGATGCAGTCTGGAAGATGTACATAAGACATCCTCGGATATGGGGGAAACCCTGTGAATGTGTAGGTATCCGTGGATGCAGTCTGGAAGATGTACATAAGACATCCGTGGATGCAGCCTGGAAGACGTACATAAGACATCCGCGGATATGGGGGAAACCCTGTAAATGGGTAGGTATCTATGGATGCAGCCTGGAAGACGTACATAAGACATCCGCGGATATGGGGGAAACCCTGTAAATGGGTAGGTATCTATGGATGCAGTCTGGAAGACGTACGTAAGACATCCGCGGATACGGGGAACCCTGTAAATGGTAGGTATCGATGGATGCAGTCTGGAAGACGTACGTAAGACATCCGCGGATACGGGGGAAACCCTGTAAATGGGTAGGTATCTATGGATGCAGTCTGGAAGACGTACGTAAGACATCCGCGGATATGAGGGAAACCCTGTAAATGGGTAGGTATCTATGCATGCAGTCTGGAAGATGTACATAAGACATCCACGAATACGGGGGTAAACCCTGTGAATGGGTAGGTATCTATGCATGCAGTCTGGAAGACGTACGTAAGACATCCGCGGATACGGGGGAAACCCTGTAAATGGGTAGGTATCTATGGATGCAGTCTGGAAGACGTACGTAAGACATCCGCGGATACGGGGGAAACCCTGTAAATGGGTAGGTATCTATGGATGCAGTCTGGAAGACGTACGTAAGACATCCGTGGATATGAGGGAAACCCTGTGAATGGGTAGGTATCTATGCATGCAGTCTGGAAGATGTACATAAGACATCCACGAATACGGGGGTAAACCCTGTGAATGGGTAGGTATCTATGCATGCAGTCTGGAAGATGTACATAAGACATCCACGAATACGGGGGTAAACCCTGTAAATGGGTAGGTATCTATGGATGCAGTCTGGAAGACGTACGTAAGACATCCGTGGATATGAGGGAAACGCTGTGAATGGGTAGGTATCTATGGATGTAGTCTGGAAGACGTACATAAGACATCCACGAATACGGGGGTAAACCCTGTGAATGGGTAGGTATCTATGCATGCAGTCTGGAAGATGTACATAAGACATCCGCGGATACGGGGGAAACGCTGTGAATGGGTAGGTATCTATGGATGCAGTCTGGAAGACGTACATAAGACATCCACGAATACGGGGTAAACCCTGTGAATGGGTAGGTATCTATGCATGCAGTCTGGAAGATGTACATAAGACATCCGCGGATATGGGGGAAACCCTGTGAATGGGTAGGTATCTATGGATGCAGTCTGGAATTCGTACGTAAGACATCCGCGAATACGGGGGGTAAACCTTGTGAATGGGTAGGTATCTATGGATGCAGTCTGGAAGACATACATAAGACATCTGTGGATACGGGGGAAACGCTGTGAATGGGTAGGTATCTATGGATGCAGACTAGAAGACGTACATAAGACATCTGCGGATACAGAGGGAAACCCTGTGAATGGGTAGGTATGGATGCAATCTGGAAGACATACATAAGACATCCGTGGATACGGGGGAAACGCTGTGAATGGGTAGGTATCTATGGATGCAGTCTGGAAGACGTACATAAGACATCCACGGATACGGGGGTAAACCCTGTGAATGGGTAGGTATCTATGGATGCCGTCTGGAAGATGTACATAAGACATCCGCGGATATGGGGGAAACCCTGTGAATGGGTAGGTATCTATGCATGCAGTCTGGAAGATGTACATAAGACATCCGCAGATACGGGGGGAAACCCTGTGAATGGGTAGGTATCTATGCATGCAGTCTGGAAGATGTACATAAGACATCCGCGGATACGGGGGGAAACGCTGTGAATGGGTAGGTATCTATGGATGCTGTCTGGAAGACGTACATAAGACATCTGTGGATACGGGGGGAAACCCTGTGAATGTGTAGTATCTAGATGCAGTCTGGAAGATGTACATACAACATCCGTGGATACGGGGGAAACCCTGTGAATGTGTAGTATCTAGATGCAGTCTGGAAGATGTACATAAGACATCCGTGGATACGGGGTAAACCCTGTGAATGGGTAGGTATCTATGCATGCAATCTGGAAGATGTACATAAGACATCCGCGGATACGGGGGTAAACCCTGTGAATGGGTAGGTATCTGTGGATGCTGTCTGGAAGACGTACATAAGACATCCGTGGATACGGGGGGAAACCCTGTGAATGGGTAGTATCTAGATGCAGTCTGGAAGATGTACATACGACATCCGTGGATACGGGGGAAACCCTGTGAATGTGTAGTATCTAGATGCAGTCTGGAAAACGTACATAAGACATCCGTGGATAAGGGGGGAAACCCTGTGAATGGGTAGGTATCTATGGATGCAGTCTGGATAATGTACATAAGACATCCGCGGATACGGGGGAACCCTGTGAATGGGTAGGTATCTATGGATGCAGTCTAGAATGGCATTGGCCTTTTTCGCTGCAGCATCACACTCTTGGCTCATAATGATGATGTCCCCAGGGAAGGGAAGACGTACATAAGGCATCTGCGGATACGGAGGGAAGCCCTGTGAATGGGTAGGTATCTATGGATGCAGTCTAGAATAATAATAATAATGATAATAATAATAATACCCTGTTCATGGTCCACTAAGAAAAGGAAGAGACCAGACAGGGATGCAGCTGCCGGGTTTGGCTGAGAAACCCAAAATGCATCATCAGCAAAGTCTCCTTGCTTCCTTCAGGTGAGTTTCGGGCGACAGGTAAAGCTAGAGTCACCTATGGGTCGCCACAGGCTCCGCCAGGTACTGTCTGATTGCAAGATGTCACACTATGAGTCTTGTTCCTGGGGTTTGGATGCCATTTCCTAATTGGCTCTATCATGAAACCATGGGAAAAGTTTATCAAACTTCAAAAACTTTGTCTTTGCTAAGCAGGGTCGGCCCCGGTTGGGATTTGGATGGGAGTCCGCCGGCAGATACTAGGTCAGAGGCAAAACTACCATAAGGATTCCTTGCCGAATAGAAATCCCTTGATGGAAATGCACTAAATGCACCTGATCCCCTCCGATCTCTAATGCTAAGAAAGGTCGGCCCTGGTTGGGATTTGGATGGGAGACCATTGATGGATATCAAGCTTAGCAAAACTGGAGACTGTCCTTTGGTCGCTATAAGCCAGCAGGTGGCTTGCAAGGATATTATTATTATTATTATTATATTTTATATATTATTATATCTTATCACTATATATTATTATATCTTATTATATTATTATTATTATATAGCAAATGGGTTGTAATACTTCACACACTCAACATTATATTATGATTGCTACAGATGAAAGGATTTATTATTATTAGTTATATATATATATATATATAATACTTTGAATACACACTCAACATTATATTATTATTGCTACAGGTGAAAGGATTTATTATTATAAGTTAATTATATATATATATGTGTGTATCTTTAAATACACACTGAACATTATATTATTATTGCTACAGGTGAAAGGATTTATTTATTATTATTATTACTTATTATTTAAAGTATTATATATATACTTTAATTATATTTATTATATAATATATTATATATACAAAGTATTATATACTGTATATATAATACTTTAAATACACACTCAACATTATATTATTATTATTGCTACAGATAAAAGGATTATATATATAACAATAATATAAAATTTTATATATATATATATATATATATATAATTTTATATTATTGTTATATAGAGAATAGGTTTTAATACCTTAAAGGCAACGCATTCAACAGGTGACTTGAACGGATATTATATTTTTATATATTATTATTATATATTATTTTGTATTATTATTATTAATCATAGTAGTAGTAATATTATATAGCAAATTGATTTTAATACCTTAAAGGCAACACATTCAACAGGTGACTTGACAGGATATATTATTATTATATTTTATATATTTATTATTATTTAGCAAATGAGTTTTAATACCTTAAAGGCCATGCATTCGACAGGTGACTTGACAAGATATATTATTATATTTTATATATTTATTATTATTTAGCAAATGTCCCTCAGCACGACACGTCTCTTTTTATATATATATATAGATTATTATTTAGCAAATGGGTTTTAATACCTTAAAGGCCAATCATTCAATAGGTGACTTGACAAGATATATTATTATTATTATATTTTTTATATTTATTATTATTTAGCAAATGTGTTTTAATACCTTAAAGGCCATGCATTCAACAGGTTACTCGACAGGATATATTATTATTATTATTATTATATTTTATATATTTATTATTTAGCAAATGGGTTTTAATACCTTAAAGGCCATGCATTCAACAGGTGACTTGACACGATATATTATTATTATTATTATATTTTATATATTTATTATTATTTAGCAAATTGCACTCACCTCGACACGTCTCTTTATATATATATATATAGATTATTATTTAGCAAATGGGTTTTAGTACCTTAAAGGCCATGCATTCAACAGGTGACTTGACAGGATATATCATTATTATTATATTTATTATATTTATTATTTAGCAAATGGGTTTTAATACCTTAAAGGCCATGCATTCAACAGGTGACTTGATAGAATATATTATTATTATATTTTATATATTTATTATTTAGCAAATGGCCCTCACCACGACCCGTCTCTTTTTATATATATAGATTATTATTTAGCAAATGGATTTTAATACCTTAAAGGCCATGCATTGAACATGTGACTTGACAAGATATATTATTATATTTTATATATTTATAATTATCAAATGGCCCTCACCACGACTCGTCTCCTTTTATATATATAGATTATTTAGCAAATGGGTTTTAATACCTTAAAGGCCATGCATTCAACAGGTGACTTAATTTATTATTATTATTATTATTATTATTATATTTTATATATTTATTATTTAGCAAATGGCCCTCACCACGACCCGTCTCTTTTTATATATATAGATTATTATTTAGCAAATGGGTTTTAATACCTTAAAGGCCATGCATTCAACAGGTGACTTGAGAGGATATATTATTATTGTTATAATAATAATATTTTATATGATATTTATTATTATTATTTAGCATTGTGCACCGAAGCAGATGTCCTTTTTTGCCCCTTCTTCCAAAATAGCTCCGAAGGCCCTGAAAAACAGACACATTGACACGCCTGAGCGGATGCCCAAAGGGTAAGAGAAACCAAAACATTTCAAATCCTCTCCCGATTAAAAAAAATAAAAAACCCATTCATAATTTGCAAAGCATAGCCGGGGAAACCCGGGGCGATTGCTTAATGACGGGGTGGCTCGCTCGCTCGCTGGGAAGCTCAGAGAGCGCTTTGTTTGCTGAGAGGACGAAACCTTTGCAAAGCCTTTGGGAAACATGAAACCGAGAAAGGGAGATGGTTGGAAGCCATAGAACTCGTGTACGCCGACGATACCGTAGCATCTGCCCATTTGGAGGAAGGGCTGCAAGTTGCTTTTGCTGCTGAAAAAAGAAGCCTATGGAAAGCTCCAGCTTGACGGCGTAATGCTACCGTAGGAAATTATCAACACGGGTTTAGACTTGTTTGATCGCACAGTCTTAGTTCTAGAAACCTATATCTAAAAACAAGCCTCTTTTGTTGTTTTTAGTCGTGAAACTATTGCGGGGGAAGCATAGCAAGGAATTGACCAAAAGAGAAAATATAGTTATAGGAACGCAACATTATCTATTATATAAATGGGTTCACGTCATGTGATGTATACCTCAAACAAAGAAACCACACAACGCAGAAACACAATACTTGCCAACAGAAATAGGCCTCAAGCAAGGTACGTTTGTAGCAAAGAAACTTTCCCCCCCAAAACCTAAAAGGCCCCCAAAACAACGAGTAAAAATAAAACTACATTTCCCAGTATCCTCCGGGGCAGCCAAAGACTCACCCAGCCTCTACATTCTGAACAACATGATTGGCTGCCAATAAGGGTGGATTTGCATAACTGCTGTAACCATAGCAACGCTGGCAAGAGCCATCCAAGGCTAGGATAGAATGCTGAGAGATTTCAGTTGGTGTTTGAGGGTTAAACTGCCAAAACCAAACTCTGAGGGAGCAATTCTCCAGCAAATTCCTACCCACACAACACAACACAACTTCCAATCACAACCCATCCCACCAACCTTACGGGACCCCGTACACACAACACCTACAAACACCACAAACTAAAACCATTCCTTCCTTCCACACAGACAGAAACTGACCCAAAAGATAAGCCATGCCTTATAAAAATAACAGCATCGGACGACACACTCACAACGCTACATACATCACACAAAAAAGGGCAGAACACACACCAGAACAGAAACACACTGCGCAGCAGAGACACAGACAACAGGTCACTGCACGACGCACAGCTGAGAACCAAATGCAAAGAACTGCATGACAAGAAGCGCGCAGCCAGGAACAACAAAGACGCAGAAATGCAACACAACAGCAGCACGCAAGGAGCGCAGAAACACGACGTCGCAACACAGAAAACAAACTTCAAAAACACCACAACCAATTCCACCGCCTAGCCTTCAGATACAACGCTGCAGAAGACTACAGCATGGCGCCAGAGGCCGACATTGGCACCCTAACGCACATCTGCACACACTGCAAAGCCCTGGAATACCCAGCAGAAACACCGGGAATGTGCTGCCTAGCTGGTAAAGTCTCTCTACCACCACTTGCCACTCCTCCACAACCACTACAGACTTTGCTGAGTGGACACACTCCAGACTCAAAACACTTCCTCCGCTATAGAAGACAATACAACTCATGCTTCCAGGTGACATCATTTGGAGCACACATAGAAAGTGCGCCATTCATGCCTACATGACCCACCAAGACCGTAAGTCACATCATTTCCAACTTACATACTCAGACTTTCTCGCATCTCTAAATAGGGCACAGCAACGCCTGCCGGGTACAGCTAGTATTATATATACTACTAGCTGTACCCGGCACGCGTTGCTGTGCCCTATTTAGGAGATGCGAGAAAGTCTGAGTATGTAAGGGTTGGAATTGATGTGACTTATGGTCTTGGTGGGGTCATGGCTGTGTCATTGTGGGTTGTTCTGGTGGGTGGGATGTTGAAGTCCTGGGGAGTTGTCGGTGTGTGGTGTTGAAGGAAGGAATGGCATACAAATGGGTTGAGCAGTAGACGCAAGGTTGTGTTATGTGCGTATTGTAGTGTGTGTAGGTATTACTTTTTTGGTGAGTTAGTGGGTGTGTGGTGCCATTGTGGGTGGTAGTATGTTGTGGAATGCTTGTGTGGGTGGGGTGTTTTGTGTATTTGTGTGTGTTTGTAGAGTTTCAGTACAGTGTTGTGTTGTGGTTGGAGTATAGGTGGAGTTGGTTTTTGTTTGTGGTGGTGGTAGGTGTTGTGTGTGCGGGGTCCCGTAAGGTCAGGGGGGATGGGTTGTGATAGGAAGTTGTGTTGTGTGGGTAGGAATTGCTGGAGTATTGTGCCTGGGACGTGTGTGTATTTGGAGGTGTGTGTGGTGGTGAGTAGTGAGTGCAGTCCTGGGTTTTGTGTTGGGGAAGTTGTCAGGTATTTGTGGGGTGTATTTTCTGTGTGTTGTGGTGACATAGTTGTATCAGTCTGGCTGTGTGCTGGTTGTGATGTGGAGGGGGTGTTGCTTTTGCCAGTGGTGTTTGTTGTGAATTTTGGTTGGGGTGGGTTTTTGTGTTACAGGATTGTTGGTTTTTTTTGTGGGTTTTGCAAGTTTGTGTTATTCTGGCGGTATGTGTTTGTCAGTGGTGCCTTTGTCCCTGGTGCACTATTTGTGTTAGTGTTATGTCCTCCTGGTAGTTATGTCCTCCTGTGTTAGTTGGTTGTACTGTGTAGGTTTCTGTGTAGCAGTGGTATGTATGCGTTGTGTGTGTTGTGTGTCTGTTGTGTTGTGGGTCTGTAGAGGTAGGCATCGCGAGTTGTGTGGCTGTCATGTTGTGGGTGTGGTGTTTGTAAAGTGGGTGTCTTTTGTTGTGGGTGTCTTTTATCCTGTGAGTGGTATGTACAGTATGTGCTCTGTGCACATAGTTGTGTATCTTCTGCATATTGGCGTTGTGTGATATGTTTTGCTGGCTTGGTCTTTTGGATTGTGTTTCTCGAGTGTGGTAACCTGCACCCTCCTAGATCTTGCACCAACTGACTGAACTCAAATCACTCAGCATTCTATCCTAGCCTTGGCTGGCTGTGCCCAGCGTTACTATGGTTACTCAGCCTCCCTGCATTTTGTGGGCCGATGTTGGCCAATGGGTTTTGCTGGCTGCCGAGAGGATGCTGGGAAATGTAGTTGTTTTGTATTGTTGTTTTGGGGGCCTTCTAGGTTTTGGGGGAAGTTTCTTTGCTAAAAACCTTCCTTGCCTGAGGCCTATTTGTGTTGGCAAGTTTGGTGTCTCTGCCTTGGAAGGTTTCTCTGTCTCTGTCAGTCGTTCGATGACGGGACCTCCTTTATATAATAGACAATATAATCAAGTCATCAGGAGACAAGTAATAAATAAAATGTATACTATAATATATATGTGTATATGAATACATTATTTATATATATATATATATATATATATTATGAATACAGTATTTATATTATATTATTTATTAATTTATCCATAGAAATAAATGAATAAAATAATAAATATTTATTATTTATTTATATTTATATCTATGTATATAATAAAAGTCAGTGTTTTCGGGCGGTGGTGCGGAGGGAGGAATATGTGCCAGAGTTTCGATTGGCTGCAACTGTGGGATTATTTGCATAAAGGGCTCTGATTGGCCAGCCTCAGAACTCTAACATTCTACGGACCCAGACAGAGGGGATTGGTTGCCACTAAAATGGTATTTGCACAAAGGACTCCGATTGGCCATCCACATTCCAACAATCTACAGTGACTCAGAGGAAAAAGGAAAGGCCTCAGGCAGTCAGCCACTGCGGCCCATAGCAAAGGACCAAACTTGGCAAATGGTCCCAATGGCCCACTTCACAACCTGGTGTGGTTTAGGGCAGGAGGGGCCACGAATGATGGGATTTGCAGTACCTTCACCTCATTCACTTCCCAAACACTGTAGCCCCTATAAATCACAGACCACGCCAAAAATTGACAGCAAGGCTTCCTTAACTCGATTTTCCTGACTAGGCCTCAGCTCCTGGGATACTGTTAGGCTTCCTCAACTTGATTTTCCTGACTAGGCCTCAGCTCATGGGATACTGTTAGGCTTCCTCAACTTGATTTTCCTGACTAGGCCTCAGCTCATGGGATACTGTTGGGTTTCCTCAACTTGATTTTCCTGACTAGGCCTCAGCTCATGAGATACTGTTAGGCTTCCTCAACTTGATTTTCCTGACTAGGCCTCAGCTCATGGGATACTGTTAGGCTTCCTTAACTTGATTTTCCTGACTAGGCCTCAGCTCATGGGATACTGTTAGGCTTCCTCAACTTGATTTTCCTGACTAGGCCTCAGCTCATGGGATACTGTTAGGCTTCCTCAACTTGATTTTCCTGACTAGGCCTCAGCTCCTGGGATACTGTTAGGCTTCCTCAACTTGATTTTCCTGACTAGGCCTCAGCTCATGGGATACTGTTAGGCTTCCTCAACTTGATTTTCCTGACTAGGCCTCAGCTCATGGATACTGTTAGGCTTCCTCAACTTGATTTTCCTGACTAGGCCTCAGCTCATGGGATACTGTTAGGCTTCCTCAACTTGATTTTCCTGACTAGGCCTCAGCTCATGGGATACTGTTAGGCTTCCTCAACTTGATTTTCCTGACTAGGCCTCAGCTCATGGGATACTGTTAGGCTTCCTCAACTTGATTTTCCTGACTAGGCCTCAGCTCATGGGATACTGTTAGGCTTCCTCAACTTGATTTTCCTGACTAGGCCTCAGCTCATGGGATACTGTTAGGCTTCCTCAACTTGATTTTCCTGACTAGGCCTCAGCTCATGGGATACTGTTAGGCTTCCTCAGCTTGATTTTCCTGACTAGGCCTCAGCTCATGGGATACTGTTAGGCTTCCTCAACTTGATTTTCCTGACTAGGCCTCAGCTCATGGGATACTGTTAGGCTTCCTCAACTTGATTTTCCTGACTAGGCCTCAGCTCATGGGATACTGTTAGGGTTCCTCAACTTGATTTTCCTGACTAGGCCTCAGCTCATGGGATACTGTTAGGCTTCCTCAACTTGATTTTCCTGACTAGGCCTCAGCTCATGGGATATTGTTAGGCTTCCTCAGCTTGATTTTCCTGACTAGGCCTCAGCTCATGGGATACTGTTAGGCTTCCTTAACTTGATTTTCCTGACTAGGCCTCAGCTCATGGGATACTGTTAGGCTTCCTCAACTTGATTTTCCTGACTAGGCCTCAGCTCATGGGATACTGTTAGGCCTCCTCAACTTGATTTTCCTGACTAGGCCTCAGCTCATGGGATACTGTTAGGCTTCCTCAACTTGATTTTCCTGACTAGGCCTCAGCTCATGGGATACTGTTAGGCTTCCTCAACTTGATTTTCCTGACTAGGCCTCAGCTCATGGGATACTGTTAGGCTTCCTCAACTTGATTTTCCTGACTAGGCCTCAGCTCATGGGATACTGTGTTAGGCTTCCTCAACTTGATTTTCCTGACTAGGCCTCAGCTCATGGGATACTGTGTTAGGCTTCCTCAACTTGATTTTCCTGACTAGGCCTCAGCTCATGGGATACTTGTTAGGCTTCAACAACTTGATTTTCCTGACTAGGCCCCCAACAATGACGGAACAAGACCACATCCTGATGCAGTTTGAGGGAGACTGGACCATGGATGATGGGACTTGCAGTACTTCAATTCACTTCCTTAGAACACTGTGGCCCACACCAATGACGAATCAGGACCAAACTTGGCACACAGAGGCCCAATGGCCCACTTTACGAACCTGGTGCGGTTTACGGCAGGATGGCTCACCAATGATGGGATTTGCAGTACCTTCACCCAATTCATTCCCCACAAAACATTGCAGCCCCTACAAATCAGAGACCAGGCCGAAACCTGGCACACAGAGTACCCATGACCCACTCTACATCCTGGTGTAATTTTGAGTGGGACGGACCATGGATGATGGGACTTGAAGTACCTTCCCTCACTTCCAGAGACCGCTGCAACCCTCATTCAGAGAATGATCGAGACCAAATGTGACACACAGAGCCCCCATGACCCACTCTACATCCTGGTGTAGTTTGGAGGGGGGTGGACCATGGCCGATGGGACTTGCAGTACCTTCACTAAGTTCCTGAGACCACTGCGAGCCACATAGACATCTAATAAGAACCAACCTTGGCACACAAGGCCTTCCTCAAATAACCCGGGCACCGCCGGGTCCTCAGCTAGTGTTGGAATAAAAAAATGCCAATTCCTGTTCTCAATTTTTCTTTTATTGCAAAACCACATTGATGAGGATATATATACAGGGTTAAAGTGCCGTCCGGACGCTGGCCGGAAATGTGCAAAAAGGTTAAGAGGCAAAAAAGTCCCTCCGCAGCTGCATGGGGCTGAACAGGCTTCAATGCCCTTCTTCATAAAGAGAAGACTCGGAAGGGAGCCCAAGAGGCCATCTAGTCCAACCCTCTCCTGTTCGTGAAGGGAGGCACCACCTGACCCCTCCCGACAGATGGCCATTCAAGCTGGAGTCTCTTTGCTCTTTGGGGAGCTACCAAGGCCTCCATAGAGGCACCGGTGGCTGGGCTGTGGGCAAAGGCGGAGGGCTGGACCCCCACGAATGGGGTTGGTTCTGGGGGTCGCAGGCCGTGCGGAGGTGCGCCAAGAGGCCGCGGCAGGCGCATTCGGGGAGAAGGTGCGAGAGGCGAGAGAGGCAGGCGTGGAAGCCCAACTGGAAGGCACCGTCGTCATTGGCCCCACCTGCGGGTCACAAACAGAGAGAGAGAGAGAGATGCCCGTTAGTAGGGGCATTATTATACCATACCATATAATATCTCATACATTAGTCATCATATCATATAACATATACGCCAGCATGTCTAAATCATCATATCATATACCATAATATTCCATTGTAGCATAATACCATACCATAATACCATAATAGCATACCATATACCACAATAGCCACAAAACAATATATGTGTGTGTGTGTATATATATATATATAATTACCAAAAATAATCATATTGTACCATATACCATAATAGTGTAATATCATACCATATATACTTCAATAGCCTAATATATTATACGACATATACCACAGTATCATATACCACAATAGCATATTATTTATTTATTATTTGTTATTTATTACATATATATATATATATATAATATACCAAAAAATAATCATATTGTACCATATACCATAATAGCATAATAGCATACCATATACCACAATAGCCACAAAACTATATATATATAATATATATATATATACCAAAAATAATCATATTGTACCATATACCAAAATAGTGTAATATCATACCATATACCTCAATAGCGTAATATATTATACCACATATACCACAGTATCATATACCACAATAGCATATTATTTATTATTTCAGTTATTTATAATATATATATATATATATATATATATAATAAACCAAAAATAATCATATTGTACCATATACCATAATAGTGTAATATCATACCATATATCAGAATAGCGTAATAGCATATCATATAACAATAAAGTATAATATTATATCCTATACCATAATAGTATGATATATGATATACCATAATAGTGTAATAACATATAATATACCATAATAGCGTACTATCATATATAATATTGTCATATCAATAAAGCATAATAGCGTAAGAGCATACCATATACCATAATAGTGTAATATCATTTCATATACCATAATAGCTCAATATAAATGTACCATAAGAGCATAATATATCATGCACCGTAATAATATATAGCATAATATATCATATGCCATAATAGTGTAATATATTATAGCATATCATATACCAGAATAGCAAAATAGCATAGCACATACCATAACAGTAATATCATAGCATGATATATGATATATGACCATCATGGTATAATATATAACAACATATCATATAATAGCATAATATCATATACCATAATAGCTTAAAAACATGATATACCATAATAGTGTACCATATACCATAATAGCATAGTTTCGTATTTACCATAATATATCATATACCACAATAACCTATCATATAACATCATAGCATAATATACCATAATAGCATATTACATAGTAGCATATCATACACCGTAATAGCAGATCATATAATACAATATCTTAATATATCATATACCATATAGTATATATACCATCATATACCATATATACCATAGCACTTCATATACCATAATATACCATATACCATAATAGTACATCGTATACCATATACAATAGGACATCATATACCATATACATAATAGCACATCATATACCATAATAGAAAATCATATACCATAATAGCGTAATATATCACATACAATAACATATCATATATCATAATAGATCATATACCATAATAGTATATCATACATGACAGTAATATATGATATACCATAACAGCAGAATATATCATATTCCAAACTTGGACTATAATAATAATTATCATTATCATTATTATTAGGGATCACTCACCGGAGGCAGAAGGAGGGGCCGGAAGGTCTTGTAGGAACTGGACGGTCATCTCTAGGATGTCAGCCTTCTCTAGCTTGGAAAAGCGGGAACCCTGCAGCGGAGACATTCAAGGTTATCACACCCAGAATCCCCACCATAATAATATAATAACCACATACTTATTATTACTAATAATGCCCCTACAAGGCCCAGAATGCCCCACTCACTATACCGATCGAAGGCCATACCTTCCAGCATAGACACCGAAGACGATAACACCCAGAATCCCCTATTTTTAATTATTACTATTATGATCACTATAATTCTTACTATTACTAGCACTATTGCAAGTATTATTACTACTATTTTTACAGTTGTCACTATCCTAACTCCTATAATCACTATAAGTATTACTATTATAACTACTATTATTGCTATAATTATGACTACCACAATTGTTATTATTACTCTTCTTTCTATTATTGCCATCATTATTACTACTCCTATTATAATGGCTATAATCATTACTATTACTACTATTATACTTACTATAATTATTACTATTATGATTACTGTTGAAATCATTGCAGCTATTACTACTATTATAACTACATTTACAATCGCAACTGTTATTACTACTGTTACTATTGCGATGATAACTACTATTACAATCATTGCTACTATTGTTATGAGTACTGTTCTTGCTATTGCAACCGCTATTGCCAATGTTACAATTAATGTTACTATTTTAATCATTACCACTATTGCATTTACTATTACTGTGATTATTATTATTTCAGTCATTACTATTGCAGTCATTACTACTATTATTACTATTGCAATTGATATTACTGCTGTTACTATTATTGCAACCATTTCCATCACGGTTGCTAACGATCGCAACAATTTCAACCATGGTCGCGACTACTGAAGTTCTGCCTGTGACTACCACAGCCCCCCCACGACTACTGAACTACCAAAGCCCTGCCCACAACTACCAGAGCCCCGCCCACGACTACTGAAGCCCCCGCCTGCGACTACTGAAGCCCACGCCCGCGACTACTGAAGCCCACGACTACTGAAGCCCCCGCCCGCGACTACTGAAGCCCACGCCCGCGACTACTGAACTACCAAAGCCCTGCCCACAACTACCAGAGCCCTGCCCACAACTACCAGAGCCCTGCCCACAACTACCAGAGCCCCCATCTGAGACTACCAAAGCCCCTGCCTGTGACTACCGAAGCCCCACCCACAACCCGGCTACTACTGAAGCTCCCACGCCCGCGCCTGTGACTGAACTACAACTACCAAGCCCTGCCCACAACTACCAGAGCCCCGCGCACAACTACCAGAGCCCCGCCCACAACTACCAGAGCCCCGCCCACAACTACCAGAGCCCCGCCCATGACTACTGAAGCCCTGCCCACAACTACCAGAGCCCTGCCCGCAACTACTGAAGCTCCCATCTGAGACTACCAAAGCCCCTGCCTGCGACTACCGTAGCCCCACCCATGACTACAGAACTACCGAAGCCCCACCCACAACTACCAGAGCCCTGCCCGTGACTACTGAAGCCCCCGCCCGCGACTATCGTAGCCCCTCCCATGACTACCGACGCTCCACCCAAAACTACCAGAGCCCTGCCTGTGACTACCAAAGCCCCCGCCCGCGACTACTATAGCCCCATCTGCGACTACTGAACTACCGAAGCCCCGTCCACGACTACCAGAGCCCTGCATGCGACTACCAGAGCCCCCACCTGCGATTACCGAAGCCTCGCCCACGACTACCAGAGCCCTGCACACGACTACCGAAGCCCCCGCCCATGACTATCAGAGCCCTGCCCACAACTACTGAAGCCTCCGCCTGAGACTACCATAGCCCCAGCCCGCAACTACTGAACTACCGAAACCCCGCCCACGACCACCAGAGCCCTTCCCGCGACTACTGAAGCCCCTGCCTGTGAATATCAAAGCCCCGCCCACAACTACCAAAGCCCCACCCATAACTACTGAAGCCCCCGCCCGCGACTATGGCAACTATTTCAACCACTATAATTGCTGCTACTACTATTACAATTATGACATACTTTGTATTACTATTAACAGTACCCCCTCCTTTTTTTCTCCCTCAAACAAGGCATTGAAGCCTGCTAACTTTAAGGAGTGTCACTCCCAGCATCCCCAGTTGACCGCATTGCATTAAAATACAGACAGCAGGACTCATAATCCCCTCCAGAGTGTGAACATTGAAGACTACCACACCCATTCTCCCACCCAAGAAGAAAACCCATAGGCCCTGCTTTTTCAGGGGACGATGGGATATGCAGTCCTGACTTACATCCTTCCCCACCAAAGGCAGGATGAGTCCCTTGAGCTGGTTGAGGCTCTCATTGATCCTGGCCCGGCGCCTCTTCTCCATTAATGGTTTCAGGCTCTGCAGGAAAAAAGAAAAATTATTAAATGAATTTTAAAATTATTTTTAAATTTTAAAAAAATTAATTAATTGTTAAATTATAATTTTTTTTAAAAAAATTAATTATTTTTAAAATTATTTTTAATTAAAAATTTAATCAATTTTCTAATTTTTTTGAAATTAATTTTTTTAGAAATCAAACGAAAAATTAATCAAATTTAAATTTACTAAAAAATGAATTCAAGTAAAAATAATTAATTAATTTTAAAAAATATTTTTAATTAAAAATTAATTTTCAATTTTTTTTAAAGTGAAATTTTTCTAGAAAGTAAATGAAAAATTAATTACATTTAAATTGACTAAAAATGAATTAAATTAAAAGTAATTAATTTATTTTAAAATTATTTTTAATTAATTAATTTTCTATTTTTTAAAAAATTAAATTTTTAGAAATTAAATAAAATAATTAATTCAATTTAAATTTCCTAAAAAATTAATTCAATTAAAAATAATTAATTAATTTTTAAATTATCTTTAATTAAAAATTAATTATTTTTTTAATTTTTTTAAATTATATTTTTAGAATTTAAATTTAAAATTAATTAATTAAACTAAAATTATTTTTATATATTTATATATATACATATATATATACATATATATACATATTATATATATATATTCATCCCCAGGTGGGATTCGAACCCGTAACTCATGCATTCACTCACTTTCCTGATCTGAGTGGCTTCCGCCGGAAGTGGAGACTCCCTGCTCAGAGGAGACATGGCTGGCAAATATTCCTCTCAGCGTGCCTGCCTTGCCTTCTTATACCTTCCTGGCTCCGCCCCCTTTGGGAGGACGCGCCCCCAAGAGGTAGCGCACGCCCACTTTTTAACATATCGCAAAGTCACGCCCCCTTAAAGGGCTAGTGCACGCCCACTGTTTAACATACCGTAAAGCCACGCCCCCTTAAAGGGCCCGCCCACTTTTGAACATACCGCAAAGCCTCGCCCCCTTAAAGGGCTAGTGCACACCCACTGTTTAACATACTGCAAAGCCACGCCCCCTTAAAGGGTTAGTGCACGCCCACTTTTGACCATACCGCAAAGCCACGCCCCCTTAAAGGGCAAGTGCACGCCTCTTTGCCCCTTAACAATGATAATAATACATTATATTTATTGCTTATCTTAATAATAATAACAACAACAATAATAATATTCTCTTCTCCATGCTAAGCATAACATTATTAGTTTCCAAATTCATAAAAATAATACAAAATACTTAATAACATTCAATATAACAATAATATATAACAATAATATAATTATTATAATAATGTATAACAATAATAAAATAATAATATATAACTAATACTAATACTGTAATGCAATAATATAATAATGCACCCATATTAGTAATATTATAATAATACAATATAATAATATTATACTGTAATATAATAATGCACCCATATCAGTAATAATTTATATATATATATAAATTTTAATATAATAATAATATAATATTATACTGTAATATAATAATGCACCCATATCAGTAATAATTTATATATATATAAATTTTAATATAATAATAATATTATTCTGTAATATAATAATGCACCCATATCAGTAATAATTTATATATATATATAAATTTTAATATTATAATATAATAATATTATACTGTAATAAAATAATGCACCCATATTAGTAATAATAATATTATATATATGATAATATAATGCAATATAACATAATAATAGCACTATAAGCAATACAATAATACTAACACAGCAATAATAACATATTTTTATTTCTCACCTACCATAATAATAATAATATTCTCCAAGCTAAGCATACCATTATTAGTATCCAAATTAATATTAATAATACAATATACTTAATAACATTCAATATAATAATATAATAATACTAATATAACAATAATACTAATACTGCAATACAATAATATAATGCACCCATATTAGTAATAATAATATATAATATATATGATAATATATATAGCCAGGTCTTAAGAAATTTCCTTCTGAAAGAGAGGAGGGAGGTGGCCAACCTGATGTTCCTGGAAAGGGAGTTCCACAGACGGGGGGGCCACTGCCGAGAAGGCCCTGTCCTTCATCCCCACCAGTTCCCTGTACGCCACTCCAGTGAGCAACCTGGCTGCCGACCATTGGACTAATTGAAGCTTCCGGGCAGTCTTCAGGGGCAGCCCCACGTAGAGTGCGTTGCAGTAGTCTATTTAGAATGTAATAAGAGCGTGGACCACCGTGGCCAAGTCAGTCTTCCCAAGGAACGGGCACAGCTGGTGCACAAGTTTTAATTACACACACACACACACACATATACTGTATATATACACACACAAAAGGCATATACACAGACTTGGCCACAGCAACACATGGCAGGGAACGGCTAAAAATAATAATAATAATAATAATAATAATAATAATGGATGATTCTTTCTTTCTCCTTCCCTTCCTTCCTTCCTCTTTTTCTCTCTCTTCCTTCCTTCTTCCTTCCTTCCTTCCTTCCTTCCTTCCTTCCTTCCTTCCTTTCTTCCTTCCTTCCTTCTTTCCATCCTTCCTTCCTCTTTCTCTTTTTCGTTCTTTCTTTTTTCCCTTCCTTCCTTCCTCCCTTTCTTTCCCCCTTCCTTACTTTCTTCTTTCCTCCCTTCTCCCTTCCTTCATTCTCTTCCTTCTTTACTTTCTGTCATCCTTCATTTCTCCTTTCCTTTCCCCCTTCCTTTCTTCTTTCCTCCTTCTCTCTCTTGTCTTCCTTCCTTCCTTTCCCCTTTTTTCTTTCTCTTCCTTTCTTCCTGTTTTCCTTCCTGTCTTCCTTCCTTCATTTCTCCCTTCCTTTCCTCCTTCCTTCCTTCCTTCTTCTCTCTTTTTGTCTTCCTTCCTTCCTTTCCCCTTCTTTCTTTCTTTCTCTTTCTTTCTTCCCATCTTTCTTCCTGTCTTCCTTCCTTCATTTCTCCCTTCCTTTCCTCCTTCCTTCCTTCTTCTCTCTTTTTGTCTTCCTTCCTTCCTTTCCCCTTCTTTCTTTCTCTTTCTTTCTCTTCCTTTCTTCCTGTCTTCCTTCCTTCATTTCTCCTTTCCTTTCCCCCTTCCTTCCTTTCTTCCTTTCCCCTTCTTTCTTTCTCCTCCTTCCTTCCTATCTTCCTTCCTGTCTTCCTTCCTTCATTTCTCCCTTCCTTTCCCCCTTCTTTCCTTTCTTCTTTCCTCCCTCCCTCCTTCTTCTCTCTCTTTGTCTTCCTTCCTTCCTTTCCACTTCTTTCTCTTCCTTCCTGTCTTCCTTCCTTCTTTAATTTCTCCCTTCCTCTCTCCCTCCCTTCCTTCTTTCCTTCCTTCCCCCTTTCTTTGTTTTTGTCTTCTTTCCTTCCTCCTTTCCTTCCTTCCTTCCTTCCTTTCCCCTCCTTCCTTTGTTGTCTTCCCTCCCTCCCTCCCTCTTTTCCTTCATTCCTTCCAACCCCTTCCTCTCTGTTTGCCTTCATTTCTCCCTTCTTTCCTCTCTTCCTCCCTTTCTCTTTTCTTGTCTTCCTTCCCTTATCCCTTCCTTCCTTTCTCTTTCTTTTTTTGTCTTCCTTTATACCTTCCTTCTTTCCCTCCTTCCTTCCTTTCCCTTTCTTTCTTTCTTTCTTTCTTTCTTTCTTTCTTTCTTTCACCTTCCTTCATCCCCCCCACTTTAATCCCTGTTGACCTTTCTTTCCAATAGTGCTGCCCTTTAAGCATTCCTTCCTTCCTTTTCTCTTCCTTTCCTCCTTCCTTCCTTCCTCCTCCTCCGCCATGGGCCTCTGTGGGACCCTGGCCTGTCTTTTGGGGACCCTTGTCTCTCTATTTGGCCTCATAGGCTCCCTTTGGATGGACTGCTGGCAGGTAAAGACCCCCCCCTTTCTGTCTTTTGAGCGGTGCTGCTTATTTTATTGGTTTTCGCTATGTATTTAGCAGTGTAGGAAAAATATGGCACCAAAATGGAGACGATCTGTTGACTCGCGGATACGGGGGCCCAGCAGGTTTCTGTATCCGTGGTTTAATGGATCGCAGCTCCTGCCTCCCCGGGACGCTATAAGGAAAGTTCATGCTTTGGGTATGTCTGAGTCAGTAATGGACACATTGTAATACTATGGAGAGCAGCTAGGCTTAGAATCAGTGTAGGAAAAATATGGCACCAAAATGGAGACAATCCGTTGACTCGCGGATACAAGGGCCCAGCAGGTTTCCGTATCCGTGGCTTAATGGATCGCAGCTCCTGCCTCCCCGGGACACTATAGGATCGTCCCAGGCAGGCCTGCAGTGCCCTGCGGCCTGGAATAAGGAAAGCTCATCCTTTGGGTATGTCTGAGTCAATAATGGACACATTGTAAAACTATGGAGAGTAGTTAGGCTTACGATTACTGTAGGAAAAATATGGCACCAAAATAGAGACAATCCGTTGACACGCGGATACGAGGGCCCAGCCGGTTTCTGTATCTGCGGTTTAAAGGATCGCAGCTACGGCCTCCCCGGGACACTATAGGATCGTCCCAGGCAGGCCTGCAGTGCCCTGTGGCCCGGAATAACGAAAGCTCATCCTTTGGGTATGTCTGAGTCAGTAATGGACACATTGTAATACTATGGAGAGCAGATAGGCTTAGAATTAGTGTAGGAAAATTATGGCACCAAAATGGAAACGATCTGTTAACTCACGAATATGGGGCCCAGCAGGTTTCCGTATCCGCGGTTTAATGGATCGCAGCTCCTGCCTCCCCGGGACACTATAGGATCATCCCAGGCAGGCTTGCAGTGCCCTGCGGCCCGGAATAACGAACGTTCATGCTTTGGGTATGTCTGAGTCAGTAATGGACACATTGTAATACTATGGAGAGCAGCTAGGCTTAGAATTAGTGTAGGAAAAATATGGCACCAAAATGGGGGTGATCTATTGACTCGCGGATACGAGGGCCCAGCAGGTTTCCGTATCCGCGGTTTAAAGGATCGCAGCTCCGGCCTCCCCGGGGCGCTATAGGATCATCCCAGGCATGCCTGCAGTGCCCTGTGGCTCGGATTAAGGAAAGTTCATGCTTTGTGTATGTCTGAGACAGTAATGGAGACATTGTAATACTATGGAGAGCAGTTAGGCTTAGAATTCGTGTAGGAAAAATATGGCACCAAAATGGAGACGATCCGTTGACTCGGGGATACGGGGGCCCAGCAGGTTTCCGTATCCGCGATATTGGCCCAACGGGGCATCCAGGAACTACGGAACCCCCTGCTGCAGGTCAAAGTTATTTGAATGCAAGGAGCTCTCGACTGCTCGTCATTACCAGCATGGAGATGGTTCCCAGTTCATCCAGTAAAGTGGGGGTCTGCCTATCTATTTGGGGTCTTCTCTTTCCGCAGGTGAACAGCAAAGGCTCGGTGGGGCTCTCCTTGCGCTGCCGGGGTCTTTGGGGGGAATGCGTCTGGGATAAGTTCGTCAAGATCTGGACCTGCGATGTCTTTGGATCCTACCTGAACCCACAGCCAGGTGATTATTGTTGTTGTTGTTGTTGTTGTTATAGCTTGGTCCTTTGTGGGAGAGGAGGGCGGGGTAGAAATGCATTCGGAAACAATAGACAATGACAACATCACGATCGGTCAACTGCAAAAGGCCACGTGACTTCGATCTGCGCGCATCATTCGGAAATATATCACACAGTCCTAGACGCTTGGGAAGGGTTCGACTTGTGATTTTGTGATACGCAATCCAGCATGTAGATCTCATTTGCTGTGACATACTGTGTTTTTGTGCCAGTAAAATAATAATACATATAAAATAATAATATAATATACACTTTAATAATAATGTCATATGAAATAATAATATAATATATATCTTTTTTAAGGACCTATGACGTGGCAATAAAGGCCGCACAGAAAATCTTTCTTGTGGCCAATATTGCGTCCGCCAAGAACTGTGACATACTGTCTTTTTGTGCCAGTAAAATAATAATACATATAAAATAATAATATAATATACACTTTAATAATAATAGTCATATGAAATAATAATATAATATATAACAATAGAAGGATGATGATGGCAAAGAAGAAGCCTGAACATCTTTCAAGGCAGGATTAGACATAGATTCATGGATACCAATAATAATAACAATAATGAAGAAAAGGAATGATAAGTGCCACCTATTAGGGTTGGTTAAGAGAACAATAGAAGGATGATGATGATAGAAGAAGAAGGGATATTAAGAAGAATAGAAGAAGGTATAATAATAATAGAACGTGGGATAATTATAATAATATACAAATGGGATAATAATGAACAATAAGCATGGATTCTTATGTAATAATAATAGATGAAGGGATGATAATAAAAGAATAGAAGGTATAATAATAATAGAACAATAGAAGGGATAATTAATAATAATAGAAAAAAAGATAGTAATAGAATAATAGAAGGATGATGATAAAAATATTTATTGATGAAAAAGGGATAATAAGAACAATAGAAGAAGAGATGATAATAATAGAACAACAACAATAATAAAAGGAATAATAATAATAATAGAAAAAAGGATAATAATAGAATAATAGAAGGATGATAATAATAATAGATGAAGAAGGGATAATAAGAACAATAGAAGAAGAGATGATGATAAGAGAACAATAGAAGGGATAATAATAATAGAACAATAGAAAAAGGAATAATAATAATAAAAAGGGATAATAATAGAATAATAGAAGGATGATAATAATAATAATAGAAAAGGGATAATAATAGAACAATAGAAGGATGAATAATAATAATAATAGAAAAGGGATAACAATAATAAAACAATAGAAGGATGATCATGATGAGGATAATAATAATAATAGACAAAGAAGGGATAATAAGGAGAATAGAAGAAGTGATGATGATAACAACAATAGAAGGGATAATAAGAATAGAACAATAGAAGAAGGGATGATGATAATAATAATAGAAGGGATAATAATATTAATAACAGAACAATATAAGAAGAAAGGATAAGAAGAAGAATAGAAGACTATAATAATAACAGCAAAATAAAAGAAGTGATAATAGAAGAAAGGATGCTCATAATAACAATAACAACAATAATAATAATAAAGGATGATAATAATATCACAACACTAAAAGAAGGGATAAGAAGAAGAAGAACAGATTAAGAAGGGGTGATGATAATAATAATGATGACAAAAGAAGGGATAATAATAGAACAATAGAAGAAGAAAGGATGATGATGATGAATATTGTTGTTGTTGTTGTTGTTACCCACCCAAGTAATGCAGGGCCTTGCAGTGCAGGCTTTTGCCCAGGTGGTGGGGAGCCAACCTTGCTTCCAAACACAAAAGGTCAAGTCCAGAATGGGATCAGTTCACTGGAAGGAAACCCAAAGCTGCCGGAAAGGATCCAATGTCTGCCTGGGAATCGATCCCACCATCTAGACACACAGGATCCAGATTCAGAAGAGGGCACTTGGCCCAGAGGTGCCCTAGAAAGAGCCGAAAGGGACCCCCCAAAGGCCATCTAGTCCAGCCCCTGTCCCCATTCACTGTATAAAGATATCATACAGATGAAAGGACTCCCAAAGAATTAGTGTAGGAAAAAATATGGCACCAAAATGGAGACGATCCGTTGACTTGCGGATACGGGGGCCCAGCGGGTTTCCGTATCCACGGTTTAAAGGATCCTAGCTCCAGCCTCCCCGGGATGCTATCCCAAAGCTGCCTTAAAAAAGAGCAGAAAGGGACCCCCAAAGGCCATCTAGCCCAGTCCCTGATCTCCTTTGCCCTATAAAGATACCATATTGATTGAAAGGGACCCCAAAGATGCCATAGAAAGAGCCGAAAGGGACCCCTAAAAAGGCCATCTAGTTCAACCCCTGTCCCCATTCACTGAATAAAGATATCGTACAGATGAAAGGACTCCCAAAGAATTCGTGTATGAAAAATATGGCACAAAAATGGAGACCATCCATTGACTTGCGGATACGGGGGTCCAACGGGTTTCCGTATCCACGGTTTAAAGGATCCTAGCTCCAGCCTCCCCGGGACGCTATCCCAAAGATGCTTTAGAAAGAAAAGAAAGGGACCCCCAAAGGCCATCTAGCCCAGTCCCTGATCTCCTTTGCCCTATGAAGATACCATATTGATTGGAAAAGACCCCAAAGATGCCATAGAAAGAGCCGAAAGGGACCCCCCAAAACGCCATCTAGTCCATTCACTGTATAAAGATATGATATATAGATGAAAGGACTCCCAAAGAATTAGTGTAGGAAAACATATGGCACAAAAATGGAGACGATCCATTGACTTGCGGATACGGGGGCCCAACGGGTTTCCGTATCCACGGTTTAAAGGATCCTAGCTCCAGCCTCCCCGGGACGCTATCCCAAAGCTGCCTTAAAAAAGAGCGGAAAGGGACCCCCCAAGGCCATCTAGTCCACTGGCACCATTGTGTGCTCTTTGTAAGCTGCCCAAGTCCCAATGGGAGATAGTGACGGTGTATAAATAAAAAATTATTTATTTATTATTATTTATTTCGCAGAGGCCATCCTGGTCGCCCGGATTGCGGTCATCGTATCCGCCCTCGCTGCCGCAGGGGCTTTGCTGTGCCTCCTCTGCGGGTGCCAATACTTCCAATGTTTATGGGCCGGCATTGCAAAGCAGCGCTGCCTTGTCTCCTCTGTGGCCCTCTCCCTCTTGGCAGGTAAAAACAACAACAACAACAGCAATAACAAGAACATAATATCTCCTCCATGGCCCTCTCCCTCTTGGCAGGTAACAACAACAACAACAACAACAACAAGAACATAATATCTCCTCCATGGCCCTCTCCCTCTTGGCAGGTAAAAACAACAACAACAACAACAACAACAACAAGAACATAATATCTCCTCCATGGCCCTCTCCCTCTTGGCAGGTAAAAACAACAACAACAACAATAACAAGAACATAATATCTCCTCCATGGCCATCTCCCTCTTGGCAGGTAACAACAACAACAACAACATTATAATATCTCCTCCATGGCCCTCTCCTGCTTGGCAGGCGACAACAACAACAACATAATATCTTCCCCATGGTCCTCTCCCTCTTGGCAGGTAACAACAACAACAACATAATATCTTCCCCATGGTCCTCTCCCTCTTGGCAGGTAACAACAACAACAACATAATATCTTCCCCATGGTCCTCTCCCTCTTGGCAGGTAACAACAACAACAACATAATATCTCCTCCATGGCCCTCTCCCTCTTGGCAGGTAACAACAACAACAACAACAACAACATAATATCTCCTCCATGGCCCTCTCCCTCTTGGCAGGTAACAACAACAACAACAACAACAGCAGCATTATAATATCTCCTCCATGGCCCTCTCCCTCTTGGAAGGTAACAACACCAACAACAACAACATTATAATATCTCCTCCATGGCCCTCTCGTGCTTGGCAGGCGACAACAACAACAACATAATATCTCCTCCATGGCCCTCTCCCTCTTGGCAGGTAACAACAACAACAACAACAACAACAACATTATAATATCTCCTCCATGGCCCTCTCCTGCTTGGCAGGCGACAACAACAACAACAACATAATATCTCCTCCATGGCCCTCTCCCTCTTGGAAGGTAACAACAACAACAACAACAACATTATAATATCTCCTCCATGGCCCTCTCCTGCTTGGCAGGCGACAACAACAACAACAACATAATATCTCCTCCATGGCCCTCTCCCTCTTGGCAGGTAACAACAACAACAACAACAACAACAACAACATTATAATATCTCCTCCATGGCCCTCTCCTGCTTGGCAGGCGACAACAACAACAACAACATAATATCTCCTCCATGGCCCTCTCCCTCTTGGAAGGTAACAACAACAACAACATTATAATATCTCCTCCATGGCCCTCTCCTGCTTGGCAGGCGACAATAACAACAACAACATAATATCTCCTCCATGGCCCTCTCCCTCTTGGAAGGTAACAACAACAACAACAACAACATTATAATATCTCCTCCATGGCCCTCTCCTGCTTGGCAGGCGACAACAACAACAACAACAACATAATATCTCCTCCATGGCCCTCTCCCTCTTGGCAGGTAACAACAACAACAACAACAACATAATATCTCCTCCATGGCCCTCTCCCTCTTGGCAGGTAACAACAACAACAACAGCATTATAATATCTCCTCCATGGCCCTCTCGTGCTTGGCAGGCGACAACAACAACAACAACAACAACAACATAATATCTCCTCAATGGCCCTCTCCCTCTTGGCAGGTAACAACAACAACATAATATTTCCTCCATGCCCCTCTCCCTCTTGGCAGGTGACAACAACAAACAAGAACAACGTGTCTCCTTCATGGCCCTCTGTCTCTTGGCAGGTCACAACAACAACAACATTATAATATGTCCTCCATGGTGCTTTCCCTCTTGACAGGTAACAACAACAGCAATAACAACAACGTATCTTCTCCATGGTCCCCTCCCTCTTGGCAGGTAATAACAACAACAACAGCAGCAACAAAACAACATAATATCTCCTCCATGACCCTCTCCTTCGTGGCAGGTGACAACAAGAAGAACAACCATTATAATATCTCCTCCGTGGCCCTCTCCCTCGTGGCAGGTGACAACAACAACAACAATTATATTATCTCCTTCATGGCCCTCTGCTGCTTGGCAGGTTACAACAAAAACAACAACAACAACATATTCCATAATAATATATCTTCCATGGTTCTTTCCCTCTTGGCAGGATAATAATAATAATAATAATAATACAATAACATCAACAAGGCCCGATGGGTTTCCATATCTGCGGATTAAAGGAATGCAGTTTCGGCCACCCCGGGACATAGGGGCCCAAAGAGCAAAAGCAAGATAGCACGTATAATTAGCCTAGGAAAAATATGGCACCAAAATGGAGGCGATCCATTGACTCGTGGATACAGTGGACCGATGGGTTTCTATGTCCGCGGCTTAAAGGAACGCAGTTTCGGCCTCCTCGGGGCGTAGGGGCCCAAAGAGCAAAAGCGAGATAGCACTTACAATTAGCTTAGGAAAAGTATTTCACCAAAATAGAGGCGATCCGTTGACTCGTGGATACAGGGGCCTGATAGGTTTCTGTATCCGCGGTGTAAAGGAACACAGATTCGGCCTCCTCGGGGCGTAGGGGCCCAAAGAGCAAAAGCGAGATAGCACTTACAATTAGCTTAGGAAAAGTATTTCACCAAAATAGAGGTGATCCATTGACTCACGGATACAGGGGCCCGATGGGATTCTGTATCCGCGGTGTAAAGGAACGCAATTTTGGTCTCCCCGGGGCGTAGGGGCCCAAAGAGCAAAAGCAAGATAGTGCTTATAATTAGCTTAGGAAAAACATTTCACCAAAATGGAGGCAATCTGTTGACTCACAGATACGGGGTGCCTGATGGGTTTCTGTATCCGTGGTTTAAAAGAATGCAGTTTCGGCCTCACCGGGGTGTAGGGGCCCAAAGAGCAAAAGCGAGATAGCACTTATAATTAGCTTAGGAAAAATTTCACCAAAATGGAGGCGATCCGTTGACTCGCGGATACAGGGGCCCGATGGTTTTCTGTATCCGCGGTGTAAAGGAACACAATTTTGGTCTCCCCGGGGCGTAGGGGCCGAAAGAGCAAAAGCAAGATAGTGCTTATAATTAGCTTAGGAAAAACATTTCACCAAAATGGAGGCAATCTGTTGACTCACGGATACGGGGTGTCCGATGGGTTTCTGTATCCGTGGTTTAAAAGAATGCAGTTTCGGCCTCACCGGGGTGTAGGGGCCCAAAGAGCAAAAGCGAGATAGCACTTATAATTAGCTTAGGAAAAAATTCACCAACATGGAGGCGATACGTTGACTCGCGGATACAGGGGCCCGATGGTTTTCTGTATCCGCGGTGTAAAGGAACACAATTTTGGTCTCCCTGGGGCGTAGGGGCCGAAAGAGCAAAAGCAAGATAGTGCTTATAATTAGCTTAGGAAAAACATTTCACCAAAATGGAGGCAATCTGTTGACTCACGGATACGGGGTGTCCGATGGGTTTCTGTATCCGTGGTTTAAAAGAATGCAGTTTCGGCCTCACCGGGGTGTAGGGGCCCAAAGAGAAAAAGCGAGATAGCACTTATAACTAGCTTAGGAAAAATATTTCACCAACATGGAGGCGATACGTTGACTCACAGATACGGGTTGCCCGATGGATTTCCATATCCACAGTTTAAAGGAATGCAGTTTCGGCCTCCCCGGGGCGTAGGGGGCCAAAGAGCAAAAGCGAGATAGCACTTACAATTAGCTTAGGAAAAGTATTTCACCAAAATAGAGGTGATCCGTTGACTCGCGGATACAGGGGCCCGATGGGTTTCTGTATCCGTGGTGTAAAGGAATGCAATTTTGGTCTCCCTGGGGCATAGGGGCCCAAAGAGCAAAAGCGAGATAGCACTTATAATTAGCTTAGGAAAAATATTTCACCAAAATGGAAGCGATCCGTTGACTCGCGGATATGGGGGCCCGATGAGTTTCCGTATTCGCGGTTTAAAAACGCAGTTTTGGCCTCCCACGGCAATCTCTTAAAATGCCCCTGAAAGTGGCCTTTCATTCTGTATTACTCAAACTTGCTTCCTGAAACCGGAGAAAGCGAGAATCCTTCTTTTTCTTGCAGGGCTTTCCTCCTGCGTCGGAGTCACCCGATACGGCATTTACGTCTTCGCCCAACATCAGTATGAGGTATGCATTCATTCAAATATTGTTTGTTTGTTTGTACCATTTATTGTATAGCTTGTCCCTCTTGGAAAGACCTTGGAAAACTACAGCTCCCACGATCCCGCAGCATGCCAGACTGCATCCATTCTACAGTTGGGAGGCTTTAAGGGTTGACTTCCTGCATAACAAAGCCTAGGCATTTGGGAAACTACAACTCCCAGGGTCCCATAGAATTATAATGGTGTCCTGTAGCATTAGAACAATTCCAAATTGCATCCATTCTACAGTAGGGAGTCTTTCAGTGCATATTTTCTGCATAGCAAAGCCTAGGACCTTGGGAAAACTACAACTTCCAGGTTCCCATAGCATTATAACGGCGTCCCGTAGCATTAGAATGATGCCAAATTGCATCCATTCTA
Organism: Anolis apletophallus; assembly: GCA_030556195.1. Taxonomy (NCBI): domain Eukaryota; kingdom Metazoa; phylum Chordata; class Lepidosauria; order Squamata; family Anolidae; genus Anolis; species Anolis apletophallus. Next base: position 23,193,357 of record JARBWK010000017.1, on the reverse strand, counting down.
CAGTAGGGAGCCTTTAAGGGCAGATGGCCTGCATAACAAAGCCCAGGACCTTGGGAAACTACAACTCCCAGGATCCTATAGCATTAAAATGGTATCCCATAGCATTAAAATGATTCCAGATTGCCTCCATTCTACAGTTGGGAGGCTTTAAGGGGGGCTTTGCTGCATAACAAAGCCTGGGACCATGGAAAACTACAACTCCCAGGGTCCCATAGCATTATAATGGCGGCCCGTAGTATTAGAATGATGCCAAATTGCATCCATTCTACAGTAGGGAGGATTTAAGGGCAGATTTCCTCTAAAACAAAGCCTAGGACCTTGGGAAAACTACAACTTCCAGGGTCCCATAGCATTATAAAGGCGTCCCGTAGCATTAGAATGATTCCAAATTGCATCCATTCTAGAGTAGGGAGCCTTTAAGGGCAGATTACCTGCATAACAAAGCCTAGGACCTTGGAAAACTAAACAGGACAATAGCTCCCATTAAAATGGGTCCCAGTTAGCATTAGCCTGGGAATGGAAAACTACAACTCCCAGGGTCCCATAGTATCATTAGAATGATGCCAAATTGCATCCATTCTACAGTAGGGGGTCTTTAAGGGCAGATGGCCTGCATAACAAAGCCTAGGACCTTGGGAAACTACAACTCCCAGGTTTCCATAGCATTATAACAGCGTCCCGTAGCATTCAAATGATGCCAAATTGCATCCATTTTGCAGCAAAGTTTTTTTTTAGAAGGGATTTCCTGCATTACAAAGCTCAGGACCTTGGAGAAACTGCAACTCCCAGGATCCCATAGCATTATAATGGTTATTTGAGTTTTACAGGAGTAATGAAAATATTTCGTAGAGGATAATTTTATTTTAAATAGAATTATTGTATGTAAATAAATAATATTATTTATTATTTTATAATAATAATAATATAATATAATGTATCATATTATAATGTCAATATATTATAATAATTGTATTGTAATTTAGTATAATTATGATATAATATAATATATAATATAATGTAATATATAATATAATGCTATTGTGATATTATAGTTGTATATTTGTTTTACATGCAGTATTGCTAATGATATTGCGATATAATGTTATTATAGTGCCATGGGATGTGTAGTACTGATATTGTGCTATGGCCGTCATGTAGTTTGTTGTATTTCCAGTTTGCTGTGAGCCGCTCTGAGTCCCCTTCGGGGTCGAGAAGGGCGGCATATAAATACCGTGAAATAAAAAATAAAATAAAATAATTTATATAAATAATAATAATAAAATAATAAAATAATAAATAAAAATAAATAAAAATAAATAAAAATAATACAAAAAGATAAAAAAATAATTTAAATAAATTTTAAATAAATAAAATAAGTAATTTTATTTTGTTTAAATAAATAATTTTATTTATTATTTTATATAATAATGATATAATATAATAATATAATGTCAAAATATTCTATTATGTTATAGTATAATAATTGTAATGTGATTTATTATTTTATAATAATAATATAATGTTATGTTATATTATAATGTCAATATATAATATAATAATAGTAATGTAATGTAATTATAATTGTATATTTGTTTTACATGCAATATTACTAATGATATTGCGATATAATGTTATAGTGCAATGTGATGTGTACTACTGATATTGTGTTATGGCAGTAACGTAGTTTGTTGTATTTCGGGGTTGAGAAAAGCATATAAATATCGTGAAATAAAAAATAATAATTTAAATAAATAATTTATTTAAATAAGTAATTTTATTTTGTTTAAATAAATAATTTTATTTATTATTTTATACAACAATATAATAATAATATGATATGATATAATGTAATATAATGTCAATATATTGTATTATGCTATAGTGAAATAAATAAATATCGTGAAATAAAAAAAATAATTTAAATAAATAATTTATTTAAACAAGTAATTTTATTTTGTTTAAATAAATAATTTTATTTATTATTTTATATAATATAATAATAATATGATATGATATAATATAATATAATGCAATATATTGTATTATGTTATAGTGAAATAAATAAATATCGTGAAATAAATAAATAAAATAAGAAAGGTCGGGACCTTGGAAAACTACAACTCTCTTTCTCTCTGTCTTCTAGGTTTCCCTGAAAATCCCCGGCTTCCCCAGTTTCGAATACGGCGCTTCGCTGTGGCTTGCCGTTGCCGGCAACCTGTCTGCTTTCTTTGCCGCCGGAGCGTCGTACTTGGAAATGGCCTCTGGCGCTACATCTCCCAGTGCGAGTCCAGGCAAGCCGCTTCCTGGGAAAACCGCTTGCACTTATGTCTGAGGACCCGGCATTGCTTTGGGCCTTTTTGACATGAAGCGTAATGACAGCTCTCCCCATTTAATGAGAGCGCACTGAGCCGTGAGAAGGGAAGACTAGATAGCCTTTGGGGGGCCCTTCTTAAGAGCCCGGGGCCCCTCGTTGTCCCTCTATTGGTCATAATAAACAACATTATGATTTATGGCTGTCTTCTTTCTGTGGGTGGAGACAGGACTGGTCTCCTGGTTTCAATCTATTGGGTGCCTCAGTCTACCCAGGGGTTCCCAAACTTTTTTGGCCTACCCCCCCCCTTTCCAGATCAAAAAAATATTACTCAGCGCCCCCCTAGAAATTTTTTAGGTTATGGCAGAGGCGGAGGAGCTCAAAGGAAGAAAACAAGATGGCAGAAAGTCTTATAATAAGTCAAAGAAAAATATGGAATTGGAACATATGTATGTTCTCACAGATGTTATATGTACTCTGTTCCACGCGTTTTGAGGAGCGCATTTTGGAGGACTCAACGGTTTTGGGAGACTCTGTAGGACTCTGTATCCGCGGTTTTGAGGAGTGCATTTTGGAGGACTCCATATCCGCAATTTTGAGGAGCGCATTTTGGAGGACTCTGTATCCACGGTTTTGAGGAGCGCATTTTGGAGGACTCTGTATCCACGGTGTTGAGGAGTGCATTTTGTAGGACTCCATATCCGCAATTTTGAGGAGCGCATTTTGGAGGACTCTGTATCCGCGGTGTTGAGGAGTGCATTTTGGAGGACTCCATATCCGCAATTGTGAGGAGCATTTTGGAGGGACTCTGCATTTTGGAGGATCCGCAGTGCGGTGTTTTGAGGAGTGCATTTTGAGGACTCTGTATCCACGGTTTTGAGGAGCGCATTTTGGAGGACTCTGTATCCACGGTGTTGAGGAGTGCATTTTGTAGGACTCCATATCCGCAATTGAGGAGCCCATTTGGAGGACTCTGTATCCGCGGTGTTGAGGAGTGCATTTTGGAGGACTCCATATCCGCAATTTTGAGGAGCGCATTTTGAGGAGCTGCATTTTGGAGGACTCTGTACCTGTATCCACGGTGTTGAGGAGTGCATTTTGGATGACTCTGTATCCACAATTTTGAGGAGCGCATTTTAGAGGACTTGAAACCGGAGGACTCTGTATCCATATCCGGTGTTGAGGAGTGCATTTTGGGGACTCCACTGTTTATCGCATTTTGGAGGACTCTGTTTGATTTTGAGCGCATTTTGGAGGACTCTGTATCCACGGTTTTGTGTTGAGGAGTGCATTTTGGATGACTCCATATCCGCAATTTTGAGGAGCGCATTTTGAGGACTCTGTATCCGCGGTGTTGAGGAGTGTTCATTTTGGATGACTCCTGTATCCACGGTGTTGAGGAGTGCATTTTGGAGGACTCTGTATCCACGGTTTTGAGGAGTGCATTTTGGAGGACTCCGTATCTGCGGTTTTGAGGAGCGCATTTTGGAGGACTCTGTATCCGCGGTGTTGAGGAGTGCATTTTGGATGACTCCATATCCGCAATTTTGAGGAGCGCATTTTGGAGGACTCTGTATCCGCGGTGTTGAGGAGTGCATTTTGGATGACTCCATATCCGCAATTTTGAGGAGCGCATTTTGGAGGACTCTGTATCCACGGTTTTGAGGAGCGCATTTTGGAGGACTCTGTATCCACGGTTTTGAGGAGTGCATTTTAGAGGACTCTGTATCCACGGTTTTGAGGAGCGCATTTTGGAGGACTCCGTATCCACGGTTTTGAGGAGCGCATTTTAGAGGACTCTGTATCCGCGGTGTTGAGGAGTGCATTTTGGAGGACTCCATATCCGCAATTTTGAGGAGTGCATTTTGGAGGACCCCGTATCCACTGTTTTGAGGAGCGCATTTTGGAGAACTCAATATCTGCGGTTTTGAGGAGCACACTTTGGAGGACCCCGTATCCACTGTTTTGAGGAGTGCTGTGATTTCAGCCATGCTTTCACCACCCCCTTACAGGGATTCATCGCCCCCCAAATGCACCCGTGGCCATCACTGGCCCCCTGGATCACTCCAGTGCCCCCCAGGGGGCTGTAGCAACCTGTCCTTGGGAATGACAGGTCTACACTGTAGAGTTAACCCAGTTTAGCACCCACCTGAGGCTGAGATCCTGGGAGTTGTTGCGTGGCCCTCCTCTTGGGTCGAGGTAGGAAGAGAATGGAGATATTTGCATTGTTAGCTGAAAAGGAAATGAATAAACTTAAGGAAGGAGAAGGAGGGGAAGGAGAAGAATGAAGAAGGAGGAAAAGAAGGAGAGGAGAAGGAAAGGTAGGAGTAGTAGAAGAAAGGAGAAAGAGATAGAAAGAGGAGAAGAAAGAAAGAGAAAAGGAAGAGGAGAAAGAAGCGAAGGAGAGAAAGAAAGAAGACAGGGAAAGAGGAGAAAAATGATAAGGAACGGTAGGAGTAGAAGAAGAAAGGAGTAAGAGATGGAAAGTGGAGAAAAAAGAGAAAAAGGGAGAGGAGAAAGAAGAGAAGTAGAGGAAGTAAGAAGACAGGGAAAGAGGAGAAAAATGAGAAGGAACAGTAGTAGAAGAAGAAAGGAGAAGGAGATAGAAGGAGGAGAAAGAAGAGAAAGAGAAGAAATAATATAAGAGGGAAAATAAGAAAAGAAGGGAAATTGCAGGGAAGAGGAAGGAGAAAGAAAAGGGAGAGGAAGGAAATAAAGGAGAAGGTGAGAGAGGAGAAGAAAGAGAAGGAGGAGAAAGAAAAAAGTGCAAGGAAGAAGATGGGGATAGAAAAAGAGGAGAAATGTAGGACGAGGAGAAGGAGATGGAAAGAGGAGAAGAAAGAGAAAAAGGAAGAGGAGAAAGAAGAGAAGAAGAGGAAGAAAGAAGACAGGAAAAGAAGAGAAAAATCAGAAGGAACGGTAGGAGTAGTAGAAGAAAGGAGAAGGAGATGGAAAGAGGAGAAGAAAGAGAAAAGGAAGAGGAGAAAGAAGACAGGAAAAGAAGAGAAAAATCAGAAGGAACAGTAGTAGAAGAAAGGAGAAAAAGAGAAGAAAGGAAAAGGAGATGGAGAAAAAAGGAAGAGGAGAAAGAAGAGAAAGAAAGAAAAAGGAAGAGGAGAAAGAAGAGAAGGAGAGGAAGAAAGAAGACAGGGAAAGAGGGGGGGAAGGAAGAGAAGTAGAAGAGGCAAAAGAAAAGAAGAAGAATAGGAGGAGAGAGAGAAGAAGAAAAGGGGAGAGAAAGAAAAGAAAAAGCAAAGAATAAAAAGAGAGGAAGGAACTAAAGAAGAAGAAGAAGAAAAGAACAGGAAAAAGAAAAAGAGGGGAAAGAAGAGAAGGAGAAAAAAGGAAGGAAAGGAAGAGGAAGGAACTGAAAGAGAAGAAGGCGAGGAAGGAGAAGAAAGAAGAAGAAAAGGAGACAGAAAAGAAAGAAGGAAAGGGAAGAGGAAGGAACTGATCCTTCTTCTGCCCTTCCTCCTCCTCCTTCTTCTCTTCCTTCTCTCCTTCTTCTTCTCTTCCTTCTCCTCCTTCTCTTTCTTCTCTTCCTTCTCTTCCTTCTCTTCCTTCTCCTCCTTCTCTTCCTTCTCCTTCTCTTCCTTCTCCTCCCCTCTTCTCTTCCTTCTCTTTCTCTCCTCCTTCTCTTCCTTCTCTTCCTTCTCCTCCTTCTCTTCCTTCTCCTCCTTCTCTTCCTTCTTCTCTTCCTTCTTCCTTCTCTTCTTCCTCTCCTCTTCCTTCTTCTGCTCTTCCTTCTGCTCTTCCTTCTTCTCCTTCTCTTCCTTCTCCTCCTTCTCCTCTTCTTCTGCTCTTCCTTCTCTTCTCCTCCTCTTCCTTCTTCTCCTTCTCCTCTTCTTCTCCTCCTCCTTCTCCTCTTCTTCTCCTCCTTCTTCTTCCTTCTCCTCCTTCTTCTCCTCCTCTTCTCTTCCTCCTCCTCCTCTCCTCCTTCTCTTCCTCTCCTCCTCTTCCTTCTCTTCCTCCTTCTCCTCCTTCTCTTCCTTCTCTTCTTTCCTCCTTCTCTCTCCTTCTCTTCCTTCTCCTTCTCTTCCTTCTCCTCCTTCTCTTCCTTCTCTTCCTTCTTCTCTTCCTTCTCTTCCTCTCCTCCTTCCTTCTCCTTCTCCTTCTCCTCCTTCTTCTCCTCCTTCTCCTCCTTCTGCTCTTCCTTCTCCTCCTTCTGCTCTTCCTTCTCTCTTCTCCTCCTTCTCTTCCTCCTTCTCCTCCTTCTCTTCCTTCTCCTTCTTCTCTCCTTCTTCTCCTCCTTCTCCTCCTTCTCCTCCTTCTCTTCCTTCTCCTCCTTCTCTTCTCTTCCTTCTCCTCCTTCTTCTCCTCCTTTCTTCCTTCCTTCCTCCCTCTTCCTTCTCCTTCTCTCTCCTCCTTCTTCTCTTCCTTCTCCTCCTTCTCTTCTTCTTCTCCTTCTCCTCCTTCTCCTCCTTCTTCTTCTCTTCCTTCTCCTCCTCTTCCTTCTCCTCCTCCTCCTTCCTCCTCCTTCCTCTTCTCCTCCTCTCCTCTCCTCCTCCTCCTTTCTCCTCCTCCTTCTCCTCCTTCCTCTTCCTCCTCCTCCTTCCTCTTCTCCTCCTCCTTCTCTTCCTTCTCCTTCTTCCTCCTTCTTCCTTCTCTTCCTCCTTCTCCTCCTTCTCCTCCTCCCTTCTTCCTTCTCCTCCTTCTCCTCCCTTCTTCTCCTCCTTCTCTCCTCCTCTTCTCTTTCTCCTCCTTCTCCTCCTCCTCCTTCTCCTCCTTCCTTTCTCCTTCTCTCTTCCTTCCTCCTCCTTCTTCTTCTCCTCCTTCTCCTTCTCCTTCTCCTCCTTCTTCCTCCTTCTCATCTCCTTCTCCTCCTTCTCCTTCTTCTCCTTCTCTCCTTCTCCTCCTTCTCTTCCTTCTCCTCCCCCAGTGACGCCCAGGAGCCTGCTTGGCTTCAACCCGAGCCTTTGATTGGCAGGCGGGGCGAGGGGGCGGTCCCTGGCGAGGGGAGGGGGCGTGGCCTGTGCCCAGACGGCCAGAGGGATGCGCCGCGGACGAGGCGGCTCGGGCTCCCCGCTCCTCCTCCTCCTGCTCCTCTGGGTGCCGGGGCTGCTGGTGCTGGTGGTGCTGGTCGGGGGTCGCTGAGGGGGCGGCTGAGGGGCCACGGGCCATGGCGTCGGAGCGGGCGCTGCAGGCGGCTCGCCAGGGCGACGTGGAGGCGCTGCGGGCGCTGCTGGCTGGGCGGCGAGGGCTGGGGCGGCGTCGGCGGCGGCTTTGCTGCTGCGGGACCCGCTGGGGGCCTCCCGGTGCACCACGCCGCCCGCGCCGGGAAGCTCCACTGCCTGCGCTTCCTGGTGGAGGAGGCGGCGCTGGCCGGGAACGGGCGCGCCAGGAACGGGCCACGCCGGGCCACGACGCCGCCGCCACGGGCAACCTGCCCTGCCTCCAGTGGCTCCTCGCCCACGGAGGCTGCCGCGTCCAGGTGGGTCTCGCCGCCGCCGCTTCCCTCGGGAGGAGGCTTCTCTGGGGAAGGCCCGCCTTGGGGGCTTGGGGGCTCCTCTTGGCGCTTTGGGGGCTTCTTTGCGCCTTTGAAAAGTCCGCCTTTTGGAGACCTCTGCTTTGGCTCTCCAAAAAGGAAAGGCCGGACTTTGGGGGGCTTTTGGGAAACTTCTTTGCGCTTTTGGGGGGCTTCTTTGCCCCTTGGAAAACTCTTGAGTTTGGGGACCTTTTTGGGGAGCCTTTTGGCGCTTTTATGGAGCTTTTTATGGAAGGTCTTTGAGCCTTGGAGAAGGTCCGAGTTTGAGCCTTTGAGACCCTGTTTTGCGCCTTTGGGGAGCTTTTGCTTTTGGGGTGCCTTGGAAAAGCCTGAGTTTGGGGGCTTTTGGGAGCCTCTTCGTGTGCTTTGGGGGGGAGCTTCGTGCGCCTTGGAAAGGTCCGCGTTTGGAGCCTTTGGAGACTTCTGTTTTGCGCTTTTGGGGAGAAGAGAGCTCCGTGTTTGGAGAGCTCTTTCTGTGCCTTTGGGGAGCTTTGTGCGCCTTGGAAAGGCCTGAGTTTGAGGGGCTTCTTTGCGCCTTGGAAAAGTCTGAGTTGGGGGACCTTTTGGGGAGCCTTTTGGGAGGCTTTTGGCGCTTTGGGAGCTTTGTGCGCCTCGGAAAAGGTCTGAGTTTGGGGGCCTTTGGAGACTTCTCTTTGGCGCTTTTGGGGAGCTTTGTGCGCCTTGGGAAGGCCAGAGTTTGGGGGGCTTCTTTGCACCTTGGAAAAGTCTAAGTTTGGGGGGCTTTTGGGGAGCCTTTTTGTGTTTTTGGGGAGCTTTGTGCGCCTTGGAAAGGCCAGAGTTTGGGGGGCTTCTTTGCGCCTTGGAAAAGTCTAAGTTTGGGGGGCTTTTGGGGAGCCTTTTTGTGTTTTTGGGGAGCTTTGTGCGCCTTGGAAAGGTCCGAGTTTGGGGGCTTTTGCGCCTTGGAAAAGTCTAAGTTTGGGGGCTTTTGGGAGCCTTTTGTGTTTTTGGGGAGCTTTGTGCGCCTTGGAAAGGTCCGAGGTTGGGGGGCTTCTTTGCGCCGTGGAAAAGTCTAAGTTTGGGGGCTTTTGGGGATTTTTTTGTGTTTTTGGGAGCTTTGTGCGCCTTGGAAAGGTCCGAGTTTGGGGTATTTTTGGGGAGCCTTTCTGCACCTTTGTGCACCTTGGAGAAGTCTGAGTCTGGGGGGGCTTTTGAGAAACTTCTTTGTGCTTTTGGGGAGCTTTGTGCGCCTTGGAAAGGCCTGAGTTTGGGGAGCCCTTTTGTGTGCCTTTTGGGAGTCTTTTTCGGCTTTTATGGAGCTTTGTGCGCCTTGGAAAGGTCCGAGTTTGGAGCTTTTGGAGACCTCTGTTTTGCGCTTTTGGGGAGCTTTGTACACCTCGGAGAGATCCGCGTTTGAGAGCTTTGTGCGCCTTGGAAAGGCCTGAGTTTGGGGGTCTTTTGGGCAGCCTTTTTGCGCTTTTGGGGAGCTTTGTGCCCCTTGGAAAGTTCCGAGTTTGGAGCCTTTGGAGACCTCTGCTTTGGAGAGCTTTGTGCGCCTTGGAAAGGCCTGAGTTTGGGGGGCTTCTTTGCACCGTGGAAAAGTCCGTGTTTGGAGACCTTTTGGGGAGCCCTTTTGCGCTCTTGGGGAGCTTCGTGCGCCTTGGAAAGGTCCGAGTTTGGAGGGCTTTTGGGGAGCTTTGTGCGCCCTGGAAAAGGTGTGAGCTGCGGCCTTTGGAGACTTCTGTTTTGCGCTTTTGGAGCCTTTGGAGACCTCTGTTTTGGAGAACTTTGTGCGCCTTCGTAAAGGTCCGAGCTTGCGGCCTTTGGAGACTTCTGTGTTGCGCTTTTGGGGAGCTCTGTACACCTCGGAGAGAGATCCGTGTTTGGAGAGCTCTTTCTGTGCCTTTGGAGAGCTTTGTGCGCCTTGGAAAGGCCTGAGTTTGGGGCGCTTTTGGGGAGCTCTTTCTGCGCCTTTGGAGAGCTTTGTGTGCCTTGGAAAGGCCTGTGTTCGAGGGGCTTCTTTGCGCCTTGGAAAAGCCTGAGTTTGGGGACCTTTTGAGGAGCCCTTTGGCGCTTTTGGGGAGCTTTGCACATCTCGGAGAGATCCGTGTTCTGAGAGCTCTTTCTGCGACTTTGGGGCGCTTTCTGCCCCTTGGAAAAGCCTGAGTTTGGGGGCCTTTTGGGGAGCCTTTTTGTGCTTTTGGGGAGCTCTGTGCACCTCAGAGGTATCAATGTTTGGAGAGGTCTTTAGGCGTCTTTGGGGTGCTTTGTGCCCCTTGGAAAAGTCTGAGTTTGGGGACCTCTTGGGGAGCCTTTCTGTGTGCTTTTGGGGAGCCTTTTGGCGCTTTTATGGAGCTTTGTGCGCCTTGGAAAGGTCCATGTTTGGAGAGGTCTTTCTGTGCCTTTTGGGAGCGTTGTGCCCCTTGGAAAAGCCTGACTTTGGGGGCCTTTTGGGAATCTCCTTTGCGCTTTTGGGAAACCTTGGAAAGATGCGAGTTTGCGCTTTTGGGGAGCTCCGTGCGCCTCGGAGAGACCCACGTTTTGGGCCTCTGGAGACTTCTGTTTTGGGCTTTTGGGGGTTCCTGCACCATGCCTTTCAAAGGTCTAACTTAGGGGACCTTTTTGGAAAGTTCCTGTTTTGAAGGACTTTTGGGAAGCTCCTTTGCGCATTTAGGAAGCTTCTTGCCCTTTGGAGGCTTCTCTTTTTGCGCTTTTAGATAGTTTTGTTCGCCTGGGAAACGTCCGGGTTTGGGGGCCTTTGGGGGAACTTTCCTTTGTGCTTTCGGGAAGCATTTTTGCACTTTTGGCGAGCTTTGCGCACCTTGGAAAAGTCCCTCTTTGGAGACCTTTGAAATCCTCTTTGATCTTTTGGGAGCCTTTTGTGCACTTTGGGGAGCTTTCAGGCCCTTGGAAAAGTCCCTCTTTGGAGACCTTTTGGGGAGCCTTTTTGTGCACTTTTGGGGAGCCTTTCTGTACACTTTTGGGGAGCCTTTCTGTACACTTTTGGGGAGCCTTTTGTGCACTTTTGGGGAGGCATTTTGTGTGGGGAGCCTTTTGTGCACTTTTGGGGAGCTTTCAGGTCCTTGGAACGGTCCCCGCTTGGAGACCTTTTGGGAATCCTCTTTCAGCTTTTGGGGAGCCTTTTTGTGCACTTTTGGGGAGCATTCAGGCCCTTGGAAAAGTCCCCGCTTGGAGAACTTTGGGGGGAGCTTTCTGTGCTTTGGAGAGTTTGGGAACCTTTGGATATGACTTCTGTCCTTTTGGGGAGCCTTTTTTTGCATTTTTGGGGAGTCCAATGAGAGGATTGAGCTTTTTGGGAAGCCTTGTTGCGCCTTGGAGACATCTCCCATTTAGGGCCTTTGGAGACTTGTGCGCCATCCAAATGTTCTGTGTGCCACAGAGTTTGGGGACCTTTCGGGGAGCCCTTTTGGCTCTTTTGGGGAGCTTCTCTGTGGTTTTGGGAACTCTATATGCCTTGGAAAGCTTTGAGTTCAATGATCCTTTGGGAAGCCTTCTTTGCGCTTTTGGGAAGGCTTTTGGCGCTATTTGGAGAGCTCTGTGCTCCTTGGAAAGGTCTAGGCTTGTGCGCCTTGGAGAGATCCCCATTTAAGACTGTTGGAGACTTCTGTGCACCCCAGGGAGGTTTGGAGAC
>JARBWK010000017.1:23095704-23179351 GCA_030556195.1 Anolis apletophallus | reverse complement strand
TATCTGTTCATCAGTTCATCCATCCATCCATCCATTCATCAGTCCATCCATCTATCCATCCATCCATCCATCAGTTCATCAGTTCATCCATCCATCCATCCATCCATTCATCAGTTCATCCATCCATCCATCCATCCATCAGTTCATCAGTTCATCCATCCATCCATCCATCCATTCATCTATCTATCCATCCATCCATTCATCCATCCATCCATTCATCAGTTCATCAGTTCATCCATCCATCCATCCATTCATCATCCATCCATCCATCCATCCATTCATCAGTCCATCCATCCATCCATCCATCCATCCATTCATCAGTTCATCAGTTCATCCATCCATCCATCCATTCATCAGTTCATCCATCCATCCATCCATCCATCCATCTAACATTATTTATTTAAACAAAATAAAATTACTTATTTAAATAAATAATTTTATAGAATCATTTTAAACAATTATTTTAAAATATAATGCAACTAGCTGTACCCGGCACGCGTTGCTGTGCCCTTTTTAGGAGATGCGAGAAAGTTCAATCATCCACGGTGTGCCCTCCTCTAAACTGCAGTTGGATGGAGTGTGGGTCATGGGGGCATGGTGTGCCAAGTTGGGTCTTTATTGGTCGTGGTTCTGGGCCGCAGTGGTCTGTGGGAAATGATGGGGTTTGAAGTACTACAAATCCCATTTTCCATGGTGGTACTCCAAGTCCCATCATGCATGGTCGGGGCTCTGTGTGCCAAGGTAGGTTACTGTAAATTCAGGCCATACACAATGTCCCATGAGCTGAGGCCTAGTTAGGAACAGCAAGTTAATGAAGCCTTACTGTCAATTCAGGCCATACACAATGTCCAATGAGCTGAGGCCTAGTCGGGAGAATCAAGTTAATGAAGCCTTACTGTCAGTTCAGAGCGTAAACAGCTTCCCAGTAAGTGAGGGCTAGTTAGGGAAATCAAGTTAATGAAGTCTTACTGTCAATTTTGGGCGTGGTCTGTGAGTTTTCGGTTGGAAGTGATTTGGGTGTTTGTGTTGGGGATTGGCTCAGGCCTTTTCCTTATTCTGTTTTGGCAGTTTAGTATGGATCGAATTTTCATGTTGGCTGGCCAGTGCAGCAGTTATGCAACCGCCCTTATTGGCAGCCAATCATGTTGTTCAGAATGTAGAGGCTGGGTGAGTCTTTGGCTGCCCCGGAGGATGCTGGTAAATGTAGTTTTAGTTTTATTCGTTGTTTTGGGGCCTTTTAGGTTGGGGGAAGTTTCTTTGCTACAAACGTACCTTGCTTGAGGCCTATTTCTGTTGGCAAGTATTGTGTTTCTGCGTTGTATGGTTTCTTTGTTTGAGGTATACATCACATGACGTGAACCCATTTATATAATAGATGTAACACTACATTATATCATATATTATTACATTACACCATACTTTCTATAAAATAATACATAACATCATTTATTTAAACAAATAAAATTACTTATCTAAATAAATAATTCTATAGAATTATTTTATACACAGCAAGAGGGGCCCTGAGCTGACGGAATGTCAGGAGGCAAGATGGAGCTGCCTTTCTTCCCCTTCTGCCTTGACTCTGGCCCAGAGCAGCAGTTGGTGCCGGGGGAGGGGCTCTGAGCTGATGGAAAGTCATCCATCCATCCATCCATCCATCTATCCATTCATCAGTTCATCCATCCATCCATCCATCCATCCATCCATCCATCCATCCATTCATCAGTTCATCCATCCATCCATCCATCTATCCATCCATTTCCATCCATCCATCCATCCATCCATCCATCCTCTCCTTGTCTCTCTTTCAGGACACGGACCACTCGGGGGCAACGGCGCTGCACCTGGCCTCCCGCTTTGGCCACCACGAGGTCATCGAGTGGCTCCTGCGCGTTGGGGGCAGTGACCCGCTGGCGGCTACGGACACTGGCGCCCTGCCCGTCCACTACGCCGCCGCCAAAGGGGACTTCCCCTCCCTGCGCATCCTCATTGCCCACTGCCCCAGGTAGGGACGCCTGCCGGGAGGAGGTCAGGCTAGATGGCCTCCGGTGGCCCCCTTCGCACTCCTTCTCTCTATTGTATGATATTATAATTACATATTGCATTATCTATATATATAAAGGACGACCCATCATGGAACGACCGTCCAAGGCAGAGACACCAAACTTGGCAACAAAAATAGGCCTCAGGCAAGGAAGGTTTTTAACAAAGAAACTTCCCCCCCAAAAAACCTAGGCCCTCAAAAGGCCCTCAAAACAACGATACAAAAAACCCTACATTTCCCAGCATCCTTTGCGGCCGCCAGCAAATCCCATTGGCCAACATCGGCCCACACAAAATGCAGGGAGGCTGAGTAATCATAGTAACGCTGGGCAGAGCCAGCCAAGGCTAGGATAGAATGCTCAGTGATTTGAGTTTAGTCAGTTGGTGAATTTTATCTCTTAACACTGATCTTTGTGCTTTACAAACATCACACCCACAACATGACAGCCACACAACTCGCGATGCCTACCTCTACAGACCCACAACACAACAGACACACAACATACACAACGCATACATACCACTGCTAAACAGAAACCTACACAGTACAACCAACTAACACACCCCACATACACACCGTACATCCACACCACACTACCATTGTACACTCACAACAACAAACTACACACTCAACACCACAAACTCTTCTCCAACCACCATCCCAAACACACACCACCAATCCTCCACTTTACAAACACCACACCCACAACATGACAGCCACACAACTCACGATGCCTACCTCTACAGACCTACAACACAACAGACACACAACATACACAACACATACATACCACTGCTAAACAGAAACCTACACAGTACAACCAACTAACACACCCCACATACACATCGTACATCCACACCACACTACCACTGTACACTCACAACAACAAACTACACACTCAACACCACAAACACATCTCCAAGCACCATCCCACCCACACACCACCAATCCTCCACTTTACAAACACCACACCCACAACATGACAGCCAAACAACTCGCGATGCCTACCTCTACAGACCCACAACACACACAACGCATACATACCACTGCTAAACAGAAACCAGCACAGTACAACCAACTAACACACCCCACATACACACCGTACATCCACACCACACTACCACTGCACACTCACAACAACAAACTACACACTCAACACCACACACTCTTCTCCAACCACCATCCCAAACACACACCACCAATCCTCCAATTTACAAACACCACACCCACAACATGACAGCCACACAACTTGCGATGCCTACCTCTACAGACCCACAACACACAACACACACAACACATACATACCACTGCTAAACAGAAACCTGCACAGTACAACCAACTAACACACCCCACATACACACCGTACATCCACACCACACTACCATTGTACACTCACAACAACAAACTACACACTCAACACCACAAACTCTTCTCCAACCACCATCCCAACCACACACCACCAATCCTCCAATTTACAAACACCACACCCACAACATGACAGCCACACAACTTGCGATGCCTACCTCTACAGACCCACAACACACAACACACACACACGCATACATACCACTGCTAAACAGAAACCTGCACAGTACAACCAACTAACACACCCCACATACACACCGTACATCCACACCACACTACCATTGTACACTCACAACAACAAACTACACACTCAACACCACAAACTCTTCTCCAACCACCATCCCAACCACACACCACCAATCCTCCACTTTACAAACACCACAACCACAACATGATAGCCACACAACTCGCGGTGCCTACCTCTACAGACCCACAACACAACTCACACACAACACACATGATTATTGATTTAATTTACTAGTATTATATCACAATTATATATTGTATTGTATTATTATACAAAATAATCCATAATACAGATATATTATATTTTCATTCAATCTCTATATTATTTTATTGTGTATATAATATGAATTCTAATCTCTATCTCTATATAATAAAGCGGAATGTTTGTTTGTATGTGGGTGTGTATGTGGGTTTGTATGTATGTGCCGGCGTTCTGATTGGCTGCCACTTTCACAGGCCACAGCGACCTGCGCGGGGTGATGGATCTGCACCAAACTTGGCACACATAACCCCTCTGACCCCCTTTACGTCCTGGTGCGGTTTTGGGGAGATGGACCACGGATTATGGGATTTGTAGTACTTCAAATCTCTTTGGTCCCCACGGATCGCTGCGGCCCCCAACAAAGACCGATAAAGACCAAACTTGGCACACAGAGCCCCCATGACCCACTCTACATCCTGCTGCAGTTTGAAGGAGGTCGGACCATGGATGATGGGACTTGAAGTACATTCACTCATTTCCCGAGACCGCTGCAACCCTCATCCAATGACTGATCAAGACCAAACTTGGCACACAGACCCTCCATGACCCACTCTACATCCTGGTGTTGTTTGGAGGAGGGTGGACCACAGATGATGGGACTTGCAGTACCTTCAGTAATTTCATGATACCACTGCAACTCCCAATGATGGTGGATCAAGGCCAAAGTTGGCAGACAGACCCTCCATGACCCACTCTACATCCTGGTGCTGTTTGGAGGAGGGTGGACCATGGACGATGGGACTCACAGTGCCTTCACTAACTTCCTGACACTGCGAGCCACATAAATAACAGCTAAAGACCAACTAATACGTTTCTCAAATAACCCGGGCAACACCGGGTCCCCAAGCTTGTATATAATAAATAGAATAAATAAAACACGTGATTCACAAAATATATGCACAAAATATTCACAAAAATATTCACATAAAATAATCACACAAATAATTACAAAAATATTCAAAAATAAAGGATAAAAACAACACAAAAATACTTACAAAAATATTCATATAAAATAATCACAAAATATATACTCAGAAATATTCACAAAAGTAATTGATAAAAACATCGCAAAAATATGCACAAAAATATTCAGGTAAAATAAACACATAATCTTCATATATAAAAAAGGAGATGCCGTTGTTAGGCTGAAGGAAACAAAAAAAAACCCCACTGAACGGAATCGCACCAAATTGGGCAACACAACACCTCGCAATGCAAGGTGTGATCAACAATAATAATAATTTAAAAACAACAACAACTAAACATAACTTACAAATCTTTAAAAATATATGAAATATATTAAATATAAATATATTATAAGCACTTCCTCATTATTTTCTTTTCCATACTATCAGACTATGACTATATATATAGTATTATATAAATACTAGCTGTACCCAGCACGCGTTGCTGTGCCCTATTTAGGAGATGCGAGAAAGTCTGAGTATGTAAGGGTTGGAATTGATGTGACTTATGGTGTTGTTGGGGTCTTGGCTGTGTCGTTGTGGGTTGTTCTGGTGGGTGGGATGTTGAAGTCCTGTGGAGTTGTCGGTGTGTGGTGTTGCTGTCAGGTATTTGTGGGGTTTATTTTGTGTGTGTTGTGGTGACATAGTTGTCTCAGTCTGGCTGTGTGCTGGTTGTGATGTGGAGGGGGTATGGCTTTTGCCAGTGGTGTTTGTTGTGAATTTTGGTTGGGTTGGGTTTTTGTGTTGCAGGATTGTTAGTTTGTTTTTGTGGGTTTGGAAGTTTGTGTTATTCCGGTGGTATGTGTTGGTCAGTGGTGCCTGTGTCCCTGGTGCCCTATTTGTGTTAGTGTTATGTCCTCCTGGTAGTTTTTATGTCCTCCTGTGTTAGTTGGTTGTACTGTGGATGTTTTTGTTTAGCAGTGGTATGTATGCATTGTGTGTGTTGTATGTGAGTTGTGTGTCTGTAGAGGTAGGCATCGCGAGTTGTGTGGCTGTCATGTTGTGGGTGTGGTGTTTGTAAAGTGGAGGATTGGTGGTGTGTGGGTGGGATGGTGCTTGGATAAGAGTTTGTGGTGTTGAGTGTGTAGTTTGTTGTTGTGTGTGAGTTGTGTTGTACTGTGCTGGTTTCTGTTTAGCAGTGGTATGTATGTGTTGTGTGTGTGTGTGTGAGTTGTGTAGTGGGTCTGTAGAGGTAGGCATCGCGAGTTGTGTGGCTGTCATGTTGTGGGGGTGGTGTTTGTAAAGTGGAGGATTGGTGGTGTGTGGGTGGGATGGTGCTTGGAGAAGAGTTTGTGGTGTTGAGTGTGTAGTTTGTTGTGAGTGATAGTGTGGTGTGGATGTACGGTGTGTATGTGGGGTGTGTTAGTTGGTTTTACTGTGCTGGTTTCTGTTTAGCAGTGGTATTTATGCGTTGTGTGTGTTGTGTGTGAGTTGTGTAGTGGGTCTGTAGAGGTAGGCATCACGAGTTGTGTGGCTGTCATGTTGTGAGTGTGGTGTTTATAAAGTGGAGGATTGGTGGTGTGTGGGTGGGATGGTGGTTGGAGAAGAGTTTGTGGTGTTGAGTGTGTAGTTTGTTGTTGTGAGTGTACAGTGGTAGTGTGGTGTGGATGTACGGTGTGTAGGTGGGGTGTGTTAGTTGGTTGTACTGTGAAGGTTTCTGTTTAGCAGTGATATGTATGCGTTGTGTGTGTTGTGTGTCTGTTGTGTTGTGGGTCTGTAGAGGTAGGCATCGCGAGTTGTGTGGCTGTCATGTTGTGGGTGTGGTGTTTGTAAAGCACAATCTATCAGAACTACAGTTCCAAACTCCGACTGCCACTAAGAACCTGCTCCCTCCTAGAGCTTGGTCTTGACAGTTTAACCCACAAACACCAACTGACTAAACTCAAATCACTCAGCATTCTAACCAAGCCTTGGCTGGCTCCGCCCACCGTTACTATGGGAACTCAACCTCCCGGCATTTTGTGTGGGCCGATGTTGGCCAATGGGATTCGCTGGCGGCTGCAGGGGATGCTGGGAAATGTAGTTTTTTTATCGTTGTTTTGGGGGCCTTCTAGGTTTTGGGGGGGAAGTTTCTTTGCTAAAAACCTTCCTTGCCTGAGGCCTATTTTTGTTGCCAAGTTTGGTGTCTCTGCCTTGGAAGGTTTCTCTGCCTCTGGCAGTCGTTCCATGATGGGTCCTCCTTTATATATATAGATTATATAAATATGTATAAGAATAAGATAACGCAATAAATAGAATATATAATAAAATAAATATAATAAATAAAATATGTGATTAAAATATATAATAAAATAAATTATATAAAATTGATAAATATAATAAATCGTAATAGAATAGACTGCAACGCAACCCGTGGATTGTAGGCATTGCAGTCGGGACAAGTGATAGGATATTTTTGTGCGTTTCCACTGAGCCGAGGTCCAACCTGCTGCTTATCTTTGCGAGGAAACCATCAGGTGTGTTTGTGGGTTTGCATTGTGTTCCTTTATCGGAGCCCAAAACAAAGGCCGGGCTTCAGACCTGGATGGAAATACGGCTTCCGTTTTTGGCCGCGACACAGCGGCCTTTGTCTTGGTTATGCAAACGGATTATAAATCAGCAAAAGAGAGGAAAGCCGCCTTCCAAGAGAGGGGCTCTTGCAACTGGGCCCTTTGGAAACTACAGCTTCCAGGAGCCTGTCACAGATGATAATAATAATAATAATATTATTATTATTGATGCATATGAGCTGGAAAGTCGGGGCCGGACTGCATCCGTTCCGCAGTGTCAATGGACTTTTGGGTCTTGGGAAACTACAGCTCCCAGGAGCCCATCTCTATCTCTTCTCTATTCTCTATATATACAAAAGCGGAATGTTTGTATGTATGTATGTGGCAGCGTTCTGATTGGCTGCCACTTTCACAGGCCACAGCGACCAGCGCGGGTGATGGACCTGCACCAAACTTGGTACACATAACCCCCCTGACCCCCTTTACGTCCCGGTGCAGTTTGGGGGACATGGACCACGGATTATGGTATTTGTAGTACTTTCAATAACTTTGGTTCCCACAGACCACTGCGGCCACCAAAAAGGACCAATACAGACCACACTTGGCACACACAGCCCCCATGACCCACTCTATGTCCTGGTGCACTTTGGAGGAGGGTGGACCACGGATTATGGGACTTGAAGTACCTCTACTGACTTCCCAAGTCCGCTGCGATCCTCATCCAATTACTGATCGAGACCAAACTTGGCACACATAACCCTCATGACTGCCTTCACGTCCTGATGAGGTTCGGGGGAGGACTGACAATGGATGATGGGATTTGTAGTACTTTCACAACCCTCTGTTCCCACAGACCATTGCGGCCCCCAACAAACACCGATAAAGACCACACTTGGCACACAGAGCCCCAGTGACCCACTCTACATCCTACTGAACTTTGGAGGGGGCAGACCATGGATGATGGGACTTGCAGTACCTTCAGTAATTTCATGATACCACGGCAACTCCCAATAATGATGGATCAAGACCAAACTTGGCACACAGAGCCCCCATGACCCACTCTGCATCCTGCTGCAGTTTGGAGGAGGGCAGACCATGGGTGATGGGACTTGCAGTACCTTCCCTCACTTTCCAAGACTGCTGCAAACCTAATCCAATGACTGATCAAGACCAAACCTGGCACATAGAGCCCCCATGACCCACTCTACATGCTGTTGCAGTTACAAGGAGGAGGGACCATGGAAGATGAGAGTTGCAGTACCTTTACTCACCTACTGAAACCACTGCGCCCCTCATCCAATGACTGGTCGAGACCACACACATAACCCCCATTATCCCCTTTACATCCTGGTGAGGTTTAGGGGAGGTGGACCTCGGATTATGGGATTTTTAGTACTTTTGCATGCTTTACTTCCCACAGACCACTGAGCCCCCAACCAAGAGCAATACAGACCAAACTTGGCACACAGTCTCCCTATGACCCACTCTACATTCTACTGCCGTTTGGAGGAGAGTGGACCATGGATGGGACTTGAGGTACCTCCATGGATTATGGGATTTGTAGTACTTTCAAAGCCTTCATTTCCCCTGAGACCACTGCAGCCCTGAACAAAAACCTATACAGACTACACTTGGCACCCTGTGCCCCCATGACCCAGTCTCCATCCTTCTACAGTTTAGAGGAGGGCAGACCATGGATGATGGGACTTGAAGTACCTCTAATCATTGCCCAAGACCGCTGCGGCCCCCAACAAAGACCGATAAAGACCAAACTTGGCACACAGAGCCCCCATGACCCACGCTACATCCTGGTGCAGTTTGGAAGAGTATGGACCATGGATGATGGGTCTTGCAGTACCTTCACTCGCTTCATGAGACCACTGAGACCCACACCAATGACTGATCAAGACCAAACTTGGCACACAGAGCCCCCATGACCCACTATACATCCTGGAACAGTTTAAAGGAGGATGGACCACGGATGATGGGACTTGAAGTACTTTAACTCATTTCCTGAGACCACTGCAACCCTCAACCCTTCACTCGCTTCATGAGACCACTGCGACCCACACCAATGACTGATCAAGACCAGACTTGGCACACAGAGCCCACATGACGCACGCTACATCCTGGTGCTGTTTGGAAGAGTATTGATTATGGATGATGGGACTTGCAGTACCTTCACTCGCTTCATGAGACCACTGCGACCCACACCAATGACTGATCAAGACCAGACTTGGCACACAGAGCCCACATGACGCACGCTACATCCTGGTGCAGTTTGGAAGAGTTTGGACCATGGATGATGGGACTTGCAGTACCTTCACTCGCTTCATGAGACCACTGCGACCCACACCAATGACTGATCAAGACCAAATGTGGCACGCAGAGCCCACATGACGCACACTACATCCTGGTGCAGTTTGGAAGAGTTTGGACCATGGATGATGGGATTTGCAGTACCTTCACTCGCTTCATGAGACCACTGCGACCCACACCAATGACTGATCAAGACCAGACTTGGCACACAGAGCCCACATGACCCACTATACGCTACATCCTGGTGCAGTTTGGAAGAGTTTGGACCATGGATGATGGGACTTGCAGTACCTTCACTCGCTTCATGAGACCACTGCGACCCACACCAATGACTGATCAAGACCAAATGTGGCACGCAGAGCCCATGACGCACACTACATCCTGGTGCAGTTTGGAAGAGTTTGGACCATGGATGATGGGATTTGCAGTACCTTCACTCGCTTCATGAGACCACTGCGACCCACACCAATGACTGATCAAGACCAGACTTGGCACACAGAGCCCACATGACGCACGCTACATCCTGGTGCAGTTTGGAAGAGTTTGGACCATGGATGATGGGACTTGCAGTACCTTCACTCACTTCATGAGACCACTGCGACCCACACCAATGACTGATCAAGACCAAATGTGGCACGCAGAGCCCACATGACCCACACTACATCCTGGTGCAGTTTGGTGGATGACAGACAATGTATGATGGTATTTGCAGTACCTTCACTCGCTTCCAGAGACAACCGTGACCCACACAAAGACTGATCAAGACTAAACTTGGCACACAGAGCCCCCGTGACCCACGCTACATCCTGGTGCAGTTTGGAAGGGTTTGGACCATGGATGATGGGAATCGCAGTATCTCCACTCAATTCCTGAGACCACTGCGACCCACACCAATGACTGATCAAGACCAAATGTGGCACGCAGAGCCCACATGACGCACACTACATCCTGGTGCAGTTTGGAAGAGTTTGGACCATGGATGATGGGACTTGCAGTACCTTCACTCGCTTCATGAGACCACTGCGACCCACACCAATGACTGATCAAGACCAGACTTGGCACACAGAGCTCCCACGACCCACGCTACATCCTGGTGCAGGTTGGAAGAGTATTGATTATGGATGATGGGACTTGCAGTACCTTCACTCGCTTCATGAGACCACTGCGACCCACACCAATGACTGATCAAGACCAAACGTGGCACGCAGAGCCCCCACGACCCACGCTACATCCTGGTGCAGTTTGGAAGAGTTTGGACGATGGATGATGGGACTTGCAGTACCTTCACTTGCTTAATGAGACCACTGCGACCCACACCAATGACTGATCAAGACCAGACTTGGCACACAGAGCCCCCATGACCCACGCTACATCCTGGTGCAGGTTGGAAGAGTATGGACCATGGATGATGGGACTTGCAGTACCTTCACTCGCTTCATGAGACCACTGCGACCCACACCATAATAATAAGCAATGAATAATAATAATAATAAATTAATCAATAGTAATTATCATTATCTGCAATGCATAATGCCCTTTGTCTTCCGCAGCCACCTTCCCTTAACCACCAATCCTGCTTTTGCGAGGCCTCCGCCGTATCGCTTGGCGCTGCCTTAATTCCCCGCCTTGATCCCGTGTATTTATAGGCTCCTTATGGAAAATGGGATTAAGGCCCCGTTAATCGGCCCAAGGAGCGACCTGCTTTCGTGGCCGGCGGCCCTTGAGCGCAGGAGGCGCAGGCAGTTCCGTGCGCTCAGACTCCATACAATGGGTTTCTGGGAGTTGCCGTTTTCCAAGGCCCTTAGCATTTGACACTATACAGTGAATGGAGGTGTAGTTCCCCAAGGCCCTTAGTCTTGATATTATAGAGCAAATGGAGTGAGTTGTAGTTTCCCAAGGCCGTTAGCATTGACGCTATATAATGAGTGAGTTGTAGTTTCCCAAGGGCCTGAGCCTGGACACTATGAAGTGAATGGAGTGAGTTGTAGTTTCCCAAGGCTCTTAGCATTCACCCTATAGAGAAAGTGAGTTGTAGTTTCCCAAGGCCCTTAGCACTGATACTATTCAATGAATGGAGATGTAGTTTCCCAAGGCCCTTAGTCTTCATGCTATAGAACAAATGGAATGAGCTGTAGTTTCCCAAGGTGGATACTATTCAATGAATGGAGCATGGACACTAATGAATGGAGTTGTAGTTTCCCCAAGAGACACTATAGAGTGAGTGTAGTTTCCCAAGGGCCTGAGCCTGGACACTATAGAATGAATGTTGTAGTTTCCCCAAGGCTCTTAGCATTGACACTATAGAGTGAGTGAGTTGTAGTTTCCCAAGGCCCTTAGCAGTGATAGTATTCAATGAATGGAGATGTAGTTTCCCAAGGCCCTTAGTCTTTATGCTATAGAACAAATGGAATGAGCTGTAGTTTCCCAAGGCCATTAGCATGGACACTATATAATGAGTGAGTTGTAGTTTCCCAAGGGCCTGAGCCTGGACACTATAGAATGAATGGAGTTGTAGTTTCCCCAAGGCTCTTAGCATTGACACTATAGAGTGAGTGAGTTGTAGTTTCCCAAGGCCCTTAGCACTGATACTATTAAATGAATGGAGATGTAGTTTCCCAAGGCCCTTAGTCTTTATGCTATAGAACAAATGGAATGAGCTGTAGTTTCCCAAGGCCCTTAGCATTGACACTATATAATGAGTGAGTTGTAGTTTCCCGGGGGCCTGAGCCTGTGCACTATAGAATGAATGGAGTGAGTTGTAGTTTCCCAAGGCCCTTAACATTGACTCCATATAATTAATGGAGTGAGTTGTGGTTTCCCATGCGATGGGATCCTGGGAGTTGTAGTTCCCCAAGACCTCGTCAGTTTATGGATGTGGAGACGCTGCTTAACAACAACAACAACCACAACAATGAACATTTTCAGTATTAGGATATTTACATATTCCAATATATTTAAATATATTTAAATAAATGGTGCTAAATATTTGAGCGGTTCTTAAAGGAGGCAGATTAGAACCCATTCAGGTAACTACACATCAGCTAAGTGGATTATGGGATATATTTCGAGTAGGTGGCCTCAGGACGATGGCTTGGCTCAGCAGAACAACAACAACAACAGCAACAACAACAATAACAATGGAAGGCACTTTCTCTAGTATACATAGGAATGTATTATGTTTAGTATTATTAGTAATATATAAAATATATGTATGTATCATAATAATCTATTGTTTTTATTTTTACTTTATTATTATTATACATTTGTTTTTATATTATTAGTGTTTTCTTATTTTATATTATTTTATATTGTTATTATACATTTCTTTTTTGTTGTTAGTATTTTATTATTTTATATTATTTTATATTGTCATTATTATACATTTGTTTTTATATTATCAGTATTGTTTTATTATTTTATATTTCATATTATTGTACATTTATTTTTATACGATTAGTATTATTTTATTATTTTATATTATGATTACTATATATTTGTCTTGATCAGTCATTGGATGAGGGTTGCAGTGGTCTCGGGAAGTGAGTGGAGGTACTTCAAGACCCATCATCCATGGTTCGTCCTATTCGAAACTGCACTAGGATGTAGAATGGGTCATGTGGGCTCTTTGTGCCTAGTTTGTTTGGTTTTTTTTTTTTTGTATAATTGGTTGAGGGTCGCAGCGGTCTCAGAAAGTGAGTGAAGGTACTTCAAGTCCCATCATCCGTGGTCCGTCCCACTCAAAACTGCACCAGGATGTAGAGTGGGTCATGGGGGCTCTGTGTGCCAAGTTTGGGCCTGGTCTCTGATTTGTAGGGGCTGCAATGTTCTGTGGAGAATGAATTGGGTGAAGGTACTGCAAATCCCATCATTTGTGGCCCATCCTGCCATAAACCGCACCAGGTTGTAAACTGGGCCTTTGGGCCTCTGTGTGCCAAGTATGGTCCTGATTCGTCATTGGTGTGAGCCACAGTACTCTAAGGAAGTGAATTAAAGTACTGCTAGTCCCATCATCCATGGTCCATCCTCCCTCAAACTGCACCAGGATGTAGAGTGGGTCTTGGGGGGTTCTGTGTGCCAAGATTGGTCTTGTTCTGTCATTGTTGGGGGCCTAGTCAAGAAAATCAAGTTGAGGAAGGCTTGCTGTTAATTTTGGGCCTTGTCTTTGATTTATAGGGGTTACAGTGTTGTTTGGGAAGTGGATGAGGTGAAGGTACTGCAAATCCCATCATTCACAGCCCCTCCTGCCCTAAACCCCGCCAGGTTGTGAAGTGGGCCATTGGGCCCCTGTGTGCCAAGTTTGGTCCTGATCCGTCACTGCTGTGGGCCGCAGTGTCTGACTGCCTGAGGCCTTTTCTTTTCCCTCTGAGTCATTTTAGAATGTTGGAATGTGGTTGGCCAATCAGAGTCCTTTATGCAAATACCATTTCAGTGGCAGCCAATCCCCTCTGTCTGGGGCCGTATAATGTTGGAGTTCTGAGGCTGGCCAATCAGAGCCCTTTATGCAAATAATCCCACAGTGGCAGCCAATCGAAACGCTGGCACATATTCCTCCCACCGCACCACCCACCGCCTGCAAACACTGACTTTAATTATATACATAGATTATTACTGTATATTTGTTTTTATATTAATATTCATGTATTATTTTTATTATTTTATATTATTATTATACATTTGTTTTTATGTCATTAGTATTGTATTATTATTTTATATTATTACATATATTCTTCTATTACTATACATTTGTTTTTATATTATTATTATTTTATATTATGATTACTATATATTTGTTTTTATATTAATATTGATTTATTATTTTATATTATTATTATACATTTGTTTTATGTTATTAGTATTGTTTTATTATTTTATATTATTATATTATTATATATATTCTTCTATTACTATACATTTGTTTTATATTACGATTACTATATATTTGTTTTTATATTAATATTGTTTTATTATTTTATATTATTATACATTTGTTTTTATGTTATTAGTATTGTATTATTATTTTATATTATATATATTCTTCTATTACTATACATTTGTTTTTATATTATTATTTTGTATTATGATTACTATATATTTGTTTTTATATTAATATTGATTTATTATTTTATATTATGCATTTGTTTTTATGTTATTAGTATTGTAATATTATTTTATATCATTATATATATTCTATTACTATACATTTGTTTTTATATTATTAATATTTTATATTATGATTACTATATATTTGTTTTATATTAATATTGATTTATTATTTTATATTATTATTATACATTTGTTTTTATGTCATTAGTATTGTATTATTATTTTATATTATTATATATATTCCTCTATTACTATACATTTGTTTTTATATTATTATTTTATATTATGATTACTATATATTTGTTTTTATATTAATATTGATTTATTATTTTATATTACTATATATTATTATACATTTGTTTTTATGTCATTAGTATTGTATTATTATTTTATATTATTATATATATTCCTCTATTACTATACATTTGTTTTTATATTATTATTAATATTTTATATTATGATTACTATATATTTGTTTTTATATTAATATTGATTTATTATTTTATATTATTATTATACATTTGTTTTTATGTTATTAGTATTGTAATATTATTTTATATTATTATATTATTTTATATATTATTATTATTATTCCTGTTTTTACCATTAGCATTATTATTATTATTTCAATATTGTGTTTTATATTCTTGTTATTGTTGTTATTGTTGTGGGCATAAAGACATACTTAAACATTTAAACAGAACTCTTTTTAAAATACGTAGTGGTGCTAAGGGCCTTGGGGAAACTACAATTCCCAGCTTCCCATAGAATACGCAGCCCAGGGGACTTGTATGGATGGGTCAACCCATGTTGTTGTTGTTGTTGTTGTTGTTGTTGTTTTCTCAATGGCGAGAGCTGGGTCCGGGCTTTCCTTTGGGAAGGCAGGCGGGCGGGCCAGGCGGCCTCTGCAGGTAAGCCTCCTCCGCTCAGGTGAGTCCCTGCATTATTGATGGCGCGCCAGGTGAGGAGGAGACAGGACGGCGTCACGCGCCACCGGATCCCTTGACGCTTTTCCTTTCACAGCCATGGGCTGCTCCAGGAACCTAGGCGTTGGGGTTCGCCGAGGCCTATGTGATCCTGGGAGTTGTAGTTCGCTACGGTCTGTGGGGATACCGGAAGTTATAGTTCGCCAGTATCTGCTCCAGGGTTCTGGGAGTCGTGGGTCGCCCAGGTCTACGTGATCCTGGGAGTTGTAGTTCGCCAAGACCTATGGGACACTGGGAATAGTAGCTCGCCAAGAGCTGCTCCAGGAATCTCGGAGTTGCAGTTCGCCAAGGTCTATGGGACATTGGAAGTTGTAGCTCTCCAAGGTCTGCTCCAGGAATCTGGGAGTTGTGTTTTCGCCCAGGTCTATGTGATCCTGGGAGTTGTAGTTCGCCAAGACCTATGGGATGTTGGGAGTTGTAGCTCACCAAGAGGTGCTCTGGGAATCCTCTGTGGGGAGTTGTAGGTTGCCAAGGTTTATAGGACATTGTGAGTTGTAGTTCACCAAGACCTATGGAATGTTGGGAGTTGTAGCTCACCAAGAGCTGCTCCAGGAATCTGGGAGTTGTGGTTCACCAAGGCCTATGTGATCCTGGGAGTCGTAGTTCGCCAAGACCTATGGGACACTGGGAATAGTAGCTCGCCAAGAGCTGCTCCAGGAATCTCGGAGTTGCAGTTCGCCAAGGTCTATGGGACATTGGAAGTTGTAGCTCACCAAGAGCTGCTCCAGGAATCTGGGAGTTGTGTTTTCGCCCAGGTCTATGTGATCCTGGGAGTTGTAGTTCGCCAAGACCTATGGGATGTTGGGAGTTGTAGCTCACCAAGAGGTGCGCTGGGAATCTGGGAGTTGTAGTTCGCCAAGGTCTGTGTTTTCCTGGGAGTTGTAGGTTGCCAAGGTTTATAGGACATTGTGAGTTGTAGTTCACCAAGACCTATGGAATGTTGGGAGTTGTAGCTCACCAAGTGCTGCTCCAGGAATCTGGGAGTTGTGGTTCACCAAGGCCTATGTGATCCTGGGAGTCGTAGTTTGCCAAGGTCTGTGTTCCTGGGAGTTGTAGTTTGCCAAGGTCTATAGGACATTGGGAGTTGTAGTTCACATTTAAAGCATAACAGTTACATAAATAAGTTAATTAAAAGCCAAAGTGCCCGAGTGTATCCATAAAAACAAAGGGGTCCTGTGAGTTGTAGTTCAAGGTCTGCCACATGTCCCTGAGGATCATAGTTCACAAAGGTCTTCAATGGTATCTTGATAGTTGTAGTTCGCCAAGGTCTATGGGATCTTGGAGTTCACCAAGGTGTGCTATGGGATCCGGGGAGTTATAGTACGCCAAGGCCTGCTATGGGAATCTGGGAGTTGGATTTCATCAAGCTCTACTATGTGGTCTTGGGACTTATAGTACACCAAGACCTGCTATGCGATCCTGGATTTGTAGTTTCCCAAAGTCCTGCTATGGGGATCCTGGGAGTTGTAGTTCACCAAGTTCTGCCACGGGAATCATGAGAGTAGTAGTTCAAGGTCTACCACATGATCCTGGGAGTTATAATTCACCAAGGTCTGCGAATGTCATCCTGGGAGTCGTAGTTCGCCAAGGTCTATGAGAATCTGAGAGTTCACCAAGGTCTGCGAATGGCATCCTGGGAGTCGTAGTTCGCCAAGGTCTATGAGAATCTGGGAGTTCACCAAGGTCTGCGAATGGCATCCTGGGAGTTGTAGTTCGCCAAGGTCTATGAGAATCTGAGAGTTCACCAACGTCTGCGAATGGCATCCTGGGAGTTGTAGTTCATCAAGTTCTATGAGAATCTGAGAGTTCACGAAGGTCTGCGAATGGCATCCTGGGAGTCGTAGTTCGCCAAGGTCTATGAGAATCTGAAGGTTTACCAAGGTCTGCGAATGGCACCCTGGGAGTCATAGTTTGCCAAGGTCTATGAGAATCTGAGGGTTCACCAAGGTCTGCGAATGGCACCCTGGGAGTCGTAGTTCACCAGGGTGTATGAGAATCTGGGAGTTCCACGAAGAACTGCTAATAGCATCATGGGAGTTGTAGTTCACCACGGGCCTTGGCCTACCAAAGAGTGCCAAACTACAACTCCCAGGGTTTTCCATAGCATTGAGCCCAGGCGACAAAAAGGCTGCATCTAATCTATAGCATCAACAGAGTTTGACCCCCCCTCCCACTCAATGCTATGGAGTCCTGGGAGTTATAGTTCTATCAAGTCCTTAGGGAGATGCTTGTTGCGGTGGGTGTCTTTCTGCCAGGCCTATGGGGAATCCTATTACTTGCGGTAATAAATTATTAATGCAATCCTCCCCATTTGGGGTCGACCTTTGACCCCGCACCCCCACCCCGCACACAGGCGGGTCATGACCCCTTTATCTGCCCCGAAGGGATTTGCAGTGCGGATTAAGGCCAGGTTCAGAAGGAGCCTGTAAGAAGAGTCTTGCCAAACCACCGCCGCTTTGCTTGCATTCCCCCCCCCCTTTTGAAAATAAGTTTCCGGTCCTTATGTTTGCAGATGAATAGATGTTTTATTTAATATTTCTGTATATACAGTATTTTGTGAATATTTTTGTGAATATTTTTGCGATGTTTGTATCTATTTTTGTGATTATTTTTTTTTGCTATTTTCTGAAGTTATTTTTGTGTTTTTTTGGTGATTATTTTATGAGAATATTTTTGTGTGTATATTTTTGTCATTATTTGTGTGTTTATTTTACCTGAATATTTTTGTGAATATTTTTGTGCTGTTTTTATCAATTATTTTTGAGAATATTTTGTCATTATTTTGCGTTTTTTGCAATTATTTTTGTGAATATTTCTGAGTATATATTTTGTGAATTTTTTGTGATTATTTTATGAGAATATTTGTGTGTGTGTAAGTATGTATATATATATATACACACAGAGAGAATATTTTTGTCATTATTTGTGTGTTTATTTTACCTGAATATTTTTGTGAATATTTTTGCAATGTTTTTATCAATTATTTTTGTGAATATTTTTGTCATTATTTTGCGATGTTTTTTGCAATTATTTTTGTGAATATTTCCAAGTATATATTTTGTGATTATTTATGTGAATATTTTTGTAAATATTTGTGTGATTATTTTATGTGATTATTTTTGAAATTATTTATGTGTTTATTTTATGTGAATATTTTTGTGATTTTTTGCAATTATTTTTGTGATTTTTTGCGATTTTTGCAATTATTTTTGTGATTTTTTTGTGTGATTATTTTATGAGAATATTTTGTGTATATTGTGAATATTTTTGTAATTATTCGTGTGATTATTTCATGTGAATATTTTTGTCATTATTTTGCGATGTTTTTTACAATTATTTTTGTGAATATTTCTGAGTATATATTTTGTGAATATTTTTGTGATTATTTTATGTGAATATTTTTGTCATTATTTTGCGATGTTTTTTACAATTATTTTTGTGAATATTTCTGAGTATATATTTTGTGAATATTTTTGTGATTATTTTATGTGAATATTTTTGTCATTATTTTGCGATGTTTTTTGCAAATTTTTGTGTGAATATTTTTGAGTATATATTTTGTTATTATTTTATGTGAATATTTATTTGAATATTTTTGCGATGTTTTTATCAAAAAAATTTGTGATTATTTTTTTGCGATTTTTGCGATTATTTTTGTGAATGTTTTTGTGATTATTTAATGAGAATATTTTGTGTATGTATTTTGTGAATATTTTTGCAAGTATTTGTGTGATTATTTTATGTGAATATTTTTGTGAATATTTTTGTGATTTTTTGCAATTATTTTTGTGTTTTTTGTGAATATTTTTGTTTTTTGTGAATATTTTTGTGTTTTGTGTTTTTTTTGTGAATATTTTTTTTGATATTTTTGTGAATATTTTCATAGTTATGTTGTGAATTTACTTCATTTTTTGTGAATAGTTTCTTGATTACTTATAAGTAGTAATAATATTAAGTAGAATAATTACAAGTAATCATTAGAATATTAATATTAATGATAAGGATAATACCAACTTATAAGTAGTAATAATAACAATAATAATTCCAACCTCTAGGCAATAATAATAATATTAATAATAATAACGTTCCTAATAATTACTGCCAAGCGGCCGCTCCGAGCGTCCCGTAGCCGTCCATATGGAGCAGTCGTATGGGCTTCCCTCCCCGGAGTCTCTTTGCTGATGGATCTGATTAGGAATTAATGGGCTCAAGGCCGGCGCTGATCCCCCTCCAAGACCCCAAATCCCACTCTTAAGAAAGAGGGCATCTGCGCTGCCAAATCCACTTACAAGCATTGGGATGGCACATACACACACACACACACACACGCATAGCCCATTCCTTTAAAGTTCGGACTGAAACCCAAGGCGGACCTATGGTGCCGCATTGGAAGTTCAGAAGAAAAAATCGTAAGCAATAGTATTATTTATTTATTTATTTACAGTATTTTTACCCCGCCCCTCTCTACCCCCGAGGGGGGGGAGGGGCTCGGAGTAATAGTAGTAATGGGGGCCAGCCTTGTTTAGAGCATTGTTGGGCACTTTGAATCTCTTTTAAAGAAAGGAAAGCGGATTATTATTATTATTATTATTAATAGAGGCAGCATTGTTTATAGCACTGTTAGAGGGATATTGACAACAACAACAACAGGATGATGATGTTGATGATCATGATGATAATAAGAACCAGCATTTGCATAATAACAACAACAGGCCAGCATTGGCATTATGGTGATGATGATAAGGACCAGCATTGGCATAATAATAATAATAATAATAATAATAATAGACCAGCATTGGCATGATGATGATGATGATAAGGACCAGCATTGGCATAATAATAATAATAGTAATAATAATAATAATAATAATAGACCAGCATTGGCATCATGATGATGATGATAAGGACCAGCATTGGCATAATAATAATAATAGGCCAGCATTGGCATGATGAGGAGGAGGAGGAGGAGCAGCAGCATTGGAATAGTAGTAGTAGTAGTAATAATAACAACAGACCAGCATTGGCATGATGATGATAAGGACCAGCATTGGCATAATAATAATAATAATAATAACAACAACAGACCAGCATTGGCATGATGATGGTGATGATGATAAGGACCAGCATTGGCATAATAATAATAATAATAATAACAACAACAACAGACCAGCATTGGCATGATGATGGTGATGATGATAAGGACCAGCATTGGCATAATAATAATAATAATAATAATAGACCAGCATTGGCATGATGATGATGATAAGGACCAGCATTGGCATAATAATAATAATAATAATAATAATAACAGACCAGCATTGGCATGATGATGATATGGACCAGCATTGGCATAATAATAATAATAATAATAACAGACCAGCATTGGCATGATGATGATGATAATGATAAGGACCAGCATTGCCATAATAATAATAATAATAGGCCAGTATTGGCATGATGAGGAGGAGGAGGACCAGCATTGGAATAGTAGTAGTAGTAATAATAACAACAACAGACCAGCATTGGCATGATGATGATGATAAGGACCAGCATTGGCATAATAATATTAATAATAATAAAACAACAACAGACCAGATTGTCATAATAATTGGCAAATAATAATAATAATAGACCAGCATTGGCATGATGATGATGATAAGGACCAGCATTGTCATAATAATAATAATAATAATAATGCTAATAATAATAGGCCAGCATTGGCATGAGGAGGAGGAGGAGGAGGACCAGCATTGGAGTAGTAGTAGTAATAGTAGTAGTAATAATAACAACAACAGACCAGCATTGGCATGATGATGATGATAAGGACCTGCATTGGCATAATAATATTAATAATAATAAAACAACAACAGACCAGCATTGTCATAATAATAATAATAATAATAGGCCTGCATTGGCATGATGATGATGATAAGGACCAGCATTGTCATAATAATAATAATAATAATAATGCTAATAATAATAGGCCAGCATTGGCATGATGATGATGAGGAGGAGGACCAGCATTGGAGTAGTAGTAGTAATAGTAGTAGTAATAATAACAACAGACCAGCATTAGCATGATGATGATAAGGACCTGCATTGGCATAATAATAATAATAGACCAGCATTGGCATGATGATGATAATAATAATGACCAGCATTGTAATAATAATAATAATAATAATAGGCCCGCATTGGCAGAGTGATGATGGTGATGACCCTCAAGGGGAAAGCAGAGGTGGCCTCCCTAGACCCCAATTGACCTGGCGGCCGACCAGGAGGACCTCGGGCTCCTTGTCTGGGTTAAGCTTCAGCTCGTTGGCCTTCATCCAGTTCCTCTCAGCCGCCAGGCATTGGCCCGGGACCCGGGGAGCGTCCTTGGAAGGGGGTGGGGCAGAGGAGTAGAGTTGCGTGTCATCTGCCTAGAGGTGGCGCCCAACTCCCAAACTCCGGCTGACCTCACCCCGTGGTGTCAAGTAGATGTTGGAGAGTCGACCCAGAAGGAGGCCACCATATGGGGTCAATGGTATGGAGGGCCAGGGGGAGACCCCAGAGATGCAGCCATGTGGGCGCATGGTTGGATCTCTTGCCTGGCTCTCTGCAGAGGTCATCCACCAAGGGGACCAGAACTCTACGTTCCAGGACCACGTCTAATCATCATAGTAAATAATAATAATAATAGAACCAGCATTGGGAGAGTGATGGTGGTGATGATGGGGACCAGCATTGGCATAATAATAATAATAATAAGGCCAGCATTGACAGAGTGGTGATGATGATGATAATAATAATAATAATAGTAAGGCCAGCATTGACAGAGTGGTGATGATGATGATAATAATAATGATAATGATAATAAGGCCAGCATTGACAGAGTGGTGATGATGATGATAATAATGATAATAAGGCCAGCATTGACAGAGTGGTGATGATGATAATAATAATAATAAGGCCAGCATTGACATAATAATAATAATAATAGGGATAATAATGTGGCCAGGTTGATGAGTGGTGATGATGGATAATAATAATAATAAGGCCAGCATTGACAGAGTGGTGATGATGATAGTAATAATAATAATAATAGCATTGACAGAGTGGTGATTGACAGATTGGTGATAATAATAATAATAATAATGATAATAAGGCCAGCATTGACAGAGTGGTGATGATGATGATAATAATGATAATAAGGCCAGCATTGACAGAGTGGTGATGATGATAATAATAATGATAATAAGGCCAGCATTGACAGAGTGGTGATGATGATGATAATAATGATAATAATAATAATAAGGCCAGCATTGACAGAGTGGTGATGATGATAATAATAATAATAATAATAATAATAATAAGGCCAGCATTGACAGAGTGGTGATGATGATGATAATAATGATAATAAGGCCAGCATTGACAGAGTGGTGATGATGATGATAATAATAATAATAATAAGGCCAGCATTGACAGAGTGGTGATGATGATAATAATAATAATAATAAGGCCAGCATTGACAGAGTGGTGATGATGATGATAATAATGATAATAAGGCCAGCATTGACAGAGTGGTGATGATGATGATAATAAGGCCAGCATTGACAGAATAATGATGAATAATAATAATAATAGGCCAGCATTGACAGAGTGGTGATGATGATGATAATAATGATAATAAGGCCAGCATTGACAGAGTGGTGATGATGATGATAATAATAATAATAAGGCCAGCATTGACAGAGTGGTGATGATGATGATAATAATAATAATAAGGCCAGCATTGACAGAGTGGTGATGATGATGATAATAATAATAAGGCCAGAGGGGATGAGATGATATTGACAGAGGCATGATGATAATAATAATAATAATAATATTAAGGCCAGCATTGACAGAGTGGTGATGATGATAATAATAATGATAATAAGGCCAGCAGAGACAGAAAGGTGATGATGATGATAATAATAATAATAAGGCCAGCATTGACAGAGTGGTGATGATGATAATAATGATAATAATAATAATAATAATAATAGTAAGGCCAGCATTGACAGAGTGGTGATGATGATAATAATAATGATAATAATAAGGCCAGCATTGACAGAGTGGTGATGATGATAATAATAATAATGATAATGATAATAATAAGGCCATGATGATGACAATGATGATGATATTGATAGGTTAGCTTCGGCAGAATGTTAACGATGGTCCTAATAGCAACAGCAGCAATAACAACAACAACAACAGGACCAGCATTAGCAGAGGTGGTGGTGGTGGTGATGATGATGAGTTATAATAGGACCAGCATTGCAGAGTAATAATAATAAGGATCGACACTGGCAGAATGATGATGGTGCTGAAGATAGTAATAGGGCCATCTGTGGTCAACAACAACAAGCACACGACTGGAATGAGCAGAGTGGTGATGGTGATGGCCAGCATCCTCTGCCTTGATCTTTTGGGGTTGAAGATAGGCGTGCCCCTTGCGGCGGTCATTGATCACCCGCTGCTGTCCCCCTTGATGGCCACCCTGATGGCCAGGAGGACTCTTCTGGCCGCTCTTGAAGGGGAGGCTGATGGATGCCGGCTGTAAATCTCCGCTCTCTTTGGGCCTCCGTCCTGTGCCGGGCGGAGATAAGGCTTATCTCCATTGAGGCAGCTTGACCGGATTAATAGATGGCTTCTGCATAATAATAATAACAACAACAATAGAAGCCTAGGATCCTAGAGTTGGAAGGGACTCCACAAAGGAAGGCACCATCCGATCCCTCCCGACAAATGGCCATCCAGCCCATGCTTAATAATATTAATTACAATAAAAATGTAATATATTAATAGAGGACTTCTGGATAATAATAATAATAACAATAGAAGCCTAGGATCCTAGAGTTGGAAGGGACCCCACAAAGGAAGCCACCATCCGATCCCTCCCGACAGATGGCCACCCAGCCTCTGCTTAATAATATTAGTGATTAATATATCATATTATATAAGAATATATTATAAAATTATATTATTATTAATAAAATATATAATAATAATAAATTATCCAGCCTCTGCTTAATAATATTAATGATTAATATAATATTATATAAGAATATATTATAAAATTATATTATTATTAATAAAATATATAATAATAAATTATCCAGCCTCTGCTTAATAATATTAATGATTAATATAATATTATATAAGAATATATTATAAAATTATATTATTATTAATAAAATATATATATTAATAGATGGATTCTGCATAATAATAATAAATTATCCAGCCTCTGCTTAATAATA
Organism: Anolis apletophallus; assembly: GCA_030556195.1. Lineage (NCBI taxonomy): Eukaryota > Metazoa > Chordata > Lepidosauria > Squamata > Anolidae > Anolis > Anolis apletophallus. The sequence goes on along the minus strand of JARBWK010000017.1, from coordinate 23,154,282 downwards.
TTAATGATTAATATAATATTATATAAGAATATATTATATTATTATATTATTATTAATAATATATATATATTAATAGATGGATTCTGCATAATAATAATAAATTATCCAGCCTCTGCTTAATAATATTAATGATTAATATAATATTATATGAGAATATATTATATTATTATATTATTATTAATAATAAAATTTATTAATAGATGGATTGTCCATAATAATAATAATAATAATAAATTATCCAGCCTCTGCTTAATAATATTAATGATTAATATAACATATAAGAATATATTATAATATTATATTATTATTAATAATAAAATATATATTAATAGATAGATTCTCCATAATAATAATAATAAATTATCCAGCCTCTGCTTAATAATATTAATGATTAATATAACATATAAGAATATATTATAATATTATATTATTAATAATAAAATATATATTAATAGATAGATTCTCCATAATAATAATAATAATAAATTATCCAGCCTCTACTTAATAATATTAATGATTAATATTATATTATATAAGAATATTTTATACAATTATATTATTATTATTAATAAAATATATTAATAGATGGATTCTCAATAATAATAATAATAATAAATTATCCAGCCTCTGCTTAATAATATTAATTATTAATATAATATTATATAAGAATATATTATAATATTATATTATTATGAATAATAAAATATATTAATAGATGGATTCTCAATAATAATAATAATAATAAATTATCCAGCCTCTGCTTAATAATATTAATGATTAATATTATATTACATAAGAATATTTTATACAATTATATTATTATTAATAATAAAATATATTAATAGATGGCTTATCCATAATAATAATAATAATACTATCCTTGAGTCGGAAGGGGCTCTAATCAATAATCTCTTGTCTCGGAGAGCCTGCTTCCGGCATGTGCTCCCGCGGGGTCTCCTATTGGGGTCTCCCTCTCTCTGGGGCTTGTGGCTGCCAGATGGGCCTGCCTCTTATTTAAACCCCCTTCGAGTGGATTAAGCACCGCAACGGATGCAATTGGCCCCAAAGGGTTTAGGATTGGGGTCCCATTGCCCTGATTAGCGGATCAGAGGCAGAGATTAGCCCTAACGAAGCGTTCGTTAAAGAGGAGACTCTGGCATGCATCATTAGCATCTCCATCAGCAGGAGCCTGGGCTTGGCTGCTTGCAAGATAACTAAATAATAATAATAATAGAATTAATATTAATAATAGTAATAATAATAATAATGACTCCTAGTTAACTGGAACATAAACAATAAATATAATAGTAATAATAATAATAATAATAAAGACTCCCAGGTAACTGGAATACAAGCAATAAATATAATAATAATAATAATAATATTCTTTAATAATAATAAAGACTTTAATAATAATAAAATAATAAAAATAGTCTTTGATAATAATAAAGACTCAAAGTTAACCAGGACACAAGCAATAAATGCAATAATAATAATGACTCCCAGTTAACCAGAACACAAGCAATAAATATAATTATAATAATAATAACAACTCCTAGTTAACCGGAACACAAGCAATAAATGCAATAACAATAATAATAACAATAATAAAGTCTCCCAGCTAACTGGAACACGAGCAATAAGTATAATAATAATAATGACTCCCAGTTAACCAGGACACAAGCAATAAATGCAATAATAATAATAATAATTATAAAGATGCCCAGTTAACGGGAAAACAAGCAATAAGTATAATAATAGTAATAATAATAATAAAGACTCCCAGTTAACTGGAACACAAGCAATAATAATAATAATGACTTCTAGTTAATTGGAACACAAGTAACTGGCAAAAAATGGAAGAAATAACACTTTAATTAACATTAAACCAACATTAATAGTAAGCTAACATAAACACAACATAACATCACTCTTAGCCTAACATTAACCAGATATTAAGCTAATGGTAAGCTAACATTAACCTAACATTAGCATAATATTAACATTACCTAATATTAACCTAATATTAGCATAACATCAGCATAATATTAACATTACCTCCTATTAACGTTGCATTAGCATAATATTAGCATAACATTAACGTTACCAAACATTGACCTAACATTAGCCTAACATTATCACCAAGCTAAAAGGAACACATTAGCAATAGCCTAACATTAACCTGACATTGTTAGCATCATGTTAGCATATCATTAGCATAACATTAGCATAACTATCATTAAGCTAATATCAGCATTAGCCTAAACCGACATTGAACATTAGCATAACATTAGCATAACTATCATTAAGTTAACATAACATTCGCCTAACATTAACCCAACATTAGCCTATTATTAACATAACATTAGCATCTCATTAGCAAAACATCATTATCAAGCTAACAGGAACACATTACCAATAGCCTAACATTAACCTGACATAGTTAGCATATCATTAGCATAACTATCATTACGCTAATATCAGCATTAGCCTAAACCGACATTGAACATTAGCATAACATTAGCATAACTACCATTAAGCTAACATAACATTTGCCTAACATTAACCCAATATTAGCCTATTATTAACATAGCATTAGCATCTCATTAGCAAAACATCATTATCAAGCTAACAGTAACACATTAGCAATAGCCTAACATTAACCTGACATTGTTAGCATCATGTGCGCATATCATTAGCATATCATTAGCATAACAATCATTAAGCTAATATCAGCATTAGCCTAACATTAACCCGACATTGAACATTAGCATAACATTAGCATAACTATCATTAATATCAGCATTAGCCTAACCGGACATTGAACATTAGCATAACTACCATTAAGCTAACGTAACATTCGCCTAACATTAACCTATTATTAACATAACATTAGCATCTCATTAGCAAAACATCATTATCAAGCTAACAGGAACACATTACCAATAGCCTAACATTAACCTGACATAGTTAGCATATCATTAGCATATCATTAGCATAACAATCATTAAGCTAATATCAGCATTAGCCTAACATTAACCCGACATTGAACATTAGCATAACTATCATTAAGCTAACATAACATTAACGCAACATTAGCCTATTATTAACATAACATTAGCATCTTATTAGCATAACATCATCATCAAACTAACACAACCAGCATTAGCCTAACATTAAGCAGCAGTAACCTAATATTAGTATAATGTTAGCATAACATTAGCATCTCATTAGTATGCTAGCATGAACGTTAGCCTGACATTAGCATAACATTAGCATAACATTAGCATAACATTAGCATCAAGCCAATGGTAACACAATATTAGCATGACACTTTGTGCTGGTCCTGGACGGTAATCAAGTGTTGCTGGTGTACATTAGCAGCATCAATCCATTGTTACCTGACATTAGCATGATATTAGCATCTCATTTGCATATCCCATTTGCCTCCGCTGTCCTGCTGCAGTTCGGTGAGCGCGCAGACCAAGAACGGAGCCACGCCGCTGTACCTGTCCTGCCAGGAGGGGCACCTGGAGATCATCCAGTACCTGGTCAAGGACTGCGGGGCCGACCCCCACATCCGGGCCAACGACGGCATGACCCCGCTCCACGCCGCGGCGCAGATGGGCCACAACACCGTCATCGTCTGGCTGGTGAGTGGACCGGAAACCGCCTGTCCCCCGCCCAAGTCCTGTCCCGGGCCGGCCCTGCTTAGCACACCGCATCAGAAAGGGATTCCCCATTGGCTTGTGGAGACCGTATGCATTTGCCAATCTTGCCCATTGAAATAGGGCCTGCCGGTCTCCCATCCAATTCCCGTACGGGCCTGGACCTGCTTAGCATAATAATAATAATAATAATAATAATAATGAAATAATAATAATAGAATCGTAGGATTCTAGAGTTGGAGAAGACCTCCCAAAGGAAGATACTATTTAATCTGATCCAGCCTGACCTGGAAGACGCTATTTAATCGGTCCCAACAAAGAGCTATCCAGCCTCTGCTTAATAATAACAATAATAAAGAAATAATAATAGTAATAATAATGAAATAATAATAATAAAGAAATATTAATAGTAATAATAATGAAATAATAATAGAAGAGGATTCTAGAGTAGGAGGAGACCTATGCAATTTGCCAATCTTGCCCCATTGAAATAGGGGCCACCCAGCCTCTGGAAATAAAAGAAATCCCGTGCGGGCCTGGACCTGCTTAGCATAATAATAATAATAGAAATGAAATAATAATAATAGAATCATAGGAACCTAGAGTTGGAGGAGACCTCCCAAAGGAAGACACTATTTAATCTGTCCCAACAGAGGGCCACCCAGCCTCTGCTTAATAATACTACTACTACTAATAATAATAAAGAAATAATAATGAAATAATAATAGAATCGTAGGATTCTAGAGTTGGAGAAGACCTCCCAAAGGAAGACGCTATTTAATCTGTCCCAACAGAGGGTCATCCAGCCTCTGCTTAATAATAATAATAATAATAAATAATAATAATAATAATAGTAATAATAATAGAATTATAGGATTCTAGAGTTGGAGAAGACCTCCCAAAGGAAGACGCTATTTAATCGGTCCCAACAAAGAGCTATCCAGCCTCTGCTTAATAATAATAATAATAATAAAGAAATAATAATAGTAATAATAATGAAATAATAATAATAGAATCAGAGGATTCTAGAGTAGGAGGAGACCTCCCAAAGGAAGACGCTATTTAATCAGTCCCAACAGAGGGCCACCCAGCCTCTGCTTAATAATAATACTACTACTACTAATAATAAAGAAATAATAATGAAATAATAATAATAGAATCAGAGGATCCTAGAGTTGGAGGAGACCTCCCAAAGGAAGACACTATTTAATCTGTCCCAACAGAGGGCCACCCAGCCTCTGCTTAATAGTAATAATAATAATAAATAGTAATAATAATGAAATAATGATAATAGCATCGTAGGATTCTAGAGTTGGAGGAGACCTCCCAAAGGAAGACACTATTTAATCTGTCCCAACAGAGGGCCATGCAGCCTCTGTTCAATAATAATAATAAGAAAATAATAATAATAATAATAATAATAATATCACAGGGTCCTAGAGTTGGAAGAGACACCATCTGATCCCTCCTGTCAGAGAAACCTCCAGAGAAGGAGACTCCCTCGAAGTCTTCTTTTCTTCCTTTCCCTCTGTTCCTCAGATGAGCTTCACGGACATCAGCCTCTCGGAGCCGGACGACGACGGGGCCACGGCCATGCACTTTGCGGCCAGCCGGGGCCACGCCAAAGTCCTCAGCTGGCTGCTGCTGCACGGAGGGGAGATCACCCGGGACCACTGGGGTGGCACCCCCCTCCACGACGCGGCTGAGAACGGCGAGCTGGAGGCAAGGAGAGGGAGGGCGGGCCATCTGTTGGGAGGGATCGCGTTGCGCCCCCCTCCAAGGGGTCCGGCTGGATCTTGAGTCCTCCTTCCTTCCTTTCTTTCCCCTTTGCAGTGCTGCCAGATCCTGGTGGTGAACGGCGTGGACCTGGGCCTGCGGGACCAGGACGGCTACACGGCAGCTGATCTGGCGGACTACAACGGCCACGTCCACTGCGCCAAGTACCTGCGCACCGTGGAGAACATGGTGCGCACCCTGGGACTATGGTTCCATCTATCTATTTATCTATTAGGCCAGTTTACGTTCATTGGATAGATCCGAAATTCGGATGTAATTCGAATGTTGCGACTTTTGACTTTTTGAAGTGTTTCCGAAGAGAGTTAAGGAACCAGGAAGTGGAAATTCGGATGTAATTCGAATGTTCCGACTTTTGAAGTGATTCCGAAGAGAGTTAAGGAACCAGGAAGTGGAAATTCGGATGTAATTCGAATGTTCCGACTTTTGAAGTGATTCCGAAGAGAGTTAAGGAGGCAGGAAGTGGAAATTCGGATGTAATGCGAATGTTCCGACTTTTGAAGGTCGGATGTAATTCGAATGTTCTGACTTTTGAAGTGTTTCCGAAGAGAGTTAAGGAACCAGGAAGTGGAAATTCGGATGTAATTCGAATGTTCCGACTTTTGAAGTGATTCCTAAGAGAGTTAAGGAACCAGGAAGTGGAAATTCAGATGTAATGTTCCGACTTTTGAAGTGATTCGGAACAGGAAGTGGAAGTGGAAATTCGAATGTTCTGACTTTTGAAGTGATTCCAAGAGAGTTAAGGAACCAGGAAGTGGAAATGTTCGGATGTAATTAAGGAACCAGGAAGTGGAAATTCAATGTTCACTTTTGAAGTGATTCCTAAGAGAGTTAAGGAACAGGAAGTGGAAATTCGGATGTAATTCGAATGTTCCGACTTTTGAAGTGATTCCAGGAAGAGAGTTAAGGAACCAGGAAGTGGAAGTGGAAATTCGGATGTAATTCGAATGTTCTGACTTTTGAAGTGATTCCGAAGAGAGTTAAGGAACCAGGAAGTGGAAATTCGGATGTAATTCGAATGTTCCGACTTTTGAAGTGATTCCGAAGAGAGTTAAGGAACCAGGAAGTGGAAATGAAATCGGATGTAATTCGAATGATTCGAGAGTTATGGAACCAGGAAGTGGAAATTTGATGTAATTCGAATGTGATTCCGAAGAGAGTTAAGGAACCAGGAAGTGGAAATTCGGATGTAATTCGAATGTTCCGACTTTTGAAGTGATTCCGAAGAGAGTTAAGGAACCAGGAAGTGGAAATTCGGATGTAATTCGAATGTTCCGACTTTTGAAGTGATTCCGAAGAGAGTTAAGGAACCAGGAAGTGGAAATTGGATGTAATTCGAATGTTCCGACTTTTGAAGTGATTCGAAGAGAGTTAAGGAGGCAGGAAGTGGAAATTGTAAAATGTTCCGACTTTTGAAGTGATTCGAAGAGTTAAGGAAGCAGGAAGTGGAAATTCGGATGTAATTCAAATGTTCCGACTTTTGAAGTGATTCCAAAAGGAAGTTGAGGAAGCACCAAGTGGAAATTCGGATGTAATTCGAATGTTCCGACTTTTGAAGTGATTCCGAAGAGAGTTGAGGAACCAGGAAGTGGAAATTCGGATGTAATTCGAATGTTCTGACTTTTGAAGTGATTCCGAAGAGAGTTAAGGAAGCAGGAAGTGGAAATTCGGATGTAATTCGAATGTTCTGACTTTTGAAGTGTTTCCGAAGAGAGTTAAGGAAGCAGGAAGTGGAAATTCGGATGTAATTAGAATGTTCTGACTTTTGAAGTGATTCCGAAGAGAGTTGAGGAAGCAGGAAGTGGAAATTTGGATGTAATTCGAATGTTCTCACTTTTGAACTGATTCCGAAGAGAGTTAAGGAAGCAGGAAGTGGAAATTCGGATGTAATTCGAATGTTCCGACTTTTGAAGTGATTCCGAAGAGAGTTAAGGAAGCAGGAAGTGGAAATTCGGATGTAATTCGAATGTTCCGACTTTTGAAGTGATTCAAGAGAGTTAAGGAACCAGGAAGTGGAAATTGGATGTAATTCGAATGTTCTGACTTTTGAAGTGATTCCAAAGAGATTTAAGGAAGCAGGAAGTGGAAATTCGGATGTAATTCGAATGTTCTCACTTTTGAAGTGATTCCGAAGAGAGTTAAGGAAGCAGGAAGTGGAAATTCGGATGTAATTCGAATGTTCCCACTTTTGAAGTGATTCCAAAGAGATTTAAGAAAGCAGGAAGTGGAAATTCGGATGTAATTCGAATGTTCTGACTTTTGAAGTGATTCCGAAGAGAGTTAAGGAACCAGGAAGTGGAAATTCGGATGTAATTCGAATGTTCCGACTTTTGAAGTGATTCCTAAGAGAGTTAAGGAAGCAGGAAGTGGAAATTCGGATGTAATTCGAATGTTCTGACTTTTGAAGTGATTCCAAAGAGAGTTAAGGTAGCAGGAAGTGGAAATTCGGATGTAATTCGAATGTTCCGACTTTTGAAGTGATTCCAAAGAGATTTAAGGAAGCAGGAAGTGGAAATTCGGATGTAATTCGAATGTTCCGACTTTTGAAGTGATTCCAAAGAGATTTAAGGAAGCAGGAAGTGGAAATTCGGATGTAATTCGAATGTTCCGACTTTTGAAGTGATTCCAAAGAGAGTTAAGGAACCAGGAAGTGGAAATTCGGATGTAATTTGCTCTAGATGCATCATCGGTGGGGTTCAGTGTGCTCCCTGGCTGTAGGGTGAACTACAACTCCCACTATGGTGAGAATGATTAGACTGGGGGTTGGGAACCTACGGCTCGCGAGCCAGACATGGCTCTTTTGATGAGTGCATCTGGCTCGCAGACAGGGTGGCAACCCTAGTGCAGCCGCAATATGCTGGGGCAATGGCCAAAGTTCAAACGAGGGACGCCTCATGCTGTAGTCTTTCTCCATCAGTCAAGGAGATAGCACTAACGCGCATGCGTAGTCTGGGAGCCTTCCTTGGCGCAGGCGCAGTGGCGTCGCCGGCTGAAGCGCGCGGATTCTGAGGCTGGAGGCAGAGGAAGACGAAGGCGACAAGGGGAGCCTGCTGCCTCATGTATCAGGGGAGCCGGGGTGGGAAGGAAGAGGCGTCGGCGAGAGGCTTCGGCAAGGCCAGGGCGACACGGCGCAGTGCTGCCACCAAGCGCGGCCATGGGTGAGCGCGCGAGAGAGGGCAAAGGGAAGAAACCACTGAGAGGCGGTTGAAGAGGGCGTGGCCTAGCGCCAGGGGGTGTGGTCATACTCTGCCAGACTACCAGATTAGAATGGGAGAATTCAGTCCGAAAATATATTATACGGCTCATGCTCTGAGCCAGATCTTGCACTCCGCAAAGTAAGCTTTTGCTCACCACTTGCCAAGATTCAGCTGCGCGTTTTACATTGTACCCATCGCCCCACATCACGAGGCCGAAAGGGAGGAACGTTTTGGAGGCGTCTAGAGGCGGAGCGCCCCGGCTGCAAAATGCTCCTCCCTCCTGGCCCTGCGGTGCAGGGCGATCAGTGGCTCCGGGCTGCCGGGCCCGCCCCGTGGCAAAGGCACCCGTGTGGAAATTTTGCACATGCGCCATCCCTGCATGGCGAACCCAGCCTCCCAGAGCCGCGGCTCCGGGCAGCCAGTTCCGCCCAGCGGCAAACGGCACGTGCAAAGCGCCCAGCCTTCCAGAGCTCCCAACCGCCCCCACCACGAGGCCAAAAAGAAAGAGCATCCTGCAGCCGGAAGCGCCCCGCCTCCCCTTCGCCCCCACGTAGGGCAACCACTGACCCCGGGCAGCTGGGCCCGCCCTGTGGCAATGGCACACATGCGGAAATTTCGAACCCAGCCGCCCGGAGCCACCAACCGCCCCTCACCACGAGGCCAAAAAGGAGGAGCGCCCTGCAGCCGGAAGCCCCCTGCCTCCGGCCGCCCAACGCTCCTCCCCCTCGCCTCCGCGTAGGGCGACCACTGACGCCGGGCAGCTGGACCCGCCCCGCGGCATTGGCACACGTGCAGAAGTTTCAAACCCAGCCGTCTGGAGCCACCAACCGCCCCCCACCACGAGGCCGAAAAGGAATAGCATCCTGCAGCCGGAAGCGCCCTGCCTCTGGCCGCCCAACACTCCCTCCCTGGCCCCCGCGTAGGGCGACGACCGACCCCAGGCAGCTGGGCCCACCTCGCGGCAGTGGCACACATGCGGAAGTTTCGAACCCAGCTGCCGGATCCACCAACCACCCCTCACCACGAGGCTGAAAAGGAGGAGCTTCTTGCAGCCGGAAGCACCCCGCCTCTGGCCACCCAACGCTCCTCCCCTTCGCCTCCGCGTAGGGCAACCACTGACGCCGGGCAGCTGGGCCCGCCCCGCGGCAATGGCACACGTGCGGACGTTTCGAACCCAGCTGCCCGGAGCCACCAACCGCCCCTCACCATGAGGTCGAAAAGGAGGAGCGTCCTGCAGCCGGAAGCGCCCCGCCTCTGGCCGCCCAACGCTCCTCCCTCACCCCCACGTAGGGCGACCACCGACCCCGGGCAGCTGGGCCCGCCCCACGGCAATGGCACGCGTGCGGAAATTTCGAACCCAGCCGCCCGGAGCCACCAATCGCCCCCCACCACGAGGCCGAAAAGAAAGAGCATCCTGCAGCTAAAAGTGCCCCGCCTCCGGCCGCCCAACGCTCCTCCCTCTCGCCCCCGCAGAGGGCGACCACCGACCCCGGGCAGCTGGGCCCGCCCCACGGCAATGGCACACATGCGGAAGTTTCGAACCCTGCTACCCCGAGTCACCAACCGCCCCCCACCATGAGGCGGAAAGGAGGAGCGTCCTGCAGCTAGAAGCACCCCGCCTCTGGCCACCCAACGCTCCTCCCCCTTACCCCCTCTTAGGGCGACCACTGACCCCGGGCAGCTGGGCCCGCCCTGCGGCAATGGCACACGTGAGGAAGTTTTGAACCCAGCTGCCCGGAGCCACCAACCGCCCCTCACTACGAGGCCAAAAAGGAGGAGCGTCCTGCAGCCGGAAGCCCCCTGCTTCCGGCCGCCCAATGCTCCTCCCCCTCGCCCCTGCGTTAGGGCAACCACCGACCCCGGGCAGCTGGGCCCGCCCTGCGGCAATGGCACACGTGCGGAAATGTCGAACCCAGCCGCCCGGAGCCACCAACCGCCCCCCACCATGAGGCCGAAAAGGAGGAGCGTCCTGCAGCCGGGAGCACCCCGCCTCTGGCCGCCCAACGCTCCTCCCCCTCGCCCCCGCATAGGGCAACCACTGACCCCGGGCAGCTGGGCCCGCCCTGCGGCAATGGCACGCGTGCGGAAATTTCGAACCCAGCCGCCCGGAGCCACCAACCGCCCCCCACCACGAGGCCGAAAAGGAGGAGCGTCCTGCAGCCGGAAGCGCCCCGCCTCTGCCCACCCAACGCTCCCCCCTCACCCCCACGTAGGGCGACCACCGACCCCGGGCAGCTGGGCCCGCCCCACGGCAATGGCACACATACGGAAATTTCGAACCCAGCCGCCCGGAGGCACCAACCGCCCCCCACCACGTGGCCGCAAAAAAGAAGCGTCCTGCAGCCGGATGACCACCGACTCCGGGCAGCTGGGCCCGCCTGTTGGCAACGGCGCATGCGCAAAACTAGCTGGCTCTGCGCACGAGGCTGGAGAGCGAGGGGGTGTGTGCCAGAATAAGGTTTGCTTACCATTTTAAATTCTGCTAACGCCGAAATAATTTTTTTGCTTTCATGGCTCTCCGAGTCAAAAAGGTTCCCGGCCCCTGATGTATCTACTAGGCCTGGTTTGGTTTTCCGGAATGCTACGAAAATCGGAACGATTTCGGAAATGATTCACTTTTGAAGCAGTTTGGAAGCGACCTCTTTAACCCAGTTTGGACTCAGATGTGTTTCCCTCCCTCCGCGTGAGAGCTAACGCGGAGGGAGGGAAAGGCATGGTGTCCAAACTGGGCCTTTAACCCTTAGGGTCCCTCCCGACTCCAGCCATCTTTGGCGATCTCTCTGTATTTCTGGAGTCTTCGAGCTAAGGCTGGTAGGGCTTGGATGGCTCTTCACAGCCAAATGGGGTTGGGCTTGAGCAGTGTTTCCCCACCGGTGTCACGCGGCACACTACTGTTCCGTGACGGATCACTACTAGTGTGCCGCGAAAAACGTCCCTCCCCCTTTCTCCCCCTCCTGCTGAACTCCTGCTGCTTGGGGGGGGGGAGGAAGAGGAGGAAGAAGGGGGCGGGGCGCCACTTCCTTCGTCCGTTTCCCCAGCCAGCCGCCAATCGAGGGAGGGAGGAGGGAAAGATGACATCGCTCGGGCCCCGCCCCTTTCCCAGCGGCAGAAGCTTGCTCATGGCGGGAGTCATGCCGGAGAGCGGCCCCCGCCCCCGGCGCCGCTCTCCACCATGACTCCGGCCCCTCGCTCGCTGATGCCGCGTGGAGGAGCATGAGCGGTGGACGGGCTTCAGTGGGCGGGGCTGAAGCCTGTCCACTGTTCATGCTTCTCCTCCTCTGCGCGGTCTCAGTGAGCGAGGGGCTGAAGACATGGCGGAGAGCGGCCCCTCGCCCTGAGGCGCCGCTTCTCCGCCATGATCATCTGCCCTCGCTCGCTGATGCCTGAAGCATGGAGGAGCATGAGTGCTGGACGGGCTTCAGTGGGCGGGGCTGAAGCCTGTCCACTGTTCATGCTTCTCCTCCTCTGCGCGGTCTCAGTGAGCGAGGGGCTGAAGACATGGCGGAGAGCGGCCCCCATCCCCGGCGCCGCTCTGCCATGACATGGCGGAGCCCCCATCCCGGCCGCTGAGGCCATGCGGGGGAGCATGAGTGATGGACGGGCTTCAGTGGGCGGGGCTGAAGCCTGTCCACTGTTCATGCTTCTCCTCCTCTGCGCGGTCTCAGTGAGCGAGGGGCTGAAGACATGGCGGGGCGAGCTGAAGCCCCCATCCCCGCGCCGCTCTCCGCCATGACATCCCGGCCCCCCCCGCGCGCTCTCGCTGAGGCCGCGCTGGGAGCATGAGCGGTGGACGGGCTTTAGTGGGCGGGGCTGAAGCCCGCCCAACGTTCATGCTCCTCCTCCACACGGCCTCGGCGAGGGAGGGGCCGATGACATGGCGGAGAGCGGCCCCCATCCCCGGCGCCGCTCTCCGCCATGACTCCGGCCCCTCGCTCGCTGAGGCCGCGCGGAGGAGGAGCACGAGCAATGGACGGGCTTCAGCCCCGCCCACTGAAGCCCGTCCACCGCTCATGCTCCTCTGCGCGGCCTCAGCAAGCAAGGGGCCGGAGTCATGGCAGAGAGCGGGGACGGGGGCCGCTCTCCACCATGACTCCCGCCATGACTCAATCAGGCAGGAGCAAGCTTCTGCCGCTGGGACGGGGGCGGGGCCCGAGCGACGTCACCCTTCCTCCTCCCTCCCTCGATTGGCGGCTGGCTGGGGAAATGGACGAAGGAGGCGGCGCCCCGCCCCTTCTTTTTCTTCGCCCGGGCTTTCAGTGGGCGGGGCTGAAGCCTGTCCACCATTCATGCTCCTCCTCCGCACGGCCTCAGCGAGCGAGGGGCCGGAGTCATAGCGGAGAGCGGCCCCCGTCCCCGGCGTCGCTCTCGGCCATGACTCTGGCCCTCGCTCGCTGAGGCCGCGCGGAGAAGCATGAACAGTGGACGGGCTTCAGTGGGCCGAGCTGAAGCCCATCCACCGCTCATGCTCCCCCTTCCTCCGCGCGGCCTCAGTGAGCGAGGGGCCGGAGTCATGACGGAGAGCGGCACCGGGGACAGGGAATTGCCGCCTTCTCCCTCTCCCCGCCGCCCCTTCTCCTTCTCCGCCGCCCCTTTCGCCCCGTGAGCCGCTACCCGTGGCAATGGGAGCAGCCGAGACTGGCGGTGGGACCCTGGGCCGTAGCCTGGGCTTGGTGGCGGCCCTCGGCGTGCTCTACTGCCAGAGGGGCCCGCTTGCCAAGTTTGGTCCAGATCCATCATTGTTTGAGTCCACAGTGCTCTCTGGATGTAGGTGAACTACAACTCCAAAACTCAAGGTCAATTAACTATATGGATTACTGTGTTAGAGTGTCATTTTGTGTCATTTTGGTTGGTGGTGTGCCCCAGGATTTGCGGCGGTTGGGAAACACTGGGCTAGATGACCCTTGGGGGCCCCTCTTGGCTGGGTTCTTCTCTGCTTTGGAGGAAGGAGAATGCCTTCTGCCCGGCGGCCAATGGGAGCCCGGAGGCTGAGCGTTGCCTGGGCACCGGCTGTCATGACGCTCCCCTCGGGGACCAGCCTGGCCCTGTTATGCTCTGTTATGCACCATCCGCTGGCTTGGCCATGGGCAACGTAAGCCGGGTTTTTCCTGGGAAGGCAGATACATGTGTGTGTGTGTGTAGGAGGTTTGTGTGTAGGAGGTTTGTGTGATGCAGCGGCGCAAAAGGCCAATGCAATCCTTTGTGTCAGGAGGGCTTGGATGGTGTCTTCTGTTACGGCAGAAGGGGGTTGGACGGAATGGCTCTACTAGGGTGGCTTCCCATTCGAGGATGCTCTCTATTTATCTATTTATCTGAATTTCAGGGGGTTGGACTAGATGGCCCTTAAAGTACTCTTTCAACTCCAGCAGTCTATGGTTCCATCTATCTATCCATCTATCTATCTATCTATCTATCTATCCATCCTTCCATCCACTCACCCACCCACCCACCCATCCATCATCTCTACTATCTATCCATCTATCTATCTATCCATCCTTCCATCCACCCACCCACTCACCCACCCACCCACCCACCCACCCATCCATCCATCATCTCTACTATCTATCCATCTATCTATCCATCCTTCCATCCACCCACCCACTCACCCACCCACCCATCCATCCATCCATCCATCATCTCTACTATCTATCTATCTATCCATCCTTCCATCCACCCACTCACCCACCCACCCACCCACCCATCCATCCATCCATCATCTCTACTATCTATCCATCTATCTATCCATCCTTCCATCCACCCACCCACTCACCCACCCACCCACCCATCCATCCATCCATCATCTCTACTATCTATCTATCTATCCATCCTTCCATCCACCCACCCACTCACCCACCCACCCATCCATCCATCATCTCTACTATCTATCCATCTATCTATCCTTCCATCCATCCATCCACCCACCCACCCATCCATCCATCCATCATCTCTACTATCTATCCATCTATCCATCTATCTATCTATCTATCCTTCCATCCATCCACCCACTCACCCACCCACCCATCCATCCATCCATCATCTCTACTATCTATCCATCTATCTATCCTTCCATCCATCCACCCACTCACCCACCCATCCACCCACCCATCCATCCATCCATCCATCATCTCTACTATCTATCCATCTATCTATCCTTCCATCCACCCACTCACCCACCCATCCATCCATCCATCATCTCTACTATCTATCCATCTATCTATCTATCTATCTATCTATCTATCTATTAGGCCAGTATAGGTTCGTCGGATAGATCCGAAATCCGGATGTAATTCGAATGTTCCGACTTTTGAAGTGATTCCGAAGGGAGTTGAGGAAGCACGAAGTGGAAATTCGGATGTAATTCAAATGTTCCAACTTTGGAAGTGATTCCGAAGGGAGTTGAGGAAGCAGGAGGATGAGGAATGTTCAGTGGAAGATCCCGGAGTTGAGAAATTGATGTAATTCAAATGTTCCGACTTTTGAAGTGATTCCAAAAGGAAGTTGATTCCAAGTGGAAGGGAGTTGAACTTTGGAAGTAACAAGAGAGTTAAGGAAGCAGGAAGTGGAAATCGGATGTAATGTTCCGACTGTGGAAGTGATTCCGACAGGAAGTGGAAATTTGTAATTGATTCCGAAAAAAAGGAAGTTGAGGAAGCAGGAAGTGGAAATTCGGATGTAATTCAAATGTTCCGAAAGTTTCGAACTGGAAATTGTAATTCGGAAGTTCCGACTTCCAGAGAGTTGAGGAAGCAGGAAGTGGAAATGTAATTCGATGTAATGATTCGAATGTTGAGGAAGCCAAGTGGAAATGGAAGTGATTCAGAAAGTGGAGTTGGATGTAATTCGAATGTTCCGACTGTGGAAGTGATTCCAAAGGGAGTTGAGGAAGCAGGAAGTGGAAATTCGGATGTAATTCGAATGTTCCAACTTTGGAAGTGATTCCGAAGGGAGTTGAGGAAGCAGGAAGTGGAAATTCGGATGTAATTCGAATGTTCCGACTTTGGAAGTGATTCCGAAGGGAGTTGAGGAAGCAGGAAGTGGAAATTCGGATGTAATTCGAATGTTCAGGAAGTGGAAAGGAAGTGGAAATTCGGTTGTAATTTGAATGTTCCGACTTTGGAAGTGATTCTGAAGAGAGTTAAGGAAGCACGAAGTGAATTTGCTGTTTTGAAGTCTCTGTCGGCATATTCGGATAGGGCTCGTATATCATTTCCGCCCTTTTCTAGCTGCCTCTCCTCATTGGCTGACGGCAAGCTGGTGGTTTAAAATGTTTTAAATCTATCCATCTATTTGGCCTGTTTAGGTTCGATTGATAGATTCGAAATTCTGATGTAATTCGAATGTTCCGACTTTTGAAGTGATTCCAAAGAGAGAAAGAAGGAAGGGGAGAGGGAGGGAAAAGGAAGGAGAGAAGGAAAGGTTTCCCGCTGTATGCTGGGAAACCGAGGCCCGGGCTGCTCTGGAGAGCCAGATGCAATCATGAAAAGAGCCACATCTGGCTCCCCCAAGCCATAGGTTCCTGGCCCCTGTCTTAGGGGTTTGGACTTCCAAGTCTGTCTGTCTGTCTATCTATCTTATCTATTAGGCCTATTTGATCCACAAAAAAAAAAAGGTTCAAAACTTGTTCCGGATGTATGGGGCGCTGGCGCTTTGAATCTGAATGACTTCCGAAATTTTCCAGAAAAATTTCAGAATTTCCCAAATTAATTCCGAAATTTCGGAATGGCTTCGTTAATGGCGGACACGTATGTTTAACCCAGTTTCGATGGGGACGTCTTCCCTCCGCGTCAGAGCTGGGGTGACAGCCATGTTTAACCCAGTTTGGATGCGGCTGTCGGCCCAGTTCTGACGCGGAGGGAAGGACATCCGACCCCAAATTGGGTTAAACAGCCAATTAGGGTACAGCACCTCAGGAGGGGCGGGAATTCAATGCCGGTTCCTTTCCGAAAACCGGAAAGTGTCATAAGTCGGATGAGTTCCGTGTGATTCAGACTTACGACGCAAAATCGGAAAGTGTCAGGAGTCGGATGAGTTCCGTGTGATCATACTTACGATGGAAAATGGGAAAGTCTCGTCGGATTAGTTCCGTGTGATTCATACTTACGACGCAAAATCGGAAAGTGTCGTAAAGTCGGATGAGTTCCGTGTGATTCATACTTACGATGAGTTCCGTGTGAAAATCGGAAAGCGTCGTAAGTCGGATGAGTTCCGTGTGATTCATACTTACGACGCAAAATCGGAAAGTGTCGTAAGTCGGATGAGTTCCGTGTGATTCATACTTACGACGCAAAATCGGAAAGTGTCGTAAGTCGGATGAGTTCCGTGTGATTCATACTTACGACGCAAAATCGGAAAGCGTCATAAGTCGGATGAGTTCCGTGTGATTCATACTTACGACGCAAAATCGGAAAGTGTCGTAAGTCGGATGAGTTCCGTGTGATTCATACTTACGACGCAAAATCGGAAAGCGTCGTAAGTCGGATGAGTTCCGTGTGATTCATACTTACGACGCAAAATTGGAAAGCGTCGTAAGTCGGATGAGTTCCGTGTGATTCATACTTACGATGGAAAATGGGAAAACGTCTTAAGTCGGATGAGTTCCGTGTGATTCATACTTACGACGCAAAATCGGAAAGCGTCGTAAGTCGGATGAGTTCCGTGTGATTCATACTTACGACGCAAAATCGGAAAGTGTCGTAAGTCGGATGAGTTCCGTGTGATTCATACTTACGACGCAAAATCGGAAAGCGTCGTAAGTCGGATGAGTTCCGTGTGATTCATACTTACGACGCAAAATCGGAAAGTGTCAGGAGTCGGATGAGTTCCGTGTGATCGATACTTACGATGGAAAATGGGAAAACGTCTTAAGTCGGATGAGTTCCATGTGATTCATACTTACGACGCAAAAATCGGAAAGCGTCGTAAGTCGGATGAGTTCCATGTGATTCATACTTACGACGCAAAATGGGAAAGCGTCGTAAGTCGGATGAGTTCCGTGTGATTCATACTTACGACGCAAAATGGGAAAGCGTCGTAAGTCGGATGAGTTCCGTGTGATTCATACTTACGACGCAAAATCGGAAAGCGTCGTAAGTCGGATGAGTTCCGTGTGATTCATACTTACGACGCAAAATGGGAAAAAGTCGGATGAGTTCCGTGTGATTCATACTTACGAAGGAAAGTGTCGTAAGTCGGATGAGTTCCGTGTGATTCATACTACGACGCAAAAATCGGAAAGCGTCGGAAGTCGGATGACTTCCGTGTGCTTCATACTTACGACGAAACCTTGGAAAGCGTCGTAAGTCGGATGATTTCCGTGTGATTCATACTTACGACGCAAAATTGGAAAGCGTCGTAAGTCGGATGAATTCCGTGTGATTCATACTTACGACGCAAAATTGGAAAGCGTCGTAAGTCGGATGAGTTCCGTGTGATTCATACTTACGACGCAAAATGGGAAAGCGTCGTAAGTCGGATGAGTTCCGTGTGATTCATACTTACGACGCAAAATTGGAAAGCGTCGTAAGTCGGATGAATTCCGTGTTCATACTTACGGATGAAAGTGTCGTAAGTGGATGAGTTCCCGTGTGATTCATACTTACGACGCAAAATCGGAAAGCGTCGTAAGTCGGATGAGTTCCGTGTGATTCATACTTACGACGCAAAATCGGAAAGCGTCGTAAGTCAGATGAGTTCCGTGTGATTCATACTTACGACACAAAATGGGAAAGCGTCGTAAGTCGGATGAGTTCAGTGATTCATACTTACGACGAAAAATGGAAAAATGAATTCGTCGTAAGTCGGATGAGTTCTGTGTGATTCAGACTTACAATGCAAAATTGGAAAGCGTCGTAAGTCGGATGAATTCTGTGTGATTCATACTTACAACGCAAAATTAGAAAGTGTCGTAAGTCGGATGAGTTCCGTGTGATTCATACTTACGATGCAAAATCGGGAAGCGTCATAAGTCGGATGAGTTCTGTGTGATTCAGACTTACAATGCAAAATCGGGAAGCGTCATAAGTCGGATGAGTTCCCTGTGATTCATACTTACGACGCAAAATTAGAAAGTGTCGTAAGTTGGATGAGTTCCGTGTGATTCATACGACGCAAAATCGGAAAGCGTCATAAGTCGGATGAGTTCCGTGTGATTCATACTTACGACGCAAAATTGGAAAGCGTCGTAAGTCAGATGAATTCTGTGTGATTCATACTTACAACGCAAAATTAGAAAGAGTCGTAAGTCGGATGAGTTCCATGTGATTCATACTTACAACGCAAAAATGGGAAAAGCGTCGTAAGTCGGATGAGTTCCGTGTGATTCATACTTACGACGCAAAATCGGAAAGTGTCGTAAGTCGGATGAGTTCCGTGTGATTCAAAGTTATGAATCACACGGAACTCGTCTGACTTATGACACGATATCCGTGGAAAGCAAAGCCAAAAAGGAAAGCAAAGCAAAGCAAAAAGGATGCCTTAGTGCTTTGCCGTAGGAGCGGGGAAAAGAGGGAGCAATGTTTGTTGGGAGCTCTAGGAAAAAGAGACTCTTTGCATTGATCCATCTATCGATCTGTCACTCTCCCAATCCGTCCATCCACGTCCCTCTTCCTTTCCTTTTCTTTTGCAGAGCGTGGAGCATCGCGTCCTGTCCCGCGACCCCTCCACGGAGCTGGAGTTCAAGCAGCCGGACTCGGGCCTCTCCTCGCCCAACACCACCATGTCGGCCCCCCAGGCCCACTTTGAGCTGGGCTCTCCCAGCAGCACCCTCTCCAACTACGACTCCTGCAACTCCAGCCACTCCAGCACCGCCGGCGGCGGGAAGCGCAGCAGCGGAGGCGGACAGGCGGCCCGTACGCATCGACCCCTCCCTGCAGAGGGCCAGCCTTTCCCTTTAGAGATTAGCCAACGTATAGAGACAGAAGGCTATTCAATAGGGGTCATACAGTTTGGAGGGTTCCCTAAAGGCCATCTAGTCCACCCCTTATTATTCGGTACCCTCCGATCCCTCCCGACAAACGGCCATCTGGCCCCGATTAAAAACAGACCTCTCTGGGCAGGCCCGGATTAACGCTTTGTGGCACCCTAGGCCACACTCTGTAAATGCCGCCCATGGGGGGGGGGGGCTTGGGGGCCGAGCCGGCGCAAGGGAGAAGGAGCCGGAGAAGTCCCGCCTCCTCGCTTTCACGGGCGCCCCTCCTTCCTTCACTGAAGGAAGGAGCGGCGCCCATGCGAGCGAGGAGGCGACGGGGGGAAGTCTTGTCAGACGCCCTAGGGCGCGGGACTTTCCCCGTGTCTTTTTGCTCCTTCCTTCGTTGAAGGAAGGAGGGCGGAGCTGGCGCAAGGGAGCGCCCTTCCTTCAGCGAAGGAAGGAGGGGCGGGCTGGCGCAAGGCGAAGGAGCCGGGGGAAGTCCCGCCCCTAGGGCGTCTGACGTGGCTTTCCCCGCCGCCTCCTCGCTTGCATGGGCGCCCCTCCTTCCTTCACTGAAGGAAGGAGTGGTGCCTGCCCGCGCGAGCGAGCGATGAAGTGGCGGGGGGAAAGCAATGTCAGACGCCCTAGGGGCGCCGGGACTTTCCCCCGGCTTCTTCCTGCTCGTGTGGGCGGGCGCCGCTCCTTCCTTCAGTGAAGGAAGAAGGGGCGGAGCTGGCGCAAAGGAGAAGGAGCCGGGGGAAGCCCCGCCCCTAGGGCGTCTGACGTGGCTTCCCCGCCTCCTCCTCCTCGCTCGCGCTGGCCCCGCCCCTCCTTCCTTCAGTGCGCAGGCGCAGAAGCAAGCACCCGAAGATTTTTTCATTTTTTCAATTTTGGGGGGTCCGGATCTGCCGCCCCTCCCATGGCTGCCGCCCTAGGCCATGGCCTAGGGTGGCCTTATGGGTAATCCGGGCCTGTCTCTGGGTGCATTTTGTTAAAGTACATAACGTATCGAAAAGAATAGAAACAATCAGGGAAATGCCTTCATTGTTTTGGAAATGCCCCTCAAGGGTTGTGTGGATTGTGGGAAATTGGAAATAATATATACAAGATTGGAAGGAAGGAAAGAAGGATAAAGGGAAGGGCGCCCCCTGGTGGGCAAAGGCCTGGATTCAGGAAACCCCACCGGCCATTGAAAGAATAGGATAGGATGGACAGAAGGGACAAGGGCCATTCAGTCCGACCAGGCTATATACACACATGGATAAAGAAAGGGAGAGGTGGAATGTAATCGATGGAAGTGCAAAATGTTTCTGAACCGCATTAACTCTGCAATGTGGACACCCCCCCTAAGGCTAATCCTCAAGATAGCTTGATAGATCAATCGATAGATAGATCAATCAATGGATAAATAGATAGACTGATCAATGGATATCTAGAATCTAGCTATCCATTGATCTATCAAGCTATCTATCTATTGATCGATCGATCTATCCATTGAACAATCTATCTATCCATTGACTGATTGATCTAGCTACTAGATCAGTCAATGGATAGATAGATTGTTCAATGGATAGATCAATCGATCAATAGATAGATAGCTTGATAGATCAATTGATAGATAGATCGATCAATCAATGGATAGATAGATCAATGGATGGATGGATAGGATAGATAGATACATAGATTGATCAATGGATAAATAGATCGATCAATGGATGGATGGATAGATAGATAGATAGATAGATTAATGATCGATGGATGCTTGGGTAGACAGATGAATGGATGCATAGATAGATGGCTTCTGAACCGCATTAACTCCTCTGTAGGGATGGATAGATACATAGATAGATAGATCAATGGATAGATAGATCGATCAATAGATAAATAGATTGATAGATCAATGGATAGATAGATCGATCAATGGATACATAGATTGATAGATCAATGGATAGATAGATCGATCAATGGATAAATAGATTGATAGATCAATGGATAGATAGATCGATCAATAGATAAATAGATTGATAGATCAATGGATAGATAGATCGATCAATAGATCAATGGGTAGATAGATCAATGGATAGATAGATCGATCAATGGATTGATAGATAGATCAATAGATCAATAGATAGATAGATCGATAGATGGATTGATAGATAGATCAATGGATAGATAGATCAATCAATGGATAGATCGATCGATCAATGGATAGATAGATAGATTGATCGATCAATGGATAGATACATCAATGGATAGATACATCAATGGATAGATACATCAATGGATAGATACATCAATGGATAGATAGATCAGTCAATGGATAGATAGATTGATCGATCAATGGATAGATCGATCGATCAATGGATAGATAGATAGCTTGATCGATCAATGGATAGATACATCAATGGATAGATACATCAATGGATAGATACATCAATGGATAGATACATCAATGGATAGATAGATACATCAATGGATAGATACATCAATGGATAGATACATCAATGGATAGATACATCAATGGATAGATACATCAATGGATAGATAGATCAGTCAATGGATAGATAGATTGATCGATCAATGGATAGATACATCAATGGATAGATACATCAATGGATAGATACATCAATGGATAGATACATCAATGGATAGATACATCAATGGATAGATACATCAATGGATAGATACATCAATGGATAGATAGATCAGTCAATGGATAGATACATCAATGGATAGATACATCAATGGATAGATAGATTGATCGATCAATGGATAGATAGCTTGATAGATCAATTGATAGATAGATTGACAGGCCCTTTCCCTCTCCCCCTGCAGGGATCCCGGAGACGACCATCTCGGACATGCAGACCTACATGGACCTGCTGAACCCGGAGGTGGGGCCGGGGGCAGCCGGGGGCGGGGGAGTCTTCCGGGGGGTCTGCCCCGCCTCCCCCGCCGCCCACCTTCCCGGCGCCCCCGCCGCCTTCCTCCTGCCCGGACCCCAAGGGCCCCCCTCCGCCCCCGGGGTACCCGGCCCCCAGCCCCCCCCGAGGAGGCCCAGCACACCGCCGAGATCTACGTCCAGGCCAAGAACAACCTGCGGCACGTGGAGAGCGAGGCCCTCAAGAGGGAGGTCAGGGCTCACCCTCCACTCTGCTCCCCTCGCTTGGCTCCCCTGTTTGTGCTCTTGCTTGCCCTTGGGTCCCGTCTGTTTGTGGTACATAAATATAGATCTGTAAGGAGAGGCAGGTAAATAATAATACATTAATACATTCATACATTAATAATTATTAATATTAAATATAATGAATATATTATTGCTTGTATGTTATTACTATTAATGTTACCAATAAATAAATTTATTTATTTGTCGCGTCAGGAGCGAATTGTACAATACAACCAATATAATAATAGTAATAATAATAATAATAAAAATAGTAAATATAATTTATATTGTTTACTCGTTTGTTATTATACATATTATAAATAAATAATAATTAATATTAAATATAATTAATATGGTTCAGATAGTAGTAACATTATTATTATATATAATTAATATATTATGGCTTAGATATTATTATGCATAATTAATGTATTGCTTAGAAATTATTATTCTTATATATAATGACTATATTATGGCTTAGATATTATTAATAAGATTTATAATGAATATACTATTGCTTGGATATTATATAATTAATATATTGCGTATATATTATATATAAATATTTTATTGCATAGATAATATTAATATTCTATAATAATATATATTATGTATGTTAATATATATAATTGGTATATATAATATATATTCTTAATAAAATATATAATTTATATATTATTGCTTAGATATATACATATATAAATAATATATTATATGTAAATAATACATCGTATATATACAGTATATAAATATAAATAATATATTGTTGCTTGGATATTATTAATATTAATATTATATATAATGTTGCATATATTATTATTAATATTATATAATAATATATATTATGTATGTTAATATATGTAATTGGTATATATAATATATATTCTTAATAAAATATATAATTTATATATTATTGCTTAGATATATATATGTAAATAATATATTTTATGTAAATAATACATCGTATATATAAAAATATAAATGATATATTGTTGCTTGGATATTATTAATATTATATATAATGTTGCATATATTATTAATATTATATAATAATATATATTATATATTAATATATATAATTGGTATATATAATATATATTCTTCTTAATAAAATATATAATTTATATATTATTGCTTAGATATATATATGTATGTAAATAATACATTGTATATATAAAATATAAATAATATATTGTTGCATGGATATTATTAATATTAATATTATATATAATGTGTTGCATATATTATTTTTAATAATGTTCTATACATTATAATAATAATAATTATTAATAATAATAATAACTAATAAGGTATTATTATTATTATAAATAATAAATATATTGTTGTTTAGATATGACCCGTATTAACGGTATGTGATCTTGACCTTAATGGTGCGGTTCTTTGGGTCCAGTTGCCCCAGTTCTCCTTTGTAGAATGTTGATGGCCCCGAAGCCCCGCCCCTCATTTGCATTGAAATGAATATATTATCCCGGGAAGGCGTCGGAGGGAAACAATGCCCGCCTTGTTGCTTTGCCCCAGAAATGTGATGGCTCCCTATGCAATTGGGTTAATTGCGTTAATTGGTGAGGGGAAGACTGGTTATTCAGGTCAGGAATGCCAGGGGAGATGCCCGTGCACGAGGAGGCCTCGGAAGAGAGACATAGGCGCCCATTGCGTCTCTCCCTCGCATTCCACCAATGGATCGATTGAATAGCTGTACAGGTTATAAAGGAGGTCCCGTCGTCGAACGACTGCCATAGACAGAGAAACCTTCCAAGGCAGAGACACCAAACTTGGCAACACAAATAGGCCTCAGGCAAGGAAGGTTTTTAGCACAGAAACTTTTCCCCCCAAAACCTTGAAGGCCCCCAAAACAACGATGAAAAAAAAACTACATTTCCCAGCATCCTCTGCGGCAGCCAGCGAAACCCATTGGCCAACATCGGCCCACACAAAATGCAGGGAGGCTGAGTTCCCATAGTAACGGTGGGCAGAGCCAGCCAAGGCTAGATTAAAATGCTGAGTGATTTGAGTTTAGTCAGTTGGTGTTTGAGGATTAAACTGCCAAGGCCAAGCTCTAGGAGGGAGTAGGTTCCCACACTCGAGAAACACAATCCAAAAGACCAAGCCAGCACAAAATACCACACGACGCCAATATGCAGAAGATACACAACTATGTGCACAGAGCACTCACAGGACAAAAGACTCCCACAACAAAAGACACCCACTTTACAAACACCACACCCACAACATGACAGCCACACAACTCGCGATGCCTACCTCTACAGACCCACAACACAACAGACACACAACACACACAACACATACATACCACTGCTAAACAGAAACCTACACAGTACAACCAACAGTACAACCAACTAACACAGGAGGACATAACAACTACCAGGAGGACATAACACTAACACAAATAGGGCACCAGGGACACAGGCACCGCTGACAAACACCTACCGCCGGAATAACACAAACTTGCAACGCCCCCCAAAAAAACAGTCCTGCGACACAAAAACCCACCCCAAGCAAAATTCACGACGAACACCACTGCCAAAAGCAACACCCCCTCCACATCACAACCAGCACACAGCCAGACTGAGACAACTATGTCACCACAACACACACAAAATACACCCCACAAATACCTGACAACTTCCCCAACACAAAACCCAGGACTGCACTCACTACTCACCACCACACACACCTCCAAATACACACATGTCTCAGGCACAATACTCCAGCAACACAACACAACTTCCTATCACAACCCATCCCCCCAACCTTACGGGACCCTGCACACACAACACCTACCACCACCACAAACAAAAACCAACTCCACCTATACTCCAACCACAACACAACACAACACTGCACTGAAACTCTACAAACACACACAAATACCCAAAACACCCCACCCACACAAGCATTCCACAACATACTACCACCCACAATGCCACCACACACCCACTAACTCATCAAAAAAGTAATACCTACACACAACACAATACGCACATAACACAACCTTGCGTCTACTGCTCAACCCATTTGTATGCCATTCCTTCCTTCAACACCACACACCGACAACTCCACAGGACTCCAACACCACACCCACCAGAACAACAAAATGAATATTCATGACCCCACAAACCATAAATCAATTCCAACCCTTACATACTCAGACTTTCTCGCATCTCATGAAAATATTCACAAAACATTCTCAAAATATTATTACTATAGACCATATTGTGGTATACAAATATAGTGCAGTGTTTGCAAAATAATTCACAAAAATATTCACAAAAATATTCAAATTATTCATGAAATATTCACAACTTCACAAAATAATTGCAACAATATTTGCAAAAAATATTTCCAAATATAATCGTGAAAATATTCACAAAAATGTTCTCAATATTACTAATGAAAATATTCACAGAAGTATTCATGAAAGTATTCCCAAAAATAATCACAATATTTGTGAAAAATATTCACAAAATAATCATGAAAATATTCACGAAAAATATTAATAAAAATAATCGCAACAATATTAACATATTTTGCAGAACTGTTCACAAAAATATTCATAAGAATAATCACAAAAATATTCACCAAAAACATTCACGAAAAATCATGATTTTTTTTCCACGAAAATATTTATAAAGATAATCACACAAAAAAATGACAATATTCGCCAAAAATATTCACAATGATAATCACAAAAATATTCACAAATATAATCCTGAAAATAATAATATATAATAATATAACAATTATATATTACATATATAATTGCACAAAAAAAATCATGAAACTTTTCACGAAAATATAAATATCACAAAAATAATTACAATGTTCAATGTTCAAACTTCACAAAAATATTCACAATGATAATCACAAAAATATTCACAAATATAATCCTGAAAATAATAATATATAATAATATAACAATTATATATTACATATATAATTGCACAAAAAAAATCATGAAACTTTTCACGAAAATATAAATATCACAAAAATAATTACAATATTCGCCAAACTTCACAAAAATATTCACAATGATAATCACAAAAATATTACCAAATATAATCCTGAAAATAATAATATATAATAATATAACAATTATATATTACATATATAATTGCACAAAAAAAGTCATGGAACTTTTCACGAAAATATAAATATCACAAAAATAATTACAATGTTCGCCAAACTTCACAAAAATATTCGCAATGATAATCACAAAAATATTACCAAAAATAATAATATATAATAATATAAAATTATATATTAAATATGACATGTAATATTACTAATAATATTAAATAAATAAATATTACTAATTATATTGCAGTATAGCGGTATAGTACAATATAATAATATATAATACTAATATTGTGCTATGCTAATAATAGAATATATTGTATATTCATATCATATCGATAATAATGTAATACAGTATAATACTAATGCAATATAATATATAATAGTAATATAGCAATACTAATATATAAAATAAAATATCTGCCATGAATAGGTGAAAGATATATTCTTTCGAATGGCGTCCAAAGAGCGGCCATTCAGACCCCGGTTCGCGGTGTATAATATTGCAGAGATAACGGTGGCCGGGAAATAAATCTGCCGCTCTCTGGTTTCCTTGCAATGCAATGCAACTCTCCCTGGAAGCAGAGCTCAGCCTGGATCCAAAGGCCTTCTGTTGCCACCTGTCGAATCACAATGCCTTGCAACAGGTGAGCTTCCTGAGGCTGAGAGAGTGTGACTTGCCCAGGCGCAAGCCGGGATTCGAATCCGGATCTCCGGAGTCAAGAGTCCAAAGTCACTAAAGGGACTCCACTTTTATTATTATTATTATTATTATTATTATATTTTTTTAAATTATAAAATTATATTTTTATAAATATATGTATAATATTTTAATAACATATATAATATAATAATATAATATAATAAATATAATATATAAATATATAATTAAATTAAATTAATTATTATTTTTAAAATTATAAAATTACATTTTTTATAAATATGTATAATATATTAATAATAGAATAAAAAAATATAATATAATATGTATAATGAAATTAAATTATTATTAAATTAAATAAATTATTATTTTTTAAAATTATAAAATTATATTTTTATAAATATATGTATAATATTTTAATAATATATATAATATAATAATATAATATAATAAATATAATATATAAATATATAATTAAATTAAATTAATTATTATTTTTTAAATTATAAAATTACATTTTTATAAATATGTATAATATATTAATAATAGAATAAAAAAATATAATATAATATGTATAAATATATAATTAAATTATTATTAAATTTAATAAATTATTATTTTTTAAAACTATAAAATTATATTTTATAAATATATGTAATATTTTTTAATAATATATAATATAATAAATATAATATATAAATATATAATTAAATTAAATTAATTATTATTTTTTAAATTATAAAATTACATTTTTATAAATATATAATATATTAATAATATAATAAATAAATATAATATATAAATATATAATTTAATTAAATTATTATTAAATTTAATACATTTTTATTTTTTAAAATTATAAAATTATATCTTTATAAATATATATAATATTTTAATAATATAATAAATAAATATAATATATATAATTATATAATTAAATTTAATTAAATAAATGAACATCGTCGTCATTGTAATAATAATACTAGTAATGCTCATAATAATAATAATAATAATAATTGGCATCACAATAATAATCATCACGATAAAAGTCATAATAATAATAATAGTTATCATAGTAATATAGCCATAATAATTGCAATAATACTAATGATCAAAAATATTAGTAATTATATCGGGGGGGTGGTTAAGGACTCATGACTCAATACAGTGGGACTCTGGGAGTCGCAGTTTCCCAAGGACACGTGGCTCAGTGTAATTATAATTTTAAAAATCGTATTAATAATAACAATCATGATAGTAGTCATTATAATGTAGTAATAATAATAGTAGTGATAATATTAATAATAATAGTAGTAGTGATAGTTGTGATAATGACTATCACTGTAATAATGACAGTAATTGTAAAAATATCAATACTAATAAGCATAATAAGCATCATAATCAAATCATAATTATCATAAGACTAATAACAATAATAGTCATAATAATAATGCCATAATAATTGTAATACTATTATTATCACTACAACATTATTATAACGACTTCTATCATTATCGTTATTATTAATGCTAATAATCATCATAATACTAATAACAATAATCATCATAAGAACAGTAATAATAATCATAGTCGTAATGGTGATACTCATAATAATTGTCATCATATCGTAACAATACCAGTAATAACAATAACTGCTAAATGCCTTGAGAGTTGTAGTTTCCTGAGGTCTAAGAGTGTCTCTTTCAGTGCAACGGGACCTTGAGGGTAGTAGTTTCGGGGGGGGGGAGTTTAAGGACTCATGACTCAATACAGTGGGACCCTGGGAGTTGTAGTTTCCTAAGGACACATGGCTCAGTGTAATGGGGCTGTGAGAGTTGTAGTTTCCTAAGGACATGTCATTCAATGCAATGTTAACATGGGAGTTGTAGTTTCCTAAGAAGACATTGCGCTGAATGCAATGGGACTCTGGGAGCTTTAGTTTTCTAAGGAGGCCTCCTGGAAGTTGTAGTTTCCTAAGGCATCGCTCAATATAATGGGACTCTGGGAGTTGTAATTTCCTAAGGACGTATAACTCAATCCAACTGGAACCTGGGAGTTGTAGTTTCCTAAGGAGGCATCCTGAGAGTTGTTGTTTCCTAAAGCATCGCTCAATATAATTGAATTCTGGGAGTTGTGGTTTCCTAAGAACATATCATTCAATATAATTGAACTGTGGGAGTTGTGGTTTCCTAAGGAGGCTTCCTGGAAGTTGTAGTTTCCTAAGGCATCGCTCAATATAATGGGACTCTGGGAGTTGTAATTTCCTAAGGACGTATAACTCAATGCAACTGGAACCTAGGAGTTGTAGTTTCCTAAGGACATGTAATTCAATGCAATGGGACCCTGGGAGATGTCGTTTCCTAAGGAGGCATCCTGGGAGTTGTAGTTTCCTAAAGCATCGCTCAATATAATTGAACTCTGGGAGTTGTGGTTTCCTAACGTTTCCTGGAAGTGGGAGTGTAGTTTCCTAAGGACATCGCTCAATATAATTGAACTGTGGAGTTGTGGTTTCTAATGAGGCATCCTGGGAGTTGTAGTTTCCTAAAGCATCGCTCAATATAATTGAACTCTGGGAGTTGTGGTTTCCTAAGGACGTATAACTCAATGCAACTGGAACCTGGGAGTTGTAGTTTCCTAAGGACATGTAATTCAATGCAATGGGACCCTGGGAGATGTCGTTTCCTAAGGAGGCATCCTGGGAGTTGTAGTTTCCTAAAGCATCGCTCAATATAATTGAACTCTGGGAGTTGTGGTTTCCTAAGGACGTATAACCAATGCAACTGGAACCTGGAAGTTGTAGTTTCCTAAGGACATGGCAATCAACCCTGGGAGATGAGTTTCTAAGGCCTCCTGGGAGTTGTAGTTTCCTAAGGCATGCAGCTCAAAGGGAGTTGTAATTTCTAAGGGCGTATAACTCAATGCAACTGGAACCTAAGGCATCGCTCAATATAATTGAACTGTGGGAGTTGTGGTTTTCTAATGAGGCCTCCTGGAAGTTGTAGTTTCCTAAGGCATCGCTCAATATAATGGGACTCTGGGAGTTGTAATTTCCTAAGGACGTATAACTCAATGCAACTGGAACCTGGGAGTTGTAGTTTCCTAAGGACATGTCATTCCATGCAATGGGACCCTGGGAGATGTAGTTTCCTAAGGAGGCCTCCTGGAAGTTGTAGTTTCCTAAGACATCGCTCAATATAATGGGACCCTGGGAGTTATAGTTTCCTAAGGACGTATTGACCAGTGCAGTGGGACCCTGGGAGTTGTAGTTTCCTGAGGTCTTGCGCCACAAATAAAAGCTCAACGCCTTGATTTCCAAGCTCTTCCTGGTTTCTATGGAAAAATTAGGAAATGAGAGGCCTAGTTTGTTGGGGGTTTTTTTTCGCAACCGGATCTCGATTCCTTACGCAACGAAGCCCCGGGTGGCGTTTCTTGATCGGGAGTCAGATTTTCGCCCCACTCCTAGTGTGACCAAGGTGCGTTTCAAAGCCCTGGCGTCTCGCACATCTCTCTCTCTCTCTCTCAGCATTACTTTGCGAACGAAGATGCTTAGGAAGGACTCATCCCACGCTTTCTACAAGCGCGTTGATGACTAAAAAGGCCAATCTGAGATAGGCAAGTCCGGTTGCAGAAAGCACAGCAGAAAGTCTCCTTGGGTGATGTCGTTTCAGAGTTGCGGTTCTTTCTGCGTTGTCGAGACCCGTTCGGCGTGTCTTCTCGAAAGAGGCCTCAGCATTGTGGAGAGTGTGCCTCCATGCCTCCCGATGTGAGGCCAGGGCGGACCATTGTTGGTGATCAATCCGGCCGAGCCTGAGATGTTGTTTCAGGGAGTCCTTATATCTCTCTTTGGGGGCGCCTCTCTTGCGAGTTCACCATAGAGTAGTAGCTTTGGGAGGCGGTGGTCCTCCATCCTAGAGACGTGCCCTGCCCAGCGCAGCTGTGTTCTCAATAGCATGGCCTCAACGGTGGTAGTCCCTGCTTGCTCAAGGACAGCAACATTCGTCACATAGTCGGTCCAGCGTATATTTAGGATTGTGCGAAGACAGCGCTGATGAAAGCGTTCGAGGAGTCGTAGGTGTTGGCGATAGGTGACCCATGTTTCAGACCCATAGAGGAGAATAGACAGTACGATAGCTCTGTACACACTGATCTTGGTGCTTTGCCTCAGGTGCTTGTTGCTCCAGACTCTTCTGTGAAGCCTTCCAAATGCACTCTATGCCTTTGCTCATCTGTGATCGATCTCTTTGTCGATCTTGGCGTCTGAAGAGATGATGCTTCCCAGGGAGGTGAACTGCTGAACAGACTTAAGCACAGATGTGCCTATGCTGACGTGGGGATGGTGGTGTTCTTCCTGTGGTGCGGGCTGGTAGAGGACTTCCGTTTCCTTCAGGCTGACTTCTAGCCCAAACAGCTCTCTATATATAATATATATATATTAAAAATATTATATATATATACACACACACACACACAATTACATATAATATTACATATATAATATTTCAAAGATCTCCAAAGAAGGGGAATCGATGACCAATTGGGAATAATAATATATATAATTATAATTACAATTATAATATATATTATAATAAATAATTATATATATTATATATAATAAATATATTATATAAAAAAAGTTATAATATATGTATATATTATATATTATAATATATAATTATATATTATATATATATATTTATATATATATATATATATATAATATTTCAAAGATCTTCAAAGAAGGGGAATCGATGACCATTTGGGAATAATATATATATATATATATATATATATATATATATATATATATAAAATTATAATTATAATTATAATTACAATTATATATATTATAATATTTAATTATATATATATAAATATAATATAATAAATATATATTATATATATAATGTTATTATATATATTATATATATATATATATTATAAATATATTATATATATAATATTTCAAAGATCTTCAAAGAAGGGGAATCGATGACCATTCTGCATTATTGGGAATAATAATAATAATAATATATAATTATAATTATTATGTATATTATAATATATATGCTATACTATATCATTATATATAATATATGTAATATTATAATATATATTATATATATTATAAATATTATATGTATATATAATTATTATATATGATGATTATTAGTATTGTTAGTATTATTATTATTGCCGATCGGGCAAGGAAGGAAAGGGAGCGAGAGAAAGGCCCCCGCACGCTCTTGTTGCAAAGTCTTCGTTCGGAGCTTGACCGGTGGCAGCGGATGGAGTTACCGGCCGGTGTCCAGTTGCCCTGATACTGAAGCCAGTGCCATCTCAGGCCGCCTTGGCACCCACTTTAAGCTGCCATAGCTCAACGGGAGCTGTAGTTTCCCAAGGTCCTCAGCCTCCTCTGCCTGGTGCTCCACTTTAAATAGCTCCGTGCTATGCTTTTCCTGCATGGCGGAAGCGGGTTGGACTAGATGGCCCATT
This sequence comes from Anolis apletophallus, assembly GCA_030556195.1. Taxonomy (NCBI): domain Eukaryota; kingdom Metazoa; phylum Chordata; class Lepidosauria; order Squamata; family Anolidae; genus Anolis; species Anolis apletophallus. Next base: position 23,121,284 of record JARBWK010000017.1, on the reverse strand, counting down.
TTGTCTCTTCGGGCTCTATGATTCTGGGTGCCATAGTTTCCCAAGGTCCTTAGGCCTCTCTGCCTGGTGCACCAGTGAGAGGCAAGGAATAAATTTGCTGTTGTTGTTGGTTGTTGTTGTTATTTAAACTGCTATGGCTTAATGCTATGGGATCTTGGGAGCTGTAGTTTCCCAAGATCCTTAGGCGCACCAGTGAGACACGGGTAGCAAATCCATTATTATTATATTATTATTTGATATTGTTGTTTTGGCTAAAACGAAAATGGCGTAATGCTATGGGATCTTGGGAGCTATAGTTTCCCAAGGTCCTTTGGTTGATGCATTAGTAAGAGATGGGTAATAAATTATTATTATTATTATTTGTTGTTGTTGTTGTTAAAACTGCCATGGCTTAATACTATGGGATCCTGGAAGCTGTAGTTTTCCAAGGTCCTTAGGCTTCTTCTTGGTGTACCAGTGAGACACAGGTAATAAATTCATTATTATTATTATTAATTCATTATTGTTGTTGTTGTTAAAACTGCCATGGCTTAATTCTATGGGATCCTGGGAGCTGTAGTTTCCTAAGGTCCTTAGGCTTCTCTGTCTGATACACCAGAGAGAGGCAGGTAATAAATTCATTGTTATTATTATTATCATCATCATCATCATCATCAAAACTGCATTGGCTTCATGTTATGGGATCCTGGGAGCTGTAGTTTTCCAAGGTCCTTTGGCTGTATCAGTGAGAGGTGGGGAATAAAGTCATTCTATTATTATTATTATTAAAAATACCATTAATACTGTGGGAGCCTGGGACCTGTAGTTCCCTAAGGTCCTTAGGTCTGCCACTGTGAATTGTTATGGCTTAGTGTAGGATCTTTAGTTTGCCAAGGTCCTTCGGCTTCTCTGCTTGGTACATCAGTGAGACGCGGGGAATAAATTTATTATTATTATTATTATCATCATCATACCATGCCTTAATGTTACAGGATCCTGAGAGGTGTAGTTTCCCAAGCACTGAATTGCTATGGCTTAATAGGAAACTGTAGTTTCCCAAGGTCCTTAGACTTATCTGACTGGTGCATCACTGAGAGGTGGGGAATGCATTATTATTATTATTAATTTTGGGAGATGTAGTTTCCCAAGGTCCTTAGGCACAGCCCTGTGAATTGCTATGGCTTAATAGGAAACTGTAGTTTCCCAAGGTCCTTAGACTTATCTGACTGGTGCATCACTCAGAAGTGGGGAATGCATTATGATTATTATGATTATTATTATTAATGTTGGGAGATGTAGTTTCCCAAGGTCCTTAGGCACAGCACTGTGAATTGCTATGGCTTAATAGGAAACTGTAGTTTCCCAAGGTCCTTAGACTTTTCGGGTTGGTGAGAGGTAGGGAATGCATTATTATTAATAATAATTTTGGGAGATGTAGTTTCCCAAGGTCCTTAAACTTTTCCGATTGGTGCATCACTGAGAGGTGGGGAATGCATTATTATTATTATTATTGTTATTATTATTATTAATTTTGGGAGATGTCGTTTCACAAGGTCCTTAGGTACAGCACTGTGAATTGCTATGGCTTAATAGGAAACTATAGTTTCCCAAGGCCCTTAGACTTTTCGGGCTGGTGCATCACTGAGAGGTGGAGTATGCATTATTATTATTAGTATTAGTATTAATTTTGGGAGATGTAGTTTCACAAGGTCCTTAGGTACAACACTGTGAATTGCTATGGCTTTATAGGAAACTATAGTTTCCCAAGGTCCTTAAACTTTTCGGGCTGGTGCATCACTGAGAGGTGGGGAATACATTATTATTATTATTAGTAATATTAATTTTGGGAGATGTAGTTTCCCAAGGTCCTTAAACTTTTCGGGCTGGTGCATCACTGAGAGGTGGGGAATGCATTATTATTATTATTAATTTTGGGAGATGTAGTTTCCCAAGGCCCTTAGGTACAGCACTGTGAATTGCTATGGCTTTATAGGAAACTATAGTTTCCCAAGGTCCTTAGGACTTTTCGGGCTGGTGCATCAGTGAGAATGATTACATTGTATTATTATTAATAATATTACTGGGGAATACATTGTTGTCATTATTATTATTATATTATTATTGCCAACTTGGGAGATGTAGTTTCCCAAGGTCTTTTCGCCTCCTCTGCCCAAGAAGGTTGGTGCGTTGCCAAACTGCAAATCCCAGGGTCAGTCTGAAAAAAAAAAACCAAAGGCAGGAAACCCTTTCTCTCCAAGCCTCACCTGGTTGGCATGGAGGCCTAATCCGCCCGGCAACTGCTTCCTGGGGAGCCTACCTGTCCTAAAGGTCTGAGCTTTACTTACGGCTGCGAGAGGCCTTTTGATTGGCGGAGGGCCGTGATGTCACCGCAAGGGGGGGTGGGGTGGAGGGAGCAGATAGGCCCCCAGGTAACCTGAGAGGGCGGGTCAAGTGTCCCAGGTGCGTGAAGGCAGGTGTCAGGTAACGCCAACCGAGCGCTCAGGCAGCCGGGCAGGTGTCCTGGGACGCAGCGCTTTCTCCACACAGGTAAGAGAGGATCCAACCATATATATACATCTATAGATCCCTATGGATGTATAGGCATAGAGGTGTGTACAGGTGTGCACACCTGGGACAGGTGAGGCCAAGCACCCCTGTATTCCTTCTGCTGCTGGGATGCTAATGCCGCCCGCCACAAAGGGAGACATTGTGCGTGTGCCTTTATGGCAGGTTGTGAATGCAGTGCCTTTGTGAGTAAGAGGCTTTGCATCTTACTCACCTGTTGCAAAGTAGTTGTGCGGAAGTAACTTGCCCAAGTGGAAGTTAGTGCCGTTCCCAGTTATATTGAGATATATTATTTTTTATAATATAAGGATGGCAGCCCTCCGTATAGTATAAAATAATATAAAATAATATAATAAAATATATCATATCATATAACATGTATTATATTATATATTATGTATATATTGTATTATATTTATATATTATGTTTTATTTAATATGTTATATATTATATTATTACGTATTATATATGATCTTATGTTTTATTTTATTTTTATTTTATACTATATTATGTATTATGTTATATAATACAATATGACGTATTATTTTTTATTTCGTTTTATATATGTATTCTATCGTGTGTTATATATTTTTATATTACATTACATTATACATTATATTATGTGCTATGTATATATATATAATTTTATTTTTATATTATTTTATATTATATAATATTATTATGTATTGTATATTATATATTATTTTTATTTCATTATATATATTATGTGTTGTGTATTATATACTTTACATCATATTATACATTATAATATGATGTGTTATGTGTATATTTATTTTATTTTATTTTTATATTATTTTATACTATATTATGTATTGTGTATTATATATTATTTTTATTTCATTTTATATATGTATTATATTCTGTGTCATATATTTTATATCACATTATATTATACATTATAATATTATGTGTCATGTGTATATATATATTTTATTTTTATATTATTTTATACTATATATATGTATTATTTTATATAATATAATATCTTTATGTATTGTGTATTACATATTATTTTTATTCAATTTAATATATTTATTATATTATGTTTTATGTATTATATATTTTATTACATTATATTATATAACATTATGTTATGTATATATATATATAATAATATATTATCCATTATTTTATACATTTTATTTTACATTATTTTATACTATACTATGTATTAGCTTATATAATATTATATTATTATGTGTTGTGTATTATGTATTTTATTTTTCATAGTATGTTTTATAATATGTGTTATGTATTTCATATTATATTGTGAAAGGAACCCCAAAGGTCATCCAGACCAACCTCCTCCCATCCCATAATAATAATAATAATAATAATAGACACATCACCTTCCAAGTCAATCCATATTGAAACAGAGTTGGAAGGGAACCCCAAAGGTCATCCAGACCAACCTCCTCCCATCCCATAATAATAATAATAATAATAATAGACACATCACCTTCCAAGTCAATCCATATTGAAACAGAGTTGGAAGGGAACCCCAAAGGTCATCCAGACCAACCTCCTCCCATCCCATAATAATAATAATAATAGACACATCACCTTCCAAGTCAATCCATATTGAAACAGAGCTGGAAGGGAACCCCAAAGGTCATCCAGACCAACCTCCTCCCATCCCATAATAATAATAATAATAATAATAGAGTTGGAAGGGAACCCCCAAAGGTCATCCAGACCAACCTCCTCCCATCCCATAATAATAATAATAATAATAATAGACACATCACCTTCCAAGTCAATCCATATTGAAACAGAGTTGGAAGGGAACCCCAAAGGTCATCCAGACCAACCTCCTCCCATCCCATAATAATAATAATAATAGACACATCACCTTCCAAGTCAATCCATATTGAAACAGAGTTGGAAGGGAACACATCACCTTCCAAGTCAATCACCTTCCAAGTCAATCCATTGAAACAGAGTTGGAAGGGAACCCCAAAGGTCATCCAGACCAACCTCCTCCCATCCCATAATAATAATAATAATAATAATACATAGACATATTGACACATCACCTTCCAAGTCAATCCATATATTGAAACAGAGTTGGAAGGGAACCCCAAAGGTCATCCAGACCAACCTCCTCCCATCCCATAATAATAATAATAATAATAATAATAATAATAGACACATCACCTTCCAAGTCAATCCATATATTGAAACAGAGTTGGAAGGGAACCCCAAAGGTCATCCAGACCAACCTCCTCCCATCCCATAATAATAATAATAATAATAATAGAGACATCACCTTCCAAGTCAATCCATATTGAAACAGAGTTGGAAGGGAACCCCAAAGGTCATCCAGACCAACCTCCTCCCATCCCATAATAATAATAATAATAATAATAGACACATCACCTTCCAAGTCAATCCATATTGAAACAGAGTTGGAAGGGAACCCCAAAGGTCATCCAGACCAACCTCCTCCCATCCCATAATAATAATAATAATAATAATAATAATAGACACATCACCTTCCAAGTCAATCCATATTGAAACAGAGTTGGAAGGGAACCCCAAAGGTCATCTAGACTGATCCTATTCGGAAAGACACAGCTAAAGCCCTCCCGACAGATGCCCACCTGACCTCTACGTAAAGCCCTCCAAAGGAGAACATAATAATATATTATTATTATTGTTATTATATTTTTATTATATTCTCCTTTGGAGGGCTTTATTATTATATTAATATTATTATTAATTATTATTAATATGTTATTATTATATGCTATATTATTAAGTTAAATATATTATATATTATAATATGAGGTATATGATATATATACTGTATATATATGTATATATTCTCTATATATCTCTATATATAATAAAGCGGAATGTATGTATGTATGTATGTTTGTGGGTTTGTATGTACAGTATGTGCCGGTGTTCTGATTGGCTGCCACTTTCACGGGCCACAGCGACCAGCGCGGGTGATGGAACTGCACCAAACTTGGGACACATAGCCCCAGTGACCCCCTTTACGTCATGGTGCGGTTTGGGGAAGGTGGACCATGGATTATGGGATTTGTAGTACTTTCAAACACTTTGGTTCCCGCAGACCACTGTGCACACCAAAAAGGACCAATACAGACCACACTTGGCACACACAGCCCCCATGACCCACTCTACGCCCTGGTGCACTTTCGAGCAGGGCGGACCAGGGATGATGGGACTTCAAGTACCTCTACTCACTTCCTAAGTCCGCTGCGACCCTCATGCACTTACTGAACGAGACCACACTTGACACACATAACCCCCATTACTCCCTTCATGTCCTGGTGAGATTTAGGGGGGGGGGGGTTTGCCAATGGACGATGGGATTTGTTGTTCTTTCACACCCCTCTACTACCACAGACCACTGCGCCCCCCAACAAACACCTATGAAAACCACACTCGGCACACAGAGCCCCAGTGACCCACTCTACATCCTACTGCAGTTTACAGCAGGTCAGACCATGGATGATGGGACTTGAAGTACCTTCCCTCACTTTCCAAGACTGCTGCAAACCTAATCCAATGATTGATCAACACCAAACTTGGCACACAGAGCCCTCATGACCCACTCTACATCCTGGTGCAGTTTTGTATCAAACGGACCACGGATGATGGGACTTGAAGTACCCTCACTCACTTCCTACAAACAATACAACCCTCATCCATTCCCCAATACAGACCAAACTTGGCACACAGAGCCCCCATGGCCCAATCTACATCCTACTGCAATTTGGAGGAGGGTGGACCACAAATGATGGGACTTGCAGTACCTTCAGTAATTTCATGATACCACTGCAACTCCCAATACTGATGGATCAAGGCCAAACTGGACAGACAGAGCCCCCGTGACCCACTCTACATCCTGGTGCTGTTTGGAGGAGGGTGGACCACGGATGATGGGACTTCTAGTACCTTCAGTAATTTCATGATACCACTGCAACTCCCAATAATGCTGGAGCAAGGCCAAACTTGGCAGACAGAACCTCCATGACCCACTCTACATCCTGCTGCACTTTGGATGAGGGTTCACCATGGACGATGGGACTCACAGTGCCTTCACTAACTTCCTGACACCACTGCGAGCCGCATAAATAATTGCTACAGACCAACTAATACGTTTCTCAAATAACCCGGGCACCGCCGGGTCCCCAAGCTAGTCTATAATAAAGCGGAATGTTTGTGGGTATGTTTGTGGGTATGTATGTGCCAGCGTTCTGATTGGCTACCAGCCTCTAAAGTCCCACCCCCTACATTCAAACATCATGATTGGTTGCCACAAAGGCGTCCCCAAGCTAGTAATATAATATATGATGTATAATATAATAGACTAGCTGTACCCGGCAGGCGTTGCTGTGCTCTATTTAGGAGATGCGAGAAAGTCTGAGTATGTAAGGGTTGGAATTGATGTGACTTATGGTCTTGGTGGGGCCCTGGCTGTGTCGTTGTGGGTTGTTCTGGTGGGTGGGATGTTGAAGTCCTGGGGAGTTGTCGGTGTGTGGTGTTGAAGGAAGGAATGGCATACAAATGGGTTGAGCAGTAGACGCAAGGTTGTGTTATGTGCGTATAGTGTTGTGTGTAGGTATTACTTTTTTGGTGAGTTAGTGGCTGTGTGGTGGCATTGTGGGTGGTAGTATGTTGTGGAATGCTTGTGTGGGTGGGGTGTTTTGGCCGTTTGTATGTGTTTGTAGAGTATCAGTGCAGTGTTGTGTTGTGGTTGGAGTATAGGTGGAGTTGGTTTTTGTTTGTGGTGGTGGTAGGTGTTGTGTGTGCGGGGTCCCGTAAGGTTGGGGGGATGGGTTGTGATAGGAAGTTGTGTTGTGTTGTGTGGGTAGGAGTTGCTGGAGTATTGTGCCTGGGACGTGTCTATTTGGAGGTGTGTGTGGTGGTGAGTAGTGAGTGCAGTCCTGGGTTTTGTGTTGGGGAAGTTGTCAGGTATTTGTGGGGTGTATTTTGTGTGTGTTGTGGTGACATAGTTGTCTCAGTCTGGCTGTGTGCTGGTTGTGATATGGAGGGGGTGTTGCTTTTGCCAGTGGTGTTTGTTGTGAATTTTGGTTGGGGTGGGGTTTTGTGTTGCAGGATTGTTGTTTTTTTGTGGGTTTTGGAAGTTTGTGTTATTCCGGCGGTATGTGTTTGTCAGTGGTGCCTGTGTCCCTGGTGCCCTATTTGTGTTAGTGTTATGTCCTCCTGGTAGTTGTTATGTCCTCCTGTGTTAGTTGGTTGTACTGTGTAGGTTTCTGTGTAGCAGTGGTATGTATGTGTTGTGTGTGTTGTGTGTCTGTTGTGTTGTGGGTCTGCAGAGGTAGGCATCGCGAGTTGTGTGGCTGTCATGTTGTGGGTGTGGTGTTTGTAAAGTGGGTGTCTTTTGTTGTGGGTGTCTTTTGTCCTGTGAGTGGTATGTATGTGCTCTGTGCACATAGTTGTGTATCTTCTGCATATTGGCGTTGTGTGGTATTTTGTGCTGGCTTGGTCTTTGGGATTGTGTTTCTCGAGTGTGGGAACCTGCTCCCTCCTAGAGCTTGGCCTTGGCAGTTTAACCCTCAAACACCAACTGACTAAACTCAAATCACTCAGCATTCTAACCTAGCCTTGGCTGGCTCTGCCCACCGTTACTATGGGAACTCAGCCTCCCTGCATTTTGTGTGGGCCGATGTTGGCCAATGGGATTTGCCGGCGGCCGCAGAGGATGCTGGGAAATGTAGTTTTTTATTGTTGTTTTGGGGGGCCTTCTAGGTTTTGGGGGGGGAAGTTTCTTTGCTAAAAACCTTCCTTGCCTGAGGCCTATTTTTGTTGCCCAGTTTGGTGTCTCTGCCTTGGAAGGTTTCTCTGCCTAGGACCGTCGTTCGATGACGGGTCCTCCTTTATATATATAGATAATATATAGTATGTACTGGGATAGAGTTGGAAGGGAACCCTAAAGGTCATCTAGACTGATCCTAGGGAAGAAGACCACAACTAAAGCTGGTCCATCTGACCTCGATGGACCAGCCATTCTTTTAGGCAGACTGTATTGAAATAGAATTGGAAGGGAACCCCAGAGGCCATCTAGTCCAACAACCCCAAACGTGCCAATGAAATATTGTTATTTACATCATCAGAGGGTTTTGAATGCCTCGGTGACTCTCTGCTTCCCGAGCCGGACCGGTTCTCCCGCATCAGGCGAAACCTCCGTGGCCAGGGGCAGTCCGCCTGCACGTATCCCTACCTGTCATGGGGTTTCAGGCCCCAGGTTCTTCCTATAGGATAATAACAACAATGATAATAAGCTTTTCTTCTGATAGAAAAGATAGCAACGACTGGCGTCTCAAAGCCTCCCTAGATTTGGCTTGAAAGGCAGTTCAAGGGTTGGACTAGATGACCTCCGGGCGACCCTTTCCACAGTTCTATGGCCCTATCCTTTCCCCCCATCCTTCCTATTACTACTGTTACTATTATTATGATGTTATACCTGAATTGTTCTTCCATAATAATAATATTATTATACTAGCTGAGGACCCGGCGGTGCCCGGGTTATTTGAGGAAGGCATTGTGTGCCAAGGTTGGTTCCTATTAGATGTTTATGTGGCTTGCAGTGGTCTCAGGAACTTAGTGAAGGTACTACAAGTCCCAATGGCCATGGTCCGTCCCCCTCCAAACAGCACCAGGATGTAGAGTGGGTCATGGGGGCTCTGTGTGTCACATTTGGTCTTGATCAGTCATTGGATGAGGGTGGTAGCGGTCTCAGAAAGTGAGTGAAGGTACTTCAACTCCCAACGTCCATGGTCCGTCCCACTCAAAACTGCACCAGGATGTAGAGTGGGTCATGGGTAGTCTGTGTGCCAAGTTTGGGCCTGGTCTGTGATTTGTAGGGGCTGCAATGTTCTGTGGGAAATGAATTGGGTGAAGGTACTGCAAATCCCCTCATTCATGGCCCATCCTGCCCTAAACCACACCAGGTTGTGAAGTGGGCCGTTGGTCCCCCGTTTGCCGAGTTTGGTCCTGATCCGTCATTGCTGGGGGCCACAGTGGCTGACTCCCTGAGGCCTTTACTTTTCTCTCTGAGTCGCTTTAGAATGGCGGGATGTGGTTGGCCAATCGGAGTCCTTTATGCAAAGACCGTTGTAGTGGCAGCCAGTCCCCTCTGTCTGGGGCCGTAGAATGTTGGATTTTTGAGGCTGGCCAATCAGAGCTCTTTATGCAAATAATCCCACAGTATCAGCCAATCGAAACGCTGCCACATATTCCTCCACACCTCCCACTCTCCACACCTCGCGCCACAAACACTGACTTTTATTATATACATAGACACCTGAATTGTTCTTCCATAATAATAATAACAACAAATATGGATAGTCTCCTTCCTAAGATGATGATGATAATAATAATAATATACTAGCTAGGGACTCTGGGAGTGGTAGCCTTTCATGCGTATGTTTTTGGCCTTACGTTTGACCTGTGTTGACCATCCAGCTATAATAATAATAATAATAATAATAATATATTGGTTAGGGACTCTGGGAGTGGTAGCCTTTAATACATATGTTAATGGCCTTATGTTTGACCTGTGTTGACCATCCAGCTATAATACTAATAATAATAATAATAATAATAATAGTCCCAGTGGGGATCGGCACACTGGGTGCAGTGCCTTGGCCTGCACTTAAAAACAATCTGTCAGCAGCACCAATAATAATAATAATAATAATAGACATTGGCATATAGATGAGAATGTAAGGGTCAAGCTGATGATGATAATGATTTTTTCCGATTTTTTTCGGAAAATTCTGATTTTTTTTGAAAAATTCTGATTTTTTCAGAAAATTTGAATTTTTTCAGAAAATTCTGAATTTTTTCAAAAAATTCTGAATTTTTTTGGAAAATTCCGAATTTTTTCAAAAATTCCGAATTTTTTGAAAATTTTTGAATTCTTTTGAAAAATTCCATTTTTTTAAAAAAAAATTCAAAAAAAATTCAAAAAATTTCAGAAGGCATTCAGATTCGAAGCGCCAGCGCCCCCTACATCCGAAACGGGTTTTGAACCATTTCTTTAATGGATCAAACAGGCCTAGAGTTCCGACTACAGGTTAACTATACATCCCAGGACCTACAACTCCTATAAACCATGGCAAAATCTACCCAAACCTCTCGAGTATGTTCAGTTGCTTATCGGTTCCTCTGTTTGCTGTGTGCCATAGAAAAGAATAGGAAAGGGTGAAAGGCGAGAGAGTGGGCGGGGTCATGCAAATTCCACGCCGATGGAGAGAGAAAGGAACACTGGGATGTCTTTGGTGGAGGACGTTGAGTTGCCGATCAATTCCGCTGTTTGCTGTGTGCCATGGAAAAGAATAGGAAAGGGTGAAAGGCGAAAGGAACACTGGGGATGTCAATAGTGGAGGATGTCTAGTTGCTGATCAATTCCTCTGTATGCTGTGTGCCATAGCTTACAGCATGCGTCCACATTATGAGGATCTTTTTCTTCAATCTAACGGTGGCGAACTGTGGCAGGGCAGACTATACTACCAATGCCACCACAATATGTAAGGATTTCAATTTATGTGAGGGTTACTCTAAATGTCACTTGCTGCCACCATTAATTTACTGTGTTTGGTTGCCCACTAAGAAAGCGGTGTTTTCAAGGCTTGTGGGAGAAAGAATCACCAGAAGAGATATTTTTAACAAAGAACTATCAAGTTTATTTAAATAGTGTTTCGAGCTTGTTGGTTTCAAGAGTTCACAGAGCTTGGGTGGTTACAATCTACTCAGAGGTACTTTCCTTAAGGTTACAAGTTGCTAACTATGGAGACACAGTCTAACACAAAGCCACTGCACTCCTAAAACGAATAATTCACCAGTTTACACCCAGTCTGCTGGTCATTAACAGCCACTGCTTTTCTAGCAGTCTACACAACCTCCACTACTACCCTTTTCCCAGAGTAGAGTCAGGCTTAGAATAAACCCAGAGTCTTTTAAACCACGCTGACAGCTGGCTAAACAGACTCCCTCATTCTCTCACACACCCTTCGGCGTTTTCAGTTAGTCATCAACTGAAAATATTTGAATCCGAGGATTCTAAAGCAGGGGTGGGCAATTATTTTTTTCCAAGGGGCCACACAAGAGCCAAAAAATATTATGGAGGGTCGCACCTAAAGTTTGAACTACATTCAAATCTACATGATTTATTTATTTACTATACTTACTATATATTACACATCATTAATATTAACATATTAATATATCAAGAAATATTCATATATTCTTAGTATTAATCTAATTATTATATTATAGTGTATATATATATAGACATTATAATATATTGAAATTATAATATAACATTATTATATTATATTATTTATTATATATTATTATTATATAAAATTATTATAAAATAATAATAAAAACCACTAAAATAAAATAAAATTCAAGAAGACAAGGTGCGAACCAAGATGAAGGCTGACATCCTGAAGAGAGGAAGGGTCCCAATATAGAATGGCCCAATGGTCCCAGCTCAAAGGATGGCAAAGCGGACCCAGCCGCTGCCGCACCAGAGGAGAGCAGCGCAGCAGTCGATCAGAAGCTGCAGGCCTCCGCCCGCTCTCGCCCCAGCCGTCCCCCAGCTGATCGCCCTACTATGGAGTGCCTGCCATCCCTGGAGGCAGGGGGAGCACTTGGCGATCTGAGGCGGCTGTTCACCCTGGAGACCCGGAAGATAATCAAGTATTCCGGGTCGCCAGGGAGATCAGCCGCCGCAGGTCGGTGACTATTCCCGCTGCAGGCCCGGATCGGCTCCAGGGATGGCAGGCACTCCAAATCTGCCACTCCTCCGGCCTGTCTGCCGACACAGGCCCCGCAGAGCCCGCGATGGGTTGGCGGCAGCAGTGGCTGCCGGGCCATATCCGGCCCACGGGCCGTAGGATGCCCACCCGTGGTCTAACACAAAGCCACTGCACTCCTAAAATTAATAATTCAGCAGTTTACACCCAGTCTGCTGGTCATGAACAGCCACTGCTTTTCTAGCAGTCTACACACCTCCACCACTACTCTTTTCCCAGAGTAGAGTCAGGCTTAGAATAAACCCAGAGTCTTTTAAACCACGCTGACAGCTGGCTAAACAGACTCCCTCATTCTCTCACACACCCTTCGGCGTTTTCAGTTAGTCATCAACTGAAAATATTTGAATCCGAGGATTCTAAAGCCATCTGAAGGCTGAGTCTCCAGTTTCCATGGTGTTTCGAGCTTGGAGGTTTCAAGAGTTTACAGAGCTTAGGTGGTTACAATCTACGCAGAGGTACTTTCCTTAAGGTTACAAGTTGCTAACTATGGAGATACAGTCTAACACAAAGCCACTGCACTCTTAAAACTAATAATTCAGCAATTTACACCCACTCTGTTGGTCATTAACAGCCACTGCTTTTCTAGCAGTCTACACAACCTCCACTACTACCCTTTTCCCAGAGTAGAGTCAGGCTTAGAATAAACCCAGAGTCTTTTAAACCACGCTGACAGCTGGCTAAACAGATTCCCTAATTCTCTCACACATCCTTCTGTGTTTGCAGTTAGTCACCAACTGAAAATATTTGAATCCGAGGATTCTGAAGCCATCTGCAGGCTGAGCCCCCAGTTTCCATTGTAAGGGAGGTTCTTGGAAGCTCTGCTAGAAAATTTTCCTGTTAGCCCCTTAGGGTTAGCGAAGTTCCACCCTTACAAAATACTTACATATACATAAATATCAACTACATTTATACATTTATACATACATACAATATCAACTACATTTATAACCCGTGAAAAATAAATATGACTTAGTTAGCAACTTGTAACTTACTTACATATACATAGAAAAGAATAGCTACCCACTAAGAAAGCGGTGTTTTCAAGGCTTGTGGGAGAAAGAATCACCAGATTTTTTTTAAATCAAAGAACTATCAAGTTTATTTAAACAGTGTTTCGAGCTTGGAGGTTTCAAGAGTTCAGAGAGCTTAGGTGGTTACAATCGACTCAGAGGTACTTTCTTAAGGTTACAAGTCGCTAACTATGGAGATACATGCCTATGGTGGAGGAAAAACAGGAAATTTAGGATGAGGTGGTGATGATGATCCATAAAATAATCATATTAATAATAAGGAGGTATTGTCACGGAGCGATGATGATGATGCATCTCAATTCTTGCAGTGGGCAGAGGGTTGGTATAAATGACCCTTGGGTCTCCCATCCCATTCTTAAGATCCTACAATTTCCCATTGAGTCTTTCCGTTCTATGTTTTTATGGCTGCGTCTCCTCCTGCCATGTGCGGAAAGCACCCTTTTGGAGTCTGTTCTTTACGTCTGCATTAAGGAAATCCTGGCTTTGCATTAAGTCCTTTTGCCCCAAAGGGCCCCTTTGTTTCTTTAAGGGCCATGGGAGAGAACAGGGCTTTTCTCGCAAGAGGGATAAGCTGTCCACGTTAATCCTCCAGACCGCTGCGGCTGAACCCAAATCTCTCTGCTTTGGATTTTGGGGATGGGAAATCCACTTTATTCCTCCCAAAACTGGCTCCCAAAAAAGTAACTTTTCCAAAAAAGTAACTTTTTCATCTAACACCGTTGTTGCTTGAACCCAAATCTCTCTGCTTTGGATTTTGGGGATGGGAAATCCACTTTATTCCTCCCAAAACTGGCTCCCAAAAAAGTAACTTTTCCAAAAAAGTAACTTTTCATTCATTTGATTGAAACCAAATCTCTCTGCTTTGGATTTTGGGGACAGGCTCCAAAAATGTAACTTTTCCAAAAGTGAGTTTTTCATCTAACGTGTGATCCTTGTGCAATGGAAACAGGAGGCAAGAAATTATTATTATAATCTGCAAAGAAGAAAAAAAAATATAAGCATCCTACATTATTATTATTATTTTACATTATTGCAAATTATTATTCCACATTATTGCAAATTATTATATTTAACATTTTTGCAAATTTTTATATTCTACATTATTGCAAATTATTATTCTACATTATTGCAAATTATTATTATTATTATTCTACATTATTGCAAATTATTATATTCCACATTTTTGCAAATTATTATTCTACATTTTTGCAAATTATTATTATTCTACATTATTGCAAATTATTATTAATCTACATTATTGCAAATTATTATTATTCTACATTATTGCAAATTATTATTATTCTACATTATTGCAAATTATTATTATTCTACATTATTGCAAATTATTATTATTCTACATTATTGCAAATTATTATTATTCTACATTTTTGCAAATTATTATTATTCTACATTTTTGCAAATTATTATATTCTACATTTTTGCAAATTATTATTATTCTACATTTTTGCAAATTATTATTATTCTACATTATTGCAAATTATTATATTCTACATTTTTGCAAATTATTATATTCCACATTTTTGCAAATTATTATTCTACATTATTGCAAATTATTATTATTCTACATTATTGCAAATTATTATATTCTACATTATTGCAAATTATTATATTCTACATTTTTTGCAAACTATTATTATTTGACATTATTGCAAATTAATAAATTCTACATTTTTTTATAATTATTATTGCAAATTATTCTACGTTATTGCAAATTATTATTCTACATTATTACATATTATCATCATTATTATGCATTATCGTAAATTATTATTATTCTATATTATTGGGAATTATTATTATTATTAAGATCTGCAAAGAAGGAGAATCTATGCCCATTCTTCACTATTGGGTATTTATTATTATTATTATTATTATTATTATTATTATTATTATTACCATCCTCATGTTCTGCAAAAAAAGAGAAAATCTATGGCCATTCTACTTTATTGGGAGTTGTTGTTGTTGTTGTTGTTACTATATTATTATGTATTCAGTTTATTCAAATGACCTGAAAATTGGAGTGCAGGTTTGCTTAAAAGGCCTTCATGACAAAATAATGCCATATTTGTATTTTATTATATTTTTGATTATTATTTTTAAAAAAATAAAATTACTAATATTAGTAACAATATTAGTAATATTAGTAATCTCGGCATTATTTCGCGAACTAAGATTCTTAGGAAGGACTCATCCCACGCTTTTTGCAAGCGCGTTGATGACTAAGAAGGCCAATCTGAGATAGGCAAGTTCGGTTGCAGAAAGCACAGCAGAAGGTCTCCTTGGGTGATGTTGTTTCCAAGTTGCGGTTCTTTCTGCGTTGTTGTTTCTCTTCGAGACCCAATTGGCGTGTCTTCTTGAAAGAGG
The DNA here is from genome assembly GCA_030556195.1 of Anolis apletophallus. Taxonomy (NCBI): domain Eukaryota; kingdom Metazoa; phylum Chordata; class Lepidosauria; order Squamata; family Anolidae; genus Anolis; species Anolis apletophallus. The sequence goes on along the minus strand of JARBWK010000017.1, from coordinate 23,105,478 downwards.
CCGCAGCATTGTGGAGAAGTGCGTCTCGATGCCTCGCGATGTGAGGCCAGGGCGGACCATTGTTGGTGATCAATCTGGCCGAGCCTGAGGTGTTGTTTCAGGGAGTCCTTATATCTCTTTTTGGGGGCGCCTCTCTTGCGCTGACCCGTGGCGAGTTCACCGTAGTCGTATCTTTGGGAGGCAGTGGTCCTCCATCCTAGAGACGTGCCCTGCCCAGCGCAGCTGTGTTCTCAATAGCATGGCCTCAACGCTGGTGATCCCTGATTGCTCAAGGACAGCAACATTCGTCACATAGTCGGTCCAGTGTAGATTTAGGATTGTGCGAAAACAGCGCTGATGGAAGCGTTCGAGGAGTCGTAGGTGTTGGCGATAGGTGACCCATGTTTCAGACCCATAGAGGAGAATAGACAGTACGATCGCTCTGTACACACTGATTTTGGTGCTTTGCCTCAGGTGCTTGTTGCTCCAGACTCTTTTGTGAAGCCATCCGAAAGCACTCTATGCCTTTGCTAATCTGTGATCTATCTCTTTGTCAATCTTGGCGTCTGAAGAGATGATGCTTCCCAGGGAGGTGAACTGCTGAACGGACTTAAGCACAGATGTGCCTATGCTGACATGGGGATGGTGGTGTTCTTCCTGTGGTGCGGGCTGGTAGAGGACTTCCCTTCCCTTCAGGCTGACTTCCAGCCCAAACAATCTGCAGCTGTTGCAAAGCAGGATGTGAGGCCTATGCTGACGTGGGGATGATGGTGTTCTTCCTGTGGTGCGGGCTGGTAGAGGACTTCCCTTTTCTTCAGGCCGACTTCCAGCCCAAATGGCTCTGCAGCTGCTGCAAAGAAGGATGTCAGGCGCTGCAGAGCTGCTTCTGAATAGGTGACAAGGGCAGCATCGTCCGCAAAAAAAAAATTTGCAATTACTAATATTAGTAACAATATTAGTAATATTAGTAACAACAACAAATAAAACAATATTACTTTATTATTTTATTTCTTGGGGGACCAAACGAAGCGGCCGCCTTGCTTCAGACTCTGTGTTTCTTCCTCTCTGTGGAATGGGCTTCTGCTGGGAGACGTAGTGCACCGGGGGTCCCTGTGCCTGAGTCCTCTGGGTGCTAAAAATCCCCCTTTTTGGGGTCTCCTCTCCTTCAGCTCACTTCGCTGGAAGGCAGCCCCGAACTCCGCCGCGTCGACTCCAGCCGGAAATCGCGGAACTTCAACAAGCAGCCCAGCACCGGGGATTACTACAAGCACCTGGGGAGCGCCGGGGAGCAAGGCAGCATGGCGCACAGCGAGGAGGTGAGATGTAGTTCCCCTGGGAGCTGTAGTTCCACTGGGAAACATACTTTCCCCAGGAAATGTCATTTCCCTGGGAGTTGTAGTTTTCCTGAGAACTACTGTTTCACTGGGAGTTGTAGTCTCCCTGGAACATGTGGTTTTCCTGGGAGTTGTAGTCTTGCTGCAAATTCTGAAAACTATAGTTTCCCTGGGACTTGTATAGTCTCCTTGGCAGATATAGTTGCCCTGAATACTGTAGTTTCCCTGGGAGTATAGAGTTATTTTCTTGAGAGTTATAGTTTCTCTGGGAACCCTACTTTCACCAAAGAGTTGTAGTTTTCCCTGTGAGTTGTACTTTCCCTTGGAGCTGTAGTTTTCCCAAGAGTAGAAATTTTCCGTGGGAGTATATAGTTTTCTTAATAGTTATTTTCCCTGAGAGTTATAGTTTCCCCAAAAGTTGTAGTTTTCCATGGAGATGTAGTTTCCTTGAGAACCAAAGTTTCCTTGGGAGTTGCAGTTTTCCCTGAGATTACATCGTTTTCCTGATAGTTGTTTTCCTGAGACTTATAGTTTCCCTGGGAGCTATAGTTTCCCTAAGAGTTGCAGTTTTCCCCAGGAGTATATATTTTCCTTGGGGGGGGGGATTAGTTTCCCAGGGATTCTCGTTCCCAGGGGATGTAGTTTCCCCTAGAGTTGTGGTTTCCCTAAGAGTGCCAGTTTCCCTGAGAGTTATAGTTTCCAGGGAGTAATATTTCCCTGAGAGTTATAGCTTCCAGGGAGTTATAGTTTCCCTGAGAGTTATAGCTTCCAGGAAGTTATAGTTTTCTGGAGGCTTCCAGCTTCCAGGGAGTTACAGTTCCCCCGAGAGTTATAGTTTTCAGGGAGTTATAGTTTCCCTGAGAGTTATAGCTTCCAGTGAGTTACTGTATAGTTTTCTGGAGAGTTATAGCTTCCAGGGAGTTACAGTTTCCCTGAGAGTTATAGTGTCTGGGGAGTTATAGTTTTCCTGAGAGTTATAGTTTCCTTGAGAGTTATAGTATCACTGAGAGTTATAGTTTCTGGAAAGTTACAGTTCCCCTGAGAGTTATAGTTTCTGGGGAGTTATAGTTTCCCGGGAGTTATAGTTTCCTTGAGAGTTATATTTTCTGGAGAGTTATAGTTTCTGGGGAGTTATAGTTTCCTTGAGAGTTATAGATTACAGGGAATTATAGTTTTCCTGAGAGTTATAGTCTCCCTGAGAGTTATAGCTTCCAGGGAGTTACAGATTCCCTGAGAGTTATAGTGTCTGGGGAGTTATAATTTTCCTGAGAGTTATAGTTTCCTTGAGAGTTATAGTATCACTGAGAGTTATAGTTTCTGGGAAGTTACAGTTTCACTGAGAGTTATAGTTTCCGGGGAGTTATAGTTTCCTTGAGAGTTATAGATTACAGGGAATTATAGTTTCCCTGAGAGTTATATTTTCTGGGGAGTTATAGTTTTCCTGGGAGTTTTAGTTTCCATGGAATTCTAGTTTCTGTGTGAGTTGTAGTTTTGCCCTGACGCTATCCTCTCTTCCTCCTCCTCCGCCCAGGCCTCTCTCCTGTCCAAGGAGGACGCTGTGCAGCAGAACGGCAGCCCCGCCTCGCCCCCTCCCTCCCCTTCGCCCTGTTCCTCGGAGGGGCAGGCGCCCCCCTCCCCCACAGAGGAGCCCCCACCGCTGCCCCCACCGCCCCCTCCCCCGCTGCCCGAGGGGGGCTGCCCTCCGCCCCCACCGCCCCCCCTACCGGCAGCGACAGCAGCAGCGGGATCAGCAGGAGGGTCCGAGAACCAGCACCCCCCCGCGGCCCCCGGGCAGAGGCGCTCCTCCTCCTCCACCGGAAGTAAGTCTCTCAGGGGGGCACCCGGATTGGGGGGGGGCATCACAGGAGTGTCTCAGGGCATGAAAGGCGGGCATTGGAGGGCATCTAAGGGGTCAAAGGGGGCATCTTGGGGCATCAAAGGAGGACATTGGGGGCATCCAGGAGGGTCTTAAGGGGTCGTCTCAGGTCATCAAAGGGGAACATTGGGGGCATCAGAGGGTGTGTATTGGGGCATCAGATGGGTCGTATCAGGTCAGGAAAGGGGGCATCCGAGAGGGTCTTTAAGGGTCATCTCAGGCTATCAAAAGGGCCATCAAGAGGGTATTTTGCGGTCATCAAGGAAGGTCTTTCGGGGTCATCTCAGGTCATCAAAGGAGCATCCAGGAGGGTCTTAAGGGTCATCAAAGGGGCATCAAAGAGGGTCTTTAAGGGTCATCTCAGACCATCAAAGGGGGCATCGCGGGTCTTTTGGGGTCATCCAGGAGGGTCCTTAGGGGTCATCTCAGGTCATCAAAGGGGGCATCCAGGAGGGTCTTTTGGGGTCATCAAGGAGGTCATCAAAAGGAGGGTCTTTGGCGCACCAAGGAGGGGGGGTCATGGTCTTTTCATCTCAGGTCATCAAAAGGTCATCAAGGAGAGTCTTTGGGGGTCATCTCAGGTTATCAAAGTGGCATCGAGGAGAGTCTTTAGGGGTAATAAAGGTCTTTTGGGGTCACCAAGGAGGGTCTTTAGGGGTCATCTTAGGTCATCAAAGGGGGCATAAAGGAGGGTCTTTTGGGGTCATCAAGGAGAGTCTTTAGGGGTCATCTCAGGTTATCAAAGTCAAGGCATCAAGGGAGTCTTTTGGGGTCATCAAGGAGAGTCTTTGGGGGTCATCTCAGGTTATCAAAGTGGCATCAAGGAGAGTCTTTAGGGGTAATAAAGGAGGGTCTTTTGGGGTCACCAAGGAGGGTCTTTAGGGGTCATCTTAGGTCATCAAAGGGGGCATAAAGGAGGGTCTTTTGGGGTCATCAAGGAGAGTCTAGGGGTCATCTCAGGTCTTCAAAGGGGGCATCAAGGGGCATCAAGGGGGTCTTTTGGGGTCATCAAGGAGAGTCTTTGGGGGTCATCTCAGGTTATCAAAGTGGCATCAAGGAGAGTCTTTAGGGGTAATAAAGGAGGGTCTTTAGGGGTCATCTTAGGTCATCAAAGGGTCTCTTTAGGGGTCATCTTAGGTCATCAAAGGGGGCATCAAGGAGGGTCTTTAGGGGTCATTTCAGGTCATCAAAGGGGAAATCAAGGAGGTCTTTTGGGGTCATCTCAGGTCATCAAAGGGGCCATCGAGGGTGTCTTGAGATCATCAAGGAAGGTCTTTCGGGGTCACCGCAGGTCATCAAAGGTGGTCTTTAGGGGTCATCTTAGGTCATCAAAGTGGGCATCAAGGAGGGCCTTTAGGGGTCATCCAGGAGGGCCTTTAGGGGTCATCTCAGGTCATCAAAGTGGCCTCAAAGAGGGTCCTTTAGGGGTCATCTCAGGTCATCAAAGGGGCATCAAAGAGGGTCTTTAAGGGTCATCTCAGGTCATCAAATGGGGTATTGAGGAGGGTCCTTTGACGTCATGTCAGATCATTAAAGGAGCACCAAGGATGGTTTTAAGGGGTCATCTCAGGTCATCAAAGGGGACATCAAAGAGGGTCTTTAAGGGTCATCTCAGACCATCAAAGGGGGCATCACGGGTCTTTTGGGGTCATCCAGGAGGGTCCTTAGGGGTCATCTCAGGTCATCAAAGGGGGTTATCCAGGAGGGTCTGTAGGGGTCATCTCAGGACATCAAAGGGGCATCAAAGAGGGTCTTTAAGGGTCATCTCAGGTCATCAAAAGGGCCATCAAGGAGGGTCTTTAGGGTTCATCTAAGGTCCTCAAATGGGGTATTGAGGGTCCTTTGGGGTCATGTCAGATCATTAAAGGAGCATCAAGGATGGTTTGAGGGGGTCATCTCAGGTCATCAAAGGGGGCATCAAAGAGGGTCTTTAGGAGAAGGCTTATGGCCTCAAAGGGGGCCTTGAAGGGTCACCTTGGGGTCATTCAGTGGACACCTGAGGGTCACCCAAGGGGGGCACCGGTTGGCGTTGCTCTCCGCCAGGGCTCGGCTGCGCACGCGCACATTGCATTGCTTTCCAGCCCTTTCAAAGTCCAGCAAGGGCTCTTGCGCAAGAACGAAGCCAAGCCAGGCGCAGGGTAAAGTCCAGACAGAGAGAGAGAGAGAGAGAGAGAGAGAGGGACCTTTCTATATTTCTGCAAAGGAGGGACCCTTTTCCTCTCTGGATTGGCGGTCCGGCCCCTGACCTGTCCTGTTGGCCCCGAACGAGGCCATATCGATCTCCAAAACCATGGCCGACAAGTGACTTTCCCGTTTCCTTTGAGGATCTCTCCCAGTTACGGAGACAGGATGAGTAAGTCCAGCAGGGGGAGGCCACATTAATAATAATAATAATAATAGGAATGTTCCCTTAAATAATACTGTTATTATTACTAATAGCATTCCCATAATAATAATAATAATAATACAAATATTCCCTTAAGTAATACTGTTGCTGCTACTACTGCTAATATTCCAATAATAATAATAGGAATATTCCCTTAAATAATACTGTTGCTACTACTACTACTAATATTCCAATAATAATAATAATAGGAAAATTCCCTTAAATAATACTGTTGTTATTACTAATAGCATTCCCATAATCATCATCATAATAATAATGCGAATATTCCCTTAAGTAATACTGTTGCTGCTACTACTACTAATATTCCAATAATAATAGGAATATTCCCTTAAATAATACTGTTGCTACTACTACTACTACTACTAATATTCCAATAATAATAATAGGAATATTCCCTTAAATAATACTGTTGTTATTACTAATAGCATTACCAAAATAATAATAATAATAATAGGAATATCCCCTTAAAATACTGTTGTTATTACTAATAGCATACCCATAATAATAATAATAATAATAATAGGAATATTCCCTTAAGTAATACTGTTGCTACTACTACGAATAATATTCCAATAATAATAATAGGAATATTCTCTTAAACAATACTATTGCTACTATTACAAATAATATTCCAATAATAATAATATTAGGAATATTCCCTTAAATAATACTCTTGCTGCTACTACTAACATTCCAATAATAATAATAATAGGAATATTCCCTTAAATAATATTATTGCTACTACTACTAACATTCCAATAATAATAATAAAAATAGGAATATTCCCTTAAATAATACTCTTGCTGCTACTACTAACATTCCAATAATAATAATAATAATCTGTTATTTAAACTCTAGAATTCTGATATTATAATAATAGGAATATTCCTTTAAATACGAGTACTTCTGCTACCTTAAATACTACTACCAATAATAATAATAATAATACGAATATTCCTTTAAATACTACTATTACTTCTGCTACCTTTAATAATAATAATAATAATAATAATAAATTTGCATGGCACAGGGTTGGGCTGGCTGGACCTTGAGATCTATTTGAGCTTTAGGATTATTATACTACTACTACTACTGCTAATAATAATAATAATAATAATAATAATATCCCACTTTGATCCCTTGATTGAGACCCTTTCTCCAGAGGTTTTTGGGAGGGCTTTGCTGGTGTCTTCCTTTGTGACAGAATAATGGGGTTGGACTGGGTGAACTTTGGGGGTCCCTTCCAGTTCTAGGACCCCAAAACACATTTAAAATCCCGAATTTACAAATATATAATATAATATATAATATTATATATTATATATAATATTATATTATATATATCAATATTATATATATTATACTAGCTGTACCCGGCACGCGTTGCTGTGCCCTATTTTGGAGATGCGAGGAAGTCTGAGTATGTAAGGGTTGGAATTGATGTTACTTATGGTGTTGTTGGGGCCCTGGCTGTGTCGTTGTGGGTTGTTCTGGTGGGTGGGATGTTGGAGTCCTGGGGAGTTGTTGTTGTGTGGTGTTGCTGGCGTTCTGCAGAGCTTGTGGATATACAATGTTTTTTGTCTTTCCGTCTGCTGTGTTGATGTAGAGGTTGATGTGTGTGTGGGTGGGGTACTTTGGAAGTGAGTGGAGGTACTTGAAATCCCATCATCCATGGTGTGTCCTCCTCTAAACTGCAGTTGGATGGAGTGTGGGTCATGGGGGGCATTGTGTGCCAAGTTGGGTCTTTATCGGTCTTGGTTCTGGGACACAGTGGTCTGTGGGGAATGAAGGGGTTGAAAGTGCTACAAATCCCATAATCCATGGAGGTACATCAAATCCCATCATCCATGGTCCACCCTCCTCCAAACTGCAGTAGAATGTAGCGTGGGTCATAGAGGCTCTGTGTGCCAAGGTAGGTTACTGTCAATTCAGGCCATACACAATGTCCCATGAGCTGAGGCCTAGTCAGGAACAGCAAGTTAATGAAGCCTTACTGTCAATTCAATTCAGAGCTGAGGCCTAAAATCAGCATGTCAATTCAGGCCATACACAATGTCCCATGAGCTGAGGCCTAGTCAGGAAAAGCAAGTTAATGAAGCCTTACTGTCAATTCAGGCCATACACAATGTCCCATGAGCTGAGGCCTAGTCGGGAAAATCAAGTTAATGAAGCCTTACTGTCAATTCAGGCCATACACAATGTCCCATGAGCTGAGGCCTAGTCAGGAACAGCAAGTTAATGAAGCCTTACTGTCAATTCAGGCCAGACACAATGTCCAGTGAGCTGAGGCCTAGTCGGGAAAATCAAGTTAATGAAGCCTTACTCTCAATTCAGAGCGTAAACATCCCATTAAGTGAGGCCTAGTCAGGGAAATCAAGTTAATGAAGCCTTACTGCCAATTTTGGGCGTGGGCTGTGATTTGTAGGGGTTTAAATTTTCTGTGGGAAGTGAATGGGGTGTTTGTGTTGGTGACTGCCTCAGGCCTTTGCCTTATCCTCCTCTGACAGTTTATTATGGGTCGGAATGTTCATGTTGGCTGGCCAATAGAGGCGTTATGTAAATACATGCAGCCAATCATGTTGTCAGAATGTAGAGGCCACAGGCATGTAGCCAGAGGCGAAATTCTAGTAAAAGGCCTACTGGTACATTATTTAAACTGTTATGTGCATTTAAATCATGATCTGATCACCATGCCAATATCCCATATTAATGGGGTTATTGGGATCACCCAGTCTCAGCCCCCCCCCCCAACCAAACTCAGCCCTCCCCCAATCAAAATCCTGGCTACGGCCCTGGGCTGGGAGATTCGTTGGCAGCCGCGGAGGATGCTGGGAAATGTAGGTTTTTTTACTCGTTGTTTTGGGGGGCTTTTTGGTTTTGGGGGAAAGTTTCTTTGCTACAAACGTACCTTTGCTTGTGGCCTATTTCTGTTGGCAAGTTTGGTGTTTCTGCGTTGTAAGGTTTCTCTGTTTGGGACGGTCGTTCCATGACGACTTCCTTTATTCCTATATATATATATAGATATAATAATATATTATATAAATAATATATTATATATATATATATCAAAATTATATATATATATAAAATATTGATATATACTGTATATTATATTATATTATGTTATATATTATACACACACACAAACACATATATATATATGGCTTTTATATTAATTTATTTGGTGCCTATATATATATAAGGCCCAGTCTCTTAAATACACTTGCATCTTGTTTCCTTTTGCCAGGAAGGGCTTTGGGGGCCTTGAAATATTGATGGGAGTTTAATCCCCTGCCTTTTGTCTCCGGCGGCGGTTTCTAGTCACCCCGGTCCATGCAAAGCCTGCATTATTTAGTGCCGTGGAGGCCCGCGGATGGCCCTCTGTCGGGTGGGCTTTGAGGGTGTATTAATGAGGTCGGACTGGATGGCCCTCTGTCGGGAGGGCTTTGAGGGTGTATTAATGAGGTCGGACTGGATGGCCCTCTGTCGGGAGGGCTTTGAGGGTGTATTAATGAGGTCGGACTGGATGGCCCTCTGTCGGGAGGGCTTTGAGGGTGTATTAATGAGGTCGGACTGGATGGCCCTCTGTCGGGAGGGCTTTGATGGTGTATTAATGAGGTCGGACTGGATGGCCCTCTGTCGGGAGGGCTTTGAGGGTGTATTAATGAGGTCGGACTGGATGGCCCTCTGTCGGGAGGGCTTTGAGGGTGTATTAATGAGGTCGGACTGGATGGCCCTCTGTCGGGAGGGCTTTGAGGGTGTATTAATGAGGTCGGACTGGATGGCCCTCTGTCGGGAGGGCTTTGAGGGTGTATTAATGAGGTCGGACTGGATGGCCCTCTGTCGGGAGGGCTTTGATGGTGTATTAATGAGGTCGGACTGGATGGCCCTCTGTCGGGAGGGCTTTGATGGTGTATTAATGAGGTCGGACTGGATGGCCCTCTGTCGGGAGGGCCTTGAGGGTGTATTAATGAGGTCGGACTGGATGGCCGTCTGTCGGGAGGGCCTTGATGGTGTATTAATGAGGTCGGACTGGATGGCCCTCTGTCGGGAGGGCCTTGATGGTGTATTAATGAGGTCGGACTGGATGGCCCTCTGTCGGGAGGGCTTTGATGGTGTATTAATGAGGTCGGACTGGATGGCCGTCTGTCGGGAGGGCCTTGAGGGTGTATTAATGA
>JARBWK010000017.1:22984456-23095604 GCA_030556195.1 Anolis apletophallus | reverse complement strand
GACTGGATGGCCCTCTGTCGGGAGGGCTTTGAGGGTGTATTAATGAGGTCGGACTGGATGGCCCTCTGCCGGGAGGGCTTTGATGGTGTATTAATGAGGTCTCCCTGTGGCCTAGGTGGCGGCGCGCCCACTGGTGGCACAGAGGCCTCCTTTGTGGCAGTGCCACCGCTCATCCGCCGCGCATGAGTGCCCCACGTGTCCCGGGCTCAGGACTCGGGCGCTTGGCCGGCGTTCAGCACGTTGCACTTCTTAGCCCCAGAGGATCCCGCGGCAGGGATTTGGGGTCTTAAGAGCGGGGACACCTGCCTGCCTGCCTTCTTTCCCGGCCGCCGGGCATTAGCCGCCTTGGCCGCGCAGCCCCAGCATGGCCCAGTAAGGCTCCCAGCGGCCTCCCAGTTGCATGGACCGGGAGGACGGATGGTGCCAGCACGAGGAAGAGCGGGGACCCACTTCACCCATCACACCAGGCAAGACCCTCTCCCACAACAAGCCTTCCTTGGGCCAACTTCAGCCCTCCTCCGGGGGGTTTGGACTCCAACTCCCACCATTCCTCACAGCCTACCGGCTGTGAGGAATGGTGGGAGTTGGAGTCCAAAAGACCCAGAGGGCCCAAGTCCACCTCTCTCCTCCCCGACTGACCTCTGCTTGGCACCTGCCCGCCGTTGATCCCTTCTTAGCCTCTACCTGCCTATTTCTGCACACCTGCGGCCGGAGGAGGCTTTGCTTGGGCCAGGTAACTCACGGGCCGTTCGCGCGAAGGGGGTGGCCTGCCCAAAGGGGGACCCTTCCTTCCTTCCTTCCTTCCTTCCTTCCTTCCTTCCTTCCTTCCTTCCATCTTTCCTCCAACTTTATCTTTCTGTTCTTTCCATTTCTTCGTCGTTGTATGATTTGCCTTCCCTCCTGTATCCTTCCTTCCTTCTTTCCTTCCTTACTTGCTCCTTGCCTTCCTCCTGTCCTTCCTTCTTCCTTCCTTCCTTCTTTCCTTCCTTCCTTGCTCCTTGCCTTCCTCCTGTCCTTCCTTCTTTCCTTCCTTCCTTGCTCCTTGCCTTCCTTCTGTTCTTCCTTCCTTCTTTCATTCCTTTTTTCTTTCTTTCTTTCCTTCCTTGCTCCTTGCCTTCCTTTCCTTCCTTCCTTGCTCCTTGCCTCCCTCCTGTCCTTCCTTCCTTCCTTGCTCCTTGCCTTCCTCCTGTCCTTCCTTCTTTCCTTCCTTCTTTCCTTCCTTCCTTGCTCCTTGCCTTCCTTCTGTTCTTCCTTCCTTCTTTCATTCCTTTTTTCTTTCTTTCTTTCTTTCCTTCCTTGCTCCTTGCCTTCCTCCTGTCCTTCCCTTCCTTCTTTCCTTCCTTCTTTCCTTCCTTCCTTGCTCCTTGCCTTCCTTCTGTTCTTCCTTCCTTCTTTCATTCCTTTTTTCTTTCTTTCTTTCCTTCCTTGCTCCTTGCCTTCCTCCTGTCCTTCCTTCTTTCCTTCCTTCTTTCCTTCCTTCTTTCCTTCCTTCTTGCCTTCCTTCTTTCTTCCTTCCTTCTTTCATTCCTTTTTTCTTTCTTTCTTTCCTTCCTTGCTCCTTGCCTTCCTTCTGTTCTTCCTTCCTTCTTTCATTCCTTTTTCTTTCTTTCTTTCCTTCCTTGCTCCTTGCCTTCCTTCTGTCCTTCCTCCCTTCCTTGCTCCTTGCCTTCCTTCTGTCCTTCCTTTCTTTCCTTCCTTGCTCCTTGACTTTCTCCTGTCCTCCTCCCTCCCTCCCTCCCTCCCTTTCTGTCCTTCCTTTCCTTTTCTTTCTATTTCTTTCCTTCTTTTCTTTTTGGTTCCTTTTCTTTTGACTTGCTTCCTTCTCCGTCTTTCCTTCCCTTTTCCTCCTCTTCCTTCCCTCCCTTCCCTTTTATTTATTTCTTTCCTTCCTTTTATTTCCTTCTTCATTTCCTTTCTTTTCCTTTCCTTTCCTTTGTTTCCTTTCCTTGCTTTCCTTCTTTCCTTTCTTTCTATCATTTCCTTTTCTTTCTACCTTTTCTTTCTTTCCTTCCTTCCTTCTTTCCTTCCCCTTCTTTCTTTCCTTCCTTTTCTTTCCTTCTTTCTTTCCTTCCCTTTTTCTTTCTTTCCTTCTTCCCTTCCCTTTTATTTCTTTCCTTCCTTTTCTTTCCTTCTTCCTTTTTCTTTCCTTCTTTATTTCCTTCCCTTTTCCCTTCTTTCTTTCCTTCTTCCCTTCCCTTCCCTTTTCTTTCTTTCTTTCCTTCCTTTTCTTTCCTTCTTTATTTCCTTCCCCTTTTCCTTCTTTCTTTCCTTCCCTTCCCTTTTATTTATTTCTTTCCTTTTCTTTCCTTCTTCCTTTTCTTTCCTTCTTCCTTTCCTTTCCTTTGTTTCATTTCCTTGCTTTTCTTCTTTACTTTTCTTTCTTTCCTTCCCTCTTCGTTCTTTCCTTTCCTTCCTTTCCTTTCCTTCTTCCTATCATTTCCTTTTCTTTCTTCCTTTTCTTTCCTTCTCTTTCCTTCCTTCCCTTTTGTATTTCCTTCCTTTTTTCCTTCTTTCTTTCATTGTTTCCTTTCTTTTCCTTCTCTTTCCTCCCTTCCTTTCCTCCCTTCACATTTCTTTCTTTCCTTCCTTCTTCCCTTCCCTTTCCTTCTTTATTTCCTTCCCTTTTCCTTCTTTCTTTCCTTCTTTCCTTTTTTTCCTTTCTTTCCTCTTTTTTTCCTTTCCTTTCCTTTCTCTTTGGCTCCTTCTCTTTTGACTTCCTTCCTTCCTTCCTTCCTTCCTTCCTTCCTTCCTTCCTTCCTTCCAATGCTCTGTTATTATGCTATTCTATGCACTAAGGAATTCATGTTCCTCGGCTCCTTTGGCATCCATGAAACAAAAGGCCATTCTCCGTTCCCAAATTGCAATTCTTTCTCCCTTCCTTCCATCCCGCCGGGAGGAAATTTCCACCGGGTGGGTGCAATCGCGACCTCTTGGTAAGCTTGGCTGGAACTTTTCTTCTTTTCTAAACACTGTGGACTATTCACTTAGGACCAAGTTTTGGAAACTTTTATGAACTTTCAAGATTCAATGGGATAGCGGCAGAGTCTCCTTCCTTCTGTGGACATCTTTGAAGCAGAGGCTGGATGGCCATCTGTCGGGAGGGATCGAATGGTGTCTCGGGAGGGATCTAATGGCCATTTGGGTGGGGGTCTCTTCCAACTCTTTAAGTTTCTATGAACGTATTCAAGATGGAATGGATAAATGTAGAGTCTCTTTCCTTCTCTGTACGTTTCTGAAGTCGAGGATGGCCATCTGTTGGGAGGGATCGAATGGTGTCTCGGGAGGGATCTAACCCTCTAAAGAGCAAACCAGATGCTATTTAGCAGCTAAGAGAGGCTGTTGTTGTTGTTGTTGTTTGTTTTCATTGTTTTTATTGTTGTTTTGGTGTTTTTTGTTTTCATGGTTGTTGTTTGTTTTCATGGTTGTTTTTGTTGTTGTTTGTTTTCATTGTTGTTGTTTTCATTGTTGTTTTTGTTGTTGTTGTTTGTCATTGTTGTTTTTGTTGTTGTTGTTTGTTTTCGTTGTTGTTTTGTTTTCATTGTTGTTTGTTTTCATGGTGTTTTTGTTGTGTTTTCGTTGTTGTTTTGGTGTTTTTTGTTTTCATGGTTGTTGTTTGTTTTCATTGTTGTTTTTGTTGTTTTTTTTTTTATTGTTGTTTTTGTTGTTATTTGTTTTCATTGTTTTTGTTTTCATTGTTGTTTTTGTTGTTGTTGTTTGTCATTGTTGTTTTTGTTGTTGTTGTTTGTTTTCATTGTTGTTTTGGTGTTTTTTGTTTTCATGGTTGTTGTTTGTTTTCATGGTTGTTTTTGTTGTTGTTTGTTTTCATTGTTTTTGTTGTTTTTTGTTTTCATTGTTGTTTGTTTTTATTGTTGTTTGGTGTTGTTTGTTTTCATTGTTGTTTTTTGTTTTCATTGTTGTTTTTGTTGTTGTTGTTATACTATCTTGGATGCCCAGCGTTGCCTGGGTTATTTGAAAAAGTTCATGTTTTAATTGTCTTAAAATGCATAAGGTTGTGGGTGAACTACAACTCCCATCATACCAGATGAACCCCAAGAAACACCCATCAGTACTTAAAAGTGTGTTGTGTTGGGCAAGTTTGCTTTGGATGCATCATTAGTAGGGTTCAGTGTACTCTCTGGCCATAGGGTGAACTACAACTCCCACTATGGCGAGTCGGCCCCCTCAAGCCCCTCCAGTAGGTTGAGTTAGCCATGGGGGTTCTGTGTGCCAAGTTTGGTCCAGGTCCATCATCGGTGGAGGTCACAGTTTACCTGGTTGTGGGTGAACTACAACTCCCAGAAAGGGAGACCAGTTCCCCCCCAAACCCACCCAGTCATCAAATCTCAGTATATCAGGTCTGTGTGCCAAGTTTGGTCCAGATCCATCAGTGCTTGGGTTCACCGGTGGAGGTCACAGTTCATCTGGTTGTGGGTGAACTACAACTCCCAGAAAGGAAGACCAGTTTTCCCCAAACCCACCCAATCATCAAATCTCAGTATATCAGGTCTGTGTGCCAAGTTTGGTCCAGATCCATCTGTATTCGGGTTCACAGTGCTCTCTGGATGTAGGTGAACTACAACTCCTCCAAATCAAGGTGAATTTTCCCCAAAGACCTCCAGTATTTCTTCATGGTCATGTCGGCTCTGTGTACCAAGTTGGGTCCAATTCCATCTTGGATGGAGTTCAGAGTGCTGTTTGATTGCAGGTGAACTATACATCCCAGTACCTACAACTCCAAATTGTGTGGACCAATTCCCCTCCAAACCCGCCAGTATTTCAATTTGGGCATATCGGGTATCCATGCCAAATTTGGTCCAGATCCATCATTGTTTGGGTTCATAGTGTGCAGGCGAACTACAACTCCTCTCCATCCCTCCAATGACCTCCTGTATGCCAAGTTAGTTCCGGGTCCGTCCTTGGTGGAGGTCAGAGTGCCATACACCCCAGCCACACACACACAAACACACATACATATATTCACTTTAATTATGCGCATATATTATTGTTGTTGTTTTCACCGTTATGGACATCCATGGGATCTTTAGAACGCATCCATAAAGAGCAAACCAGATGTCACTTTGGCAGCCAAGAGAGGTTGTTGTTGTTGTTGTTGAGGTTGTTGTTGTTGTTGAGGTTGTTGTTGCTGTTGAGGTTGTTGTTGCTGTTGAGGTTGTTGTTGAGGTTGTTGTTGTTTTTGTTGTTTTTGTTGAGGTTGTTGTTGTTGAGGTCGTTGTTGAGGTTGTTATTGTTGAGGTTGTTGTTGTTTCTGTTGAGGTTGTTGTTGAGGTTGTTTCTGTTGAGGTTGCTGTTGTTGAGGTTGTCGTTGAGGTTGTTGTTTTTGTTGAGGTTGTTGTTGTTGAGGTTTGTTGAGGTTGTTGTTGTTGAGGTTGTTGTTGTTGTTGAGGTTGTTGTTGTTGAGGTGGTTGTTGTTGTTGAGGTTGTTGTTGTTGAGGTTGTTGTTGTTGAGGATGTTGTTGTTGTTGAGGTTGTTGTTGTTTTCACCGTATAGACATCCATGGGATCTTTAGAATGCATCCATAAAGAGCAAACCAGACACCACTTTGGCAGCCAAGAGAGGTTGTTGTTGTTGTTGAGGTTGTTGTTGTTGTTGAGGTTGTTGTTGTTGTTGAGGTGGTTGTTGTTGTTGAGGTTGTTGTTGTTGTTTTCACCGTATAGACATCCATGGGATCTTTAGAATGCATCCATAAAGAGCAAACCAGACACCACTTTGGCAGCCAAGAGAGGTTGTTGTTGTTGTTGAGGATGTTGTTGAGGTTGTTGTGTTGTTGTTGTTGAGGTTGTTGTTTTCAGTATAGACATTGTTCCATAAAGAGCAAACCAGACACCACTTGGCAGGTTGTTGTTGTTGAGGATGTTGTTGAGGTTGTTGTTGCTGTTGAGGTTGTTGTTGTTGAGGTTATTGTTGTTGTTGTTGAGGTTGTTGTTGTTGTTGTTGTTGTTGTTGAGGTGGTTGTTGTTGTGGTTGTTGTTTTCACCGTATAGACATCCATGGGATCTTTAGAATGCATCCATAAAGAGCAAACCAGACACCACTTTGGCAGCCAAGAGAGGTTGTTGTTGTTGTTGAGGTTGTTGTTGTTGTTGTTGTTGTTGTTGAGGTTGTTGTTGTTGAGGTTGTTGTTGTTGTTGTTGTTGTTGTTGTTGAGGTTGTTGTTGTTGTTGTTGAGGTTGTTGTGGTTGAGGTTGTTGTTGAGGTGGTTGTTGTTGTTGAGGTTGTTGTTGTTGTTGAGGTTGTTGTTGTTGTCGTCATATATACACCTGGGGGCGGAGGGAGGAGGCGTGGCTTCTCTCTGGTGACACCCCCACACCCCAATAGGCTTTCAGGGGTTGAAATTGGGGTCACGTTTGATCCTTCAAGAGACAAGGGAAGTGCACGGGGCGCCGAAGAGCACCCTTGTTGACGTGGTGCACTAGGCGAATGCCTACTTTGCGTAGTGGGTGGATCCACCTCTGTATGCACCCACCGTATATACATTTAGAATGCACCCACAAAGGAGCCAATCGGGTGGCACTTTGGCTCTTCTTCCTTGTCTCTGTGGGTCTCTTTCCAAGTGATCAATAGCAATAATAATAATTAATAATATTATTATTAACGAGCCCTGTTTTCTGCCTTGACCCTTCCTGCAGGCACCAAGTCCTTCAACATGATGTCCCCGACGGGAGACAACGCCGAGCTGCTGGCCGAGATCAAGGCCGGCAAGAGCCTGAAGCCCACCCCGCAGAGCAAGGGCTTCACCACCGTCTTCTCCGGCTGCGGGCAGGCCGGCTCCGGCGTAAGGCTCCGGCCATTTGCGGGGGAGGGAATGGGTTACCCTCGGCTAGTGGTCAGTCCCAGCAAAGGATGCCCGCTCTCCTCTGGGTCTTTCCTGCATCTGTTCCTCCCCTCTCTGTCCTCTCATCTTTCTCCTTCCCTCCCTCCCTCATTCCCTCATTCTCTCCTTCGCTCCTCTCTTGCTTTCTTTCCTTCCTTCCCCCTCTTTCCTTCCCTCATGTTCTCCTTTCGTTCTTTCTTTCCCTCATTCCATCCTTCCCTCCTTCTCTCCTCTCTTGCTTTCTTTCCTTCCTTCCCCCTTTTTCTTCCCCTCATGTTCTCCTTTCCTTTCATTCTTTCCTTCCTTCCCCCTCTTTCTTTCCATCATGTTCTCCTTTCGTTCTTTCTTTCCCTCATTCCATCCTTCCCTCCTTCTCTCCTCTCTTGCTTTCTTTCCTTCCTTCCCCCTCTTTCTTTCCATCATGTTCTCCTTTCCTTTCATTCTTTCCTTCCTTCCCCCTTTTTTTCCCATCATGTTCTCCTTTCATTCTTTCTTTCTCTCCTTCCTTCCTTCCCACCTTCCCTCCTTCTCTCCTCTCTTGCTTTCTTTCCTTCCTTTCCCCTCTTTCTTTCCATAATGTTCTCCTTTTGTTCTTTCTTCCTCTCCTTCCTTCCTTCCTTCGCTCTTCTCTTGCTTTCCTTCCTTCCTTCCCCCTCTTTCTTTCCATCATGTTCTCCTTTCCTTTCATTTTTCCTTCCTTCCTTCCCCCTCTTTCTTTCCATCATGTTCTTCTTTCGTTCTTTCTTTCTCTCCTTCCTTCCTTCTCTCCTCTATTGCTTTCTTTCCTTCCTTCCCCCTCTTTCTTTCTATCATGTTCTCCATTCCTTTCCTTCTTTCTTTCCTTCCTTCCTTCCCCCTTTCTTTCTATCATGTTCTCCTTTCGTTCTTTCTCTCCTTCCTTCCTTCCCTCATTCCCTCCTTTCCTCCTTCGCCCCTCTCTTGCTTTCTTTCCTTCCTTCCCCCCCTCTTTCTTTCCATCATGTTCTCCTTTCGTTCTTCCTTCCTTCCTTCCTTCCTTCGCTCTTCTCTTGCTTTCTTTCCTTCCTTCCCCCTCTTTCTTTCCATCATGTTCTCCTTTCATTTTTTCCTTCCTTCCTTCCCCCTCTTTCTTTCCATCATGTTCTCCTTTCGTTCTTTCCTTCCTTCCTTCTCTCCTCTCTTGCTTTCTTTCCTTCCTTCCCCCTCTTTCTTTCCATCATGTTCTCCTTTCCTTTCATTTTTTCCTTCCTTCCTTCCCCCTCTTTCTTTCCATCATGTTCTCCTTTCGTTCCTTCCTTCCTTCCTTCGCTCTTCTCTTGCTTTCTTTCCTTCCTTCCCCCTCTTTCTTTCCATCATGTTCTTCTTTCGTTCTTTCTTTCTCTCCTTCCTTCCTTCTCTCCTCTATTGCTTTCTTTCCTTCCTTTCCGTTCTTTCTTTCTATCATGTTCTCCATTCCTTTCCTTCTTTCTTTCCTTCCTTCCTTCCCCCTTTCTTTCTATCATGTTCTCCTTTCGTTCTTTCTCTCCTTCCTTCCTTCCCTCATTCCCTCCTTCATCTCTCTCTTTCTTTTTTCTTTCCTTGCTCCTCCTCACCTTCCTCCTGTCCTTTCTTTCCTCACCTTTCCTTCATCCTCTCCTCTCCTCCCTCCCTTTTCTCTTTCCTTCATTCATCTTCTTGCTTTCTTTCTTTCTTTCCTTCCTTCGTCTCCTTCCTTCTTTTTCCTCCTTTCCACTCTTTTTTATTCCCTCCTTCCCTTCATCGTCTCCTTTTTCTCCTTCTTCTTCTCCTCTCCCTTCCCATCCTGTTCCTTCTTCCTCTCCTCTCCTTTCTTTTACTTTTCTCTCTTCCTTCACCTTCAGTCTTCCCCTCCTCTCTTTCATCCTTCTTTCCCTCACTCCCTTCCTCTTTCCCTTTCCTTCTTCCTCTCATCTCTCCTTCCTTCCCTCCTTCCTTCCTTTCCTTCATGTTTTCTTATTTTCCTTCTTCCTTCCTTCCTCTTCCCTTCTTTCTTTCCCTTCCTTCCTTCTTCTTCTCTTCCCTTTCTTCACGCCTTCCATTCCTTCGTTCCTTTCCTTCCTCTTCCTTCCCTTCTTTCTCTCCCTTCCTCCCCTTCCCTTCTCTTCTCGTCTCTTCCCTCTCTGTTTCCTTCTTTCCTTCCTCTCTGTTGTTGTTGTTGTTGTTGTTGTTGTTGTTGTGGGTGCTGTGAGTACACAGCAAGCAAGATAACTCTGCTGGCTTTTGTATTGGATGACACCTCAGACCCTTCCCAAGTAATTGTTGTTGTTGTTGCTATGGTTGTTGTTGTTTATGTTTATGTTGTTGTTGTTGTTGTTGTTGTTGGCGCTGTGACCTGAGAGCTGACCCTTTCTTCCTTTCCTTGTGTTGCAGGCGGAGACCCCCGGCTCCTGCCCGCCTTCCCCGCCGCCCACCCGGAGCCCCTCTCCCCCTTGCAGCCCGGAGGGCCGCCCGGCCACGGCCCCCTCCCCTTCCTTCTCCTCTTGCTCCCCTCCTGAGCCCGTGGTCAACGGCTCCTCCCCGTCCTCCTCCTCCCTGCCGGCCAGCCAGGTGGACATCGAGGGCCTGATCCCCACCCACGACGAGCAGGGCCGGCCCATCCCCGAGTGGAAGCGCCAGGTCATGGTCCGCAAGCTCCAGGTCAAGATCCAGGAGGAAGAGGAGCAGCGGCGCAAGGTGAGCCCAGGGGGGTCCGCGGATATCGAGGGAGGGTGGGATCCCGTTTCCGTGGGTGCATCCATCGCCTGCGTTTGCCGTGGGGACTCCCAACCACCAAAACACCACATTCCACAGCCATTTCGCCCAGGAACGCTGGGACCTTCATCTTCTTCCTCTCTTCCTTTTCTCTCTGCCTCTTTCTCCCATTTCCCTTCCTTCTCCTCTTCCTTCTTTCCTCCTTCCTCTCTTTTCCTCTTCTAGCCTCCTATCATCTCCCCGCTTACCCCTCTCTCTTTCTTTTCTTCCCGTTTCCCTTCTCTTTTTTTCCTCCTCTCCCTTCCTCTTCTATCCTCCTCTCCTCTTCTTCCTTTCCTCTCTCCTTCCCTCTTTCCTCCCTTTCCTTCTTTCTCCCTTTTCTCTCCTCTCTTCCCTTTCTCTCTTCTTTTTTGTCCCGTTTCCCTTTTTTCTCCTCTTCCTTCTTTCCTCCTCCTCTCCTCTCCTTCCTTTCCTCTTTCCCTCCCTCTTTTTCTTCCCTTCATTCTTTCCTCCCCTTCCTTCTTTCTCTCTTCCCTTTCTCTCTCCTTTTTTCCTCTCATTTCCCTTCCTTCTCCTACTCCTTTTTTCCTCCTCTCCTTCCATTCCTCCCTCATTCTTTTCCTCTTCTATCCTCCTTTCATCTCCTCCCTTTCCTCTTTCACTCCCTCTTTTTCTTCCCTTCATTTTTTCTCCCCTTCCTTCACTCCTCTTTCCCTCTTTCCCTTATCTCGTCTAACTCTATCTCCAGTCTAACTATAACCCCAATCTAACTCTATCTCCATCTAACTCCAATCTTACGCTATCTCGTCTAACTCTATCTCCAGTCTAACTATAACCCCAATCTAACTCTATCTCCGTCTAACTCCAATCTTATGCTATCTTGTCTAACTCTATCTCCAGTCTAACTATAACCCCAATCTAACTCTATCTCCGTCTAACTCCAATCTTACGCTATCTCGTCTAACTCTATCTCCAATCTAACTATAACCCCAATCTAACTCTATCTCCGTCTAACTCCAACCTTATGCTATCTCATCTAACTCTATCTCCAATCTAACTATAACCCCAATCTAACTCTATCTCCATCTAACTCTAATCTTACGCTATCTTGTCTAACTCTGTCTCCAGTCTAACTATAACCCCAATCTAACTCTATCTCCGTCTAACTCCAACCTTATGCTATCTTGTCTAACTCTATCTCCAATCTAACTATAACCCCAATCTAACTCTATCTCCGTCTAACTCCAATCTTACGCTATCTCGTCTAACTCTATCTCCAGTCTAACTATAACCCCAATCTAACTCTATCTCCGTCTAACTCCAATCTTACGCTATCTCGTCTAACTCTATCTCCAGTCTAACTATAACCCCAATCTAACTCTATCTCCGTCTAACTCCAATCTTACGCTATCTCGTCTAACTCTATCTCCAATCTAACTATAACCCCAATCTAACTCTATCTCCGTCTAACTCCAATCTTACGCTATCTCGTCTAACTCTATCTCCAATCTAACTATAACCCCAATCTAACTCTATCTCCGTCTAACTCCAATCTTACGCTATCTCGTCTAACTCTATCTCCAGTCTAACTCTAACTCCAATCTAACTATAACCCCAATCTAACTCTATCTCCGTCTAACTCCAATCTTACGCTATCTCGTCTAACTCTATCTCCAGTCTAACTATAACCCCAATCTAACTCTATCTCCAGTCTAACTCTATCGTCATCTTACGTTATCTCGTCTAACTCTATCTCCAGTCTATTACTAACTCCAATCTTACGCTATCTCGTCTAACTCTACCTCCAGTCTTACTATAACCCCAATCTAACTCTATCTCCATTCTAACTATAACCTCAATCTAACTCTATCTCCAGTCTAACTCTATCATCAGTCGAACACTACCTCCAATCTAACTCTTATCTCCAATCTGATTATAACCCCAATCTAACTCTATCTCCGTCTAACTCCAATCTTATGCTATCTCATCTAACTCTACCTCCAGTTTAAGTATAACCCCAATCTAACTCTATCTCCAGTCTAACTATAACCCCAATCTAACTGTATCTCCAGTCTAACTCTTATCTCCAATCTGTTTCTAACCCCAATCTGACTCTATCTCCATCTAACTCCAATCTTACACTATCTCATCTAACTCTATCTCCAGTTTAAGTATAACCCCAATCTAACTCTATCTCCAGTCTAACTCTATTGTCAGTCGAACACTAGCTCGAATCTCACTCTTATCTCCAATCTGATTCTAATCCCAATCTAACTCTATCTCCGTCTAACTCCAATCTTACGTTATCTCGTCTAACTCTATCTCCAGTCTATTACCCCAATCTAACTCTATCTCCGTCTAACTCCAATCTTATGCTATCTCATCTAACTATCTCCACTCTAACTATAACCCCAATCTAACTCTATCTCCAGTCTAACTCTATCGTCAGTCGAACACTACTTCCAATCTAACTCTTATCTCCAATCTGATTCTAACCCCAATCTAATCTAACTCTGGAAGAAGCAACTGCTTGGGACGTTGCAAGAACGGCTGGGCATTGGGGGCTCAGCCGGGATCGGAACAACTCCTTCATGTGACCCATGACGGAGTTCTTTCCCCACTCGCTTGGTTGTGTGTGTGTGTGCTTTGTGTTTCCTTTGTGGGGAGAGAGAACCACGGTGAATTTGCATGTGTGTGTTTGGGGTGGTGTGGGCATGGCTCTGCCTGCTCTGCCTCGGGGTGGACTGCAATGCATTTAACCTGCAGTATTTGCCCAACGGCCTTCCGGATCCCATAGACACGAAGGAAGAGGAGAAGACCGTGGTAGTGGTGCCCTTGGCCGGAGGCATTTGGTTCAAATTGGGAGCGCTTCTCTGGTTTCCAAAGACACATCAGAGTAGTAATAACACCCTCCGCACCGCCTTGTGTTTGCCACCAGCGAGATACTGCAGCGTTAAATGCCTTACATGCCCGCCCGCTGGTGTAATGCGTGAACGCGCCCGGCAGCAGCGTTGATTTTTTTTTTGCGAGTGCCGTGCTTTTCTCCGTGCGAAATCTCTCCTTTCTCTACCATCTGTGTTCTCTTTCTCCAAAAGACCCGTCCGAGCGTCCGCTCTTAACGTGATATTTGCCTTCCGCCACCATTACACCATGCGCGTGCGGGACATGTAAGGCTCTCTGTTTGCGTGTGCACCGCCACGAAGGAAGCCCATCCTGAAAGGACACCTTTGCCTTCTTCTCCTCCTCTTGTTGTCTCTATCCGCCCTTCCTTGCTCCGCTCAACAGGAAGGCTGGCGCTACTCGCACGCCCACAACGCCATCCTGGGTCCCTTCGGGGAGCTGATGACCGAGGAGGACTTCCTCTCCTTGGAAAAGCAGATCCAGAACTTGCAAGTCATGCATAAAGTCCAGAGGGTGGAGACGGAGCTGGAGCAGCTGGAACGGCAGCTGCAGCAACTGCTTCCGGTCTCGGCCGCTTTGGCCAAGGAGCAGCACTTCACCGTCAACCCGAAAAGCCTCCGCGGGCAAGAGGAGGACCTCCCGGCTTGGTGTAGCAAGATCTCGGCTCTGCTCAAGAGCATGGCGGTGCTGCTCGCCGCGCTGGGCGGAAAGGCGGTCAGCGTGGCCGAGATGGTCACGCCGGAAACCGCGGTCGTGCCGTCGCCGACGGAGGTGGTCAAGGAGAGCTTGCCCGCCATCGCTCGCTCGCAGTCGTTCAGCTGCACGCGGCTGCAGGTGGAGAAAGAGATCTCTCAATGCGGCGTCTCGGTCAAGAACCTCAAGGCCAACTACGAGCTCCAGTTACGAGCCCAGGAGTTGGACGACGACGCAGAGGAGCGGGTGTATAAACGGAAGCTGTCGCTACCCGTCGGCACGCTCGGGAGGGAGCCCATCCTGGAGGAGGACTATGTCTCCAACTTGGAGGCTTTGGAAGGAGAAGGCTACGAGGAAGACGTAGGAGAAGAGGAGGACGTCCGGTCTGTAGCGGGAGAGGAAGAGGCCTCCTTCAGCCCCGACCACTCGACCCGCAGCCTCCCCGTCCAGACGGACCTCAGCTGCGTCCAGGACTACATTGACATGCGCAAGGAGCGCATCGTGTACCTCTTCCTGGAGCATTGGAAGAAGTGGACCTTCAACGAGTCCGGGAAGAAGCCGACCCATGAAGAGGACGTAGAAGGAGAAGACGGGAAGAAGCCCAGCGAGGACGACCGCCTCTTGTATTTCATGAAGCAGCGGCAAGTGGTGGGCAAGCTCATCACCCACTGGCGCAGCATCATCAGCCAGGTGCCCACCCGACAGATACGCCGCCTGAGCCGCGCAGGCGTCCTCTACTGGCCGGAGCATTTCCTCCCTCACTTGGAAAGCAGTGGCCGGCCGTTGGCTTACGACGACCTGACGTTGGACCTCTTCATGCTGGGCTACTTCCAGCTTCTGGAGATGAACCTCAGCCGCCAGGAGCGCAAGTTCCGCCACTTGCTTTGCTATGAGATGTTTGACCGGCTGGGCAGCCACAGCTGGGACCGCATCCGGCGCTTCCACAGAGTGGTCATCGAGGAGGTCGAGGGCGGGAGGCGGGACTGGGCCGACGGCTTCGAGGACCTCAAGATGGACTTCTTCGGGGAGAATCTCCCGCAGGAGCCGCCCGACGAGCCGCCGGAAACGAGCCCCGCCATATCGCGGCGGGAATCCTCCCAAACGTTGGTCAGTGTCCAAGGACCGCCCCTAGTGGAAGAGGAGGAGGAGGAGGAGGAAGAAAAAGAAGAGCAGGAGGAGGAGGCCCCGGAAAGCCGAAAAGCTACGGTCCCATTGGTTTCAGAGCCTGGGGAGTTCTGCAACGAGGACGTCTGCCGCTACATCGACCGGAGCTTCTCCTTCTGGAAGGAGAAGGAGGCGGAGATGTTCGACATCTGAGGATGTGGCGGACAGAGAGGTCCACCCTTCAGCAGTCCCACTAAGAGGCATCCAGAGGTGGTCTTGATGGCCCTTCAAGACCATTCTTGGAGGAAAGCTGGACCTCCAGACCACCACTGGAGGAAGCAACTGCTCGGGACGTTGCAAGAACGGCTGGGCATTGGGGGCTCATCCGGGATCGGAAGAACTCCTTCATGTGACCCATGCATGATGGGATTCAGGACCACCTCTGCCACGGCAACAGCTGCGGAAGTAGAGGCAGGGCAGGACTTCCCCTTCGGAGGGGGCCTTGGTGCTTACGGGGACACCCTACACAACATTGTCCCCTTCCCCATGGAGCCTCTCATCTCAAACCCTACACCCAAACAATGCCCTAGCCTTAGTCCCTAACTCCAGTGTAACCCGCCCTAATGACAAATCTAACCGTAACTCTGATCTAACTCTAACCGAACCCTTATCTAACTCTAACTTCAAAGCTAACCCTATCTCCAATCTAACCCTAATCTAACTCTTAACTCTGATCTAACCCTAATACCAAAAATAACTATCTCCACCTAACTATAACCCCAATCTAACTCTATCTCCAGTCTAACTCTATCATCAGTCGAACACTACCTCCAATCTAACTATTATCTCCAATCTGATTCTAACCCCAATCTAACTCTATATCTGTCTAACTCCAATCTTACGCTATGTCATCTAACTCTATCTCCAGTCTAACTATAACCCCAATCTAACTCTATCTCCATCTAACTGCAATCTTACGCTATGTCATCTAACTCTATCTCCACTCTAACTATAACCCCAATCTAACTCTAACTCTTATCTCCAATCTGATTTTAACCCAAATCTAACTCTATCTCCATCTAACTTCAATCTTACGCTATCTCATCTAACTCTATCTCCAGTCTAACTCTATTGTCAGTCGAACATTACCTCCAATCTAACTCTTATCTCCAGTCTAACTATAACCTCAATCTAACTCTATCTCCAGTCTAACTCTATCTTCAGTCGAACACTATCTCCAATCTAACTCTTATCTCCAATCTGATTCTAACCCCAATCCAACTCTAAACCCAATCTAACTCTAAACCCAATCTAATTCTGTCTCCAATCTAACCCAAACTCCCATCTAACTCTATCGGTAATCTAACCCTAATGTAATTCTGTCTCCAATCTAGCCCCAAGGTATCCCTATCTCCAGTGTAAATCCATCTCCAATCTAACTCTATCACCAGTCAAACTACCTGCAATCTAACTCTGACTCTCTCCAAACCTAACCCTAACTTTAACTCTTTAACCTTAACTCTAAACCTAACTCTATCTCCAAGCTAACTCTAACCCTAATGTAACTAACCCCAATCTAACTCTAAACCAATCTACTCATAACTCTATCTCCAATCTAACCCCAGTCTAACTCTATCTCAAATCCAACCCGAACCTAACTCTATTTCCATTCTAACTCTGTCTCCAATCCAACCCCAGTCTAACTCTGTCTCCAATCCAACCCCAGTCTAACTCTATCTCCAATCCAACCCCAGTCTAACTCTATCTCCAATCCAACCCCAGTCTAACTCTATCTCCAATCCAACCCCAGTCTAACTCTGTCTCCAATCCAACCCCAATCTAACTCTATCTCCAATCCAACCCCAGTCTAACTCTGTCTCCAATCCAACCCCAGTATAACTCTGTCTCCAATCCAACCCCAGTCTAACTCTATCTCCAATCCAACCCCAGTCTAACTCTGTCTCCAATCCAACCCCAGTCTAACTCTGTCTCCAATCCAACCCCAGTCTAACTCTATCTCCAATCCAACCCCAGTCTAACTCTGTCTCCAATCCAACCCCAGTCTAACTCTATCTCCAATCCAACCCCAGTCTAACTCTATCTCCAATCCAACCCCAGTCTAACTCTATCTCCAATCCAACCCCAGTCTAACTCAGTCTCCAATCCAACCCCAGTCTAACTCTGTCTCCAATCCAACCCCAATCTAACTCTATCTCCAATCCAACCCCAGTCTAACTCTGTCTCCAATCCAACCCCAGTCTAACTCTGTCTCCAATCCAACCCCAGTCTAACTCTGTCTCCAATCCAACCCCAGTCTAACTCTGTCTCCAATCCAACCCCAGTCTAACTCTGTCTCCAATCCAACCCCAGTCTAACTCTGTCTCCAATCCAACCCCAGTCTAACTCTGTCTCCAATCCAACCCCAATCTAACTCTATCTCCAATCCAACCCCAGTCTAACTCTGTCTCCAATCCAACCCCAGTCTAACTCTGTCTCCAATCCAACCCCAATCTAACTCTATCTCCAATCCAACCCCAGTCTAACTCTGTCTCCAATCCAACCCCAGTCTAACTCTATCTCCAATCCAACCCCAGTCTAACTCTGTCTCCAATCCAACCCCAGTCTAACTCTGTCTCCAATCCAACCCCAATCTAACTCTATCTCCAATCCAACCCCAGTCTAACTCTGTCTCCAATCCAACCCCAGTCTAACTCTGTCTCCAATCCAACCCCACTCTAACCCCAGTCTAACTCTATCTCCAATCCAACCCCAGTCTAACTCTATCTCCAATCCAACCCCAGTCTAACTCTATCTCCAATCCAACCCCAGTCTAACTCTATCTCCAATCCAACCCCAGTCTAACTCTATCTCCAATCCAACCCCAGTCTAACTCTATCTCCAATCCAACCCCAGTCTAACTCTATCTCCAATCCAACCCCAGTCTAACTCTATCTCCAATCCAACCCCAGTCTAACTCTATCTCCAATCCAACCCCAGTCTAAATCTGTCTCCAATCCAACCCCAATTTATCTCCAATCTAAGTCCATCCCTCTCCAAACTTAACCCTAACTCCAAAACTAACTCTCTCTCCAATCTAACTCTAACCTCAGTCTAACCATTATCTCCAGTCCAACGCTAACCTTAACTCCAAACCTAACCCTATCTACTCCAGTCTACCTCTAACTATAACCTGTGCCTAACCCCAACTCCTTTTGCAGATGAGCTTCCCAAGGGCTCATGGGAAATGGAACATGGCCTTTTTTTTGCACCGCATGTCTTTGAATCCAGTCCTGCACACGTCCGTTTATATAACCTTTTTGG
This sequence comes from Anolis apletophallus, assembly GCA_030556195.1. Classification (NCBI taxonomy): domain Eukaryota; kingdom Metazoa; phylum Chordata; class Lepidosauria; order Squamata; family Anolidae; genus Anolis; species Anolis apletophallus. The sequence continues at coordinate 23,078,064 of JARBWK010000017.1, read as the reverse complement.
CCTCGAAAAAAGTGCAGACGGAAGGCGATCAGGACCCTAAAGCGCTTTGCAGATTTTGGAAAGAACAAAAGACCCCACTGTGGGGGGATCATTCCTTATGATAATCGCGAACATGCTTTTATAACTCTCTTGTATAACCCAGTCTCATTGACGTCAGTGGGAACTATAAATCCCTGGAGTTGGGTGACCCGTGTTAACCATCTCAATGGATTCCTTAACTGCAATCGGACTCAAATATTTATTTATTTATTTGCTTGCTTGTTGGGGGCCAGGACTCACCCTCCATCTTGCCCTCAATCCACTTCCTGCCTAAGACACAAAGAGGCTCAATTAACTGTTCCTAAATAGGAGATAAATAGAATAATTTGAGGTGTTTCCATAGATTTCTAGGTTTGTGTGTGATCGGGAATTAATGCATGGCACGGATTGATGTTTTTGGGGGGAAATTGCAAAATATATTTGAACTGCGGTGTTTTGTCTCTGGTTTTCCTTATTAGTGCAATAATAGATTATATTTTATTATTCATTAGGGGGAAATAAGTTGTTCAAGTTGTCGCTTTTTGTGTTTTTCTCTGATGCTCAAGTGACTAAATAAAGTGTGCCTATTGCACCAAAGGAATGGGATCGTTATTATTATTGTATTACGAGAGGGAGGGCAGGCCGCGTCCCTAATTGAGACCCCGGCTTTGCCGAAGTTGGCGGGCCTCCCTCGTCCCTTGGTGTCTGTCCGGTGTCATCTCTGGATTGGCTGGGGCGCGTGTGTCCCTTCTCTCTTTCTGTCCTTGCCGACCAACTGCCATTTGGTGTTTTTGTCTGTGCTGTTCTCTATGGGGGGGAAGGGGCCAGTACATCTGCGCATGCGCCATACAGCTTTGGCATGGGGGATCACCAGGTTTTTTGGGGGTTTTGACAGTTTTGTTTGAGTTTTTGGGTAATTTTCCGGGTGGTAAACATACCTTGTGGTGTGGAGGGTTGTGTGGCCTGATTTGGTGTTTGTGGGTTCAGCGGTTTTTGCTGTCTATAAGCCCCTTAGCATGACATGTCTCTTTTAATATATATAGATTATCAACATATTGTTGCATTTTATTACAGTTATTATTCTATCTTATTATCATATTTTATTACATTATTATAATCTCAACACTATTTATTATCATATTTTCTTAACATTTTATTATAATAATTATTATCTATTTATTATAATTTTATTATATTTATTATTTATTAACATTTTATTATAATTATTATTATCTATTTATTATAATTATCTATTTATTATCATTTATTATAATTATTATTACCATAAGACTATTATTATAATTATTGTGTTATCATATTTTTATTATTGTATTTTATTACATTGTTATTATTCCATCTTATTATCGTATTTTATTACATTACGAGCTTGGGGACCCGGCGGTGCCCGGGTGATTTGAGAAGTGCACCAGGATGTAGAGTGGGTCCTGGGGGCTCTGTGTGCCAAGTTTGGTCTTGATCCATCATTATTGGGAGTTGTGGTGGAAATTACTGAAGGTAGTGCAAGTCCCATCATCTGTGGTCCACCCTCCCCCAAAGTGTGGTAGGATGTAGAGTGGGCCATGGGGGCTGTGTGTGCTAAGTTTGGTTTGTATTGGTGAATGGATGAGAGTTGCATTGGTTTTAGGAAGTGAGTGAAGGTACTTCAAGTCCCCTCATCCGTGGTCCGTCCCACACAAAACTGCACCAGGATGTAGAGTGGGTCATGAGGGCTCTGTGTGCCAGGTTTGGTGTAGATCAGTCATTGGATTAGGTTTGTAGCAGTCTTGGAAAGTGAGGGAAGGTACTGCAAGACCCATCATCCATGTTCTGCCCCCCTCCAAACTTCAGCAGGATGTAGAGTGGGTCACTGGGGCTCTGTGTGCCAAGTGTGGTCTTTATCTGTGTTTGTTGAGGGCCGCAGTGGTCTGTGGGAACAGAGGGGTGTGAAAGTACTACAAATCCCATCATCCATTGTCAGTTCTCCCCCGAACCTCACCAGGATGTGAAGGCAGTCATGGGGGTTATGTGTGCCAAGTGTGGTATCGATCAGTAATTGGATGAGGGTCGCAGCGGACTTGGGAAGTGAGTAAAGGTACTTCAAGTCCCATCATCCATGGTCCACCCTCCTCCGAACAGCACCAGGACATAGAGTGGGTCATGGGGGCTGTGTGTGCCAAGTGTGGTCTGTATTGGTCCTTTTTGGTGGCCTCAGTGGTCTGTGGGAACCAAAGTGCTTGAAAGTACTACAAATCCCATAATCCGTGGGTCATGTCCCCCAAACTGCACCAGGACGTAAAGGGGGTCAGGGGGGTTATGTGTACCAAGTTTGGTGCAGGTCCATCACCCGGGGTGGTCGCTGTGGCCTGTGAAAGTGGCAGCCAATCAGAACGCTGCCACATACATAGATACATACATACATACAAACCCACATACACACATACAAACATTCCGCTTTATTATATATAGATACAGATGGAGATTATAATCTTAACACTATTTGTATTATGTTTGATTTTCGTATTTTCTTAACATTTTATTATAATTATTATTACCATATGACTATTATTATAATTATTGTATTATCATATTCTTATTATTGTATTTTATTACATTGCTAGCTTGGGGACCCGGAGGTGCCCGGGATATTTGAGAAATGTATTATTTGTTCTTTAGCAGTTATTTATGTGGCTGGCAGTGGTGTCAGGAAGTTAGTGAAGGCACTGCGAGTCCCATCGTCCATGGCCTACCTTCCTCGAAACAGCACCAGGATGTAGAGTGGGTCATGGAGGCTCTGTGTGCCAAGTTTGGCCTTGATCCATCATTATTGGGAGTTGCAGTGGTATCATGAAATTACTGAAGGTACTGCAAATCCCATCATCCATGGCCCACCCTCCTCCAAACTGCACCAGGATGTAGAGAGGGTCATGGAGGCTCTGTGTGCCAAGTTTGGCCTTGATCCATCATTATTGGGAGTTGCAGTGGTATCATGAAATTACTGAAGGTACTGAAATCTTGGGAAAACTGTTGTAGAAGGGTCACTCTGTGTGCAAGTCCCATCATCATTATTGGGAGTTGCAGTGGTGGTCCGCCCTCCTCCAAACTGCACCAGGATGTAGAGTGGGTCATGGAGGCTCTGTGTGCCAAGTTTTGATCCATCATTTTGGGATTAGTGGTATTGGATGAAGGTACTGCAGCGGTCTCCATGGGCACCAGGATGTAGAGTAGAGGCTCTGTGTGCCAAGTTTTGTCTTGAAGTCCCACAACATCTTGGGATGGTCCAAGTCCCATCATCCTCCAAACTGTAGTAGGATGTGGGTAGGGTCGTGAGAGGTCTGTGTGCCAAGTTTGGTCTTGATTAGTCATTGGATGAAGGTCGCAGCGGTCTCGGGAAGTGAGTAGAGGTACTTCAAGTCCCACCATCCATGGTCCGCCCTCCTCCAAACTGTAGTAGGATGTGGAGAGGGTCGTGAGAGGTCTGTGTGTCAAGTTTGGCCTTTATCAGTCTTTGTTGGGGAACCGAAGGGTGTAAAAGTACTACAAATCCCATCATCCATTGTCTGTCCTCCCCTAAATGTCACCAGGATGTAAAGGCGGTCATGCCGGTTATGTGTGCCAAGTTTGGTCTTGATCAGTCATTGGGTGAGGTTCACAGCCGTCTCAGGAAGTGAGTGAAGGTACTTAAAGTCCCATCATCCATGGTCCGTCCTCCTCGAAACAGCACCAGGGTGTAGAGTGGGTCAAGGGGGCGCTGTGTGGCAAGTTTGGTCTGTATTGGTCATTGGATGAGGGCCGCATTTTTTTTTCAGGAAGTGAGTGAAGGTACTGCAAGTCCCATCATCCATGGTCTATCCTCTTTCAAACTGCACCAGGATGTAAAGGCCCATCCTGCCCTAAACTGTTCCAGGCTCTAAAGTGGGCCATTGGGCCTCTGTGTGCCAAGTTTGGTCCTGGTCCGTCATTGGTGTGGGCCACAATGCTCTAAGGAAGTGAGTTAAAGTACTGCAAGTCCCGTCATCCCTCAAACTGCACCAGGATGTAGAGTGGGGTCTTGGGGGTTCTGGGTGCCAAGTTTGGCCGTGTTCTCTCATAATTGGGGTCGCAAACGGGTTGCAAAGTGTTTTGGCCTTAAACTCCCACCATGCCTGACTGCCTCAGGCCTTTTCCTTACCCCCCTCTGCCACTTTAGAGTGTCGGAATGTTGGTGGTGCTGGCCAATCAGAGGTGTTATGCAAATAATCCCACAGTGGCAACCAATCAGAAAGCTGCCACATACATACAAACATACAAACAAACCTTGTCTTTTGTTATATACTAGCTTGGGGACCCGGCGGTGCCCGGGTTAGTTGAGAAAGGCATTGTGTGCCAAGGTTGGTCCTTATCAGATGTTTACGTGGCTTGCAGTGGTCTCAGGAAGTTAGTGAAGGTACTTCAAGTCCCATTGGCCATGGTCCATCGTCCTCCAAACTACACCAGGATGTAGAGTCGGTCATGGGTCTGTATGTGCCAAGTTCGTCTTGATCAGTGATTGGATGAGTATCGCAGTGGTCTCAGGAAGAGAGTGAAGGTACTTCAAGTCCCATCATCCATGGTCCATCCTCCTTCAAATTGCACCAGGATGTAGAGTGGGTCGTGAGGGCTCGGTGTGGCAAGTTTGGTCTTGATCAGTCATTGGATGAGGGTCACAGCGGTCTTGGGAAGTGAGTGTAGGTACTTCAAGTCCCATCATCCATGGTCTGGCCTCCTTCAAACTCCAGCAGGATGTAGAGTGGGTCATGGGAGCTCTGTGTGCCAAGTTTGGTCTTGATCAGTCATTGGATGAGGGTCACAGCGGTCTTGGGAAGTGAGTGTAGGTACTTCAAGTCCCATCATCCATGGTCTGTCCTCCTCTAAACTGCACCAGGATGTAGAGTGGGTCATGAGAGCTCCGTGTGGCAAGTTTGGTCTTTGTTGGGGACCACAGAGGTCTGTGGGAACCGAAGCGTGTGAAAGTACTACAAATCCCATAATCCGTGGTCTGTCCTCCCCCAAACCTCACCAGGACAGAAAGGGGGGCATAGCAGTTATGTGTGCCAAGTTTAGTCTTGATCAGTCATTGGATGAGGGCGGCAGCGGTCTCGGGAAGTGAGTGGAGGTACTTCAAGGCCCATCATCCATGGTTCGTCCTATTCGAAACTGCACCAGGATGTAGAATGGGTCATGTGGGCTCTGTGTGCCTAGTTTGTTCTGTTGTGGTAATTAGATGAGGGTCGCAGTTGTCTCGGGAAGTGATTGAAGGTACTTCAAGTCCCATCATCCATGGTCCGTCCCACTGAAAACCGCACCAGGATGTAGAGTGGGTCATGGGTACTTCGTGTGCCAAGTTTGGGCCTGGTCTGTGATTTTTAGGAGCTACAATGTTCTGTGGGAAACAGAACATCTGTTGAAGGTACTGCAAATCCCATCATTTGTGGCCCATCCTGCCCTAAACAATGCTCTAAGGAAGTGAGTTAAAGTACTGCAAGTCCAGTCATCCCTAGTCCATCCTCCCTCAAACAGCACCAGGATGTAGAGTGGGTAGGAAGCCTTTTTCTAAAGTACCCTCTCTGGCACCTTTGAGATTTGGGATGTAGGAATGCTGGCCAATCAGAGTCCTTTATGCAAATACTCCCTCGGTGGCAACCAATCCCCTCTGTCTGCTGCCTTAGAGGGTTGGAGTTCTGAGGCTGGCCAATCAGAGTCCTTTATGCAAATAATCCCACAGTGGCAACCAATCGAAATGCTGCGACATTTTCCTCCGCACCTCCCGCCGCAAACACCGACTTTTATTATATACATAGATTATTATTATTAATATTATTATTAGTCTGTGATTCCCTTAAGGCAGAAGGGGGCTGGTTTGGATGGCCTTTGGGGAACCCTTCCTAATCCCCAATGAGTCTATTTTATTACTATTTATTATTATTATATTACTATTGTTGTTATATTTATTATTATTATTATTAGTCTGTGATTCCCTTAAGGCAGAAAGGGGGCTGGTTTGGATGGCCTTGGGGGTCCCTTCCGATTCCCCAATGAGTCTATTTTATTACTATTTATTATATTTTTATTATTATTATTATTATTATTATTAGTCTGATTCCCTTAAGGCAGAAGGGGGCTGGTTTGGATGGCCTTTGGGGGTCCCTTCCGATTCCCCAATGAGTCTATTTTATTACTATTTATTATATTATTATTATTATTATTATTATTATTATTATTAGTCTGATTCCCTTAAGGCAGAAGGGGGCTGGTTTGGATGGCCTTTGGGGGTAAATTCCTATTCCCCAATGAGTCTATTTTATTACCATTTATTATATTATTATTATTATTATTATTATTATTAGTCTGATTCCCTTAAGGCAGAAGGGGGCTGGTTTGGATGGCCTTTGGGGGTCCCTTCCTATTCCCCAATGAGTCTATTTTATTACCATTTATTATTATTATATTACTATTGTTGTTATATTTATTATTATTATTATTATTATTAGTCTGATTCCCTTAAGGCAGAAGGGGGCTGGTTAGGATGGCCTTTGGGGGTCCCTTCCTATTCCCCAATGAGTCTATTTTATTCCCATTTATTATTATTACATTACTTTTTGTTGTTATATTTATTATTATTATTATTATTATTATTATTATTAGTCTGATTCCCTTAAGGCAGAAGGGGGCTGGTTTGGATGACCTTTGGGGGTCCCTTCCTATTCCCCAATGAGTCTATTTTATTACTATTTATTATTATTACATTACTTTTTGTTGTTATATTTATTATTATTATTATTATTATTATTATTATTATTAGTCTGATTCCCTTAAGGCAGAAGGGGCTGGTTTGGATGACCTTTGGGGTCCCTTCCTATTCCCCAATGAGTCTATTTTATTACTATTTATTATTATTATGTTACTTTTTGTTGTTATATTTATTATTAGTATTATTATTATTATTAGTCTGTGATTCCCTTAAGGCAGAAGGGGGCTGGTTTGGATGACCTTTGGGGTTCCCTTCCTATTCCCCAATGAGTCTATTTTATTACCATTTATTATTATATTACTATTGTTGTTATATTTATTATTATTATTATTATTAGTCTGATTCCCTTAAGGCAGAAGAGGGCTGGTTTGGGTGACCTTTGGGGGTCCCTTCCTATTCCCCAATGAGTCTATTTTATTACCATTTATTATTATTACATTACTTTTTGTTGTTATATTTATTATTATTATTATTATTATTATTATTATTAGTCTGTGATTCCCTTAAGGCAGAAGGGGGCTGGTTTGGATGACCTTTGGGGGTCCCTTCCTATTCCCCAATGAGTCTATTTTATTACTATTTATTATTATTACATTACCTTTTGTTGTTGTTATTATTATTATTATTATTATTAGTCTGTGATTCCCTTAAGGCAGAAGGGGGCTGGTTTGCATGGCCTTTGGGGGTCCCTTCCCATTCTCCTAGGAGTGTATGAGGTCCTTCCTGGCGGCCCTCCTGACCTGGGCTGACCCCCTCCGGCCCTTGATCCTCTCTAAATCCCGGCCTGGTGGGCCCCGTGCCAAGAGGCCCGCTCCGCAGGGTTTGGCGCTGGACAGCAGCGTGTAGGTTCGCCCAAGGACAACCTGGGAGGAGGATGACCCAATGGCCTGCTCACAAGGCTCCCTTGGAACCAGGGGATCCCGAAAGGCCATCCAGTCCACCCCCTTGGAACCTGTAAGTAAGGCACCATTCGATCCCTCCCGACAGATGGCCAGCCAGACTCATAGATAATATTATTTATTTATTTATTATTATTTCACGACATTTATAATAAAAAAATAAAATATAAATATACAATTATAATATATTATTATTAGTAGTAATTTATTGCATTACTTTACAACAGTATCAATATTATATGTATATACAATATATTATACCGTACCATATTATACTATGATCTTATCGTATTATATTATACTCCATTATATAACGAAATAATAAAATTATTTATTTAAATAAAAATGATTTTTTTAAATTAAAAAAAGAATGAAATATAAATATACAATCTATATATATAAAGGAAGAGTCGTCATGGAACGACCGTCCCAAACAGAGAAACCTTACAACGCAGAGACACCAAACTTGCCAACAGAAATAGGCCTCAGACAAGGTACGTTTGTAGCAAAGAAACTTTTCCCCCAAAACCTAAAAGGCCCCCAAAACAACGAGTAAAAAAACCCCTACATTTCCCAGCATCCTCCGGGGCTGCCAACGACTCTCCCAGCCTCTACATTCTGACAACATGATTGGCTGCCAATAAGGGCATATTTGCATAACTCCTGTACTGGCCAGCCAACATGATCATTCCGACCCATAATAAACTGTCAGAGGAGGATAAGGCAAAGGGCTGAGGCACAAACACAAACACCCCATTCACTTCCCACAGAAAATCACAGACCATGCCCAAAATTGACAGTAAGGCTTCATTAACTTAATTTCCTGACTAGGCCTCACTTAATGGAATGCTGTTTACGCTCTGAATTGACAGTAAGGCTTCATTAACTTGATTCTCCCGACTACGCCTCAGCTCATTGGACATTGTGTATGGCCTGAATTGACAGTAAGGCTTCATTAACTTGATTCTCCCGACTAGCCCTCAGCTCATGGGACATTGTGTGTGGCCTGAATTGACAGTAAGGCTTCATTAACTTGATTCTCCTGACTAGCCCTCAGCTCATGGGACATTGTGTGTGGCCTGAATTGACAGTAAGGCTTCATTAACTTGCTGTTTCTGACTAGGCCTCAGCTCATGGGACATTGTGTATGGCCTGAATTTACAGTAACCAACCTTGGCACACAGAGCCCCTATGACCCACGCTACATTCTACTACAGTTTGGAGGAGGGTGGACCATGGATTATGGGACTTGAAGTACCTCCATGAATAATGGGATTTGTACTACTTCACAACCCATCATTCCCCACAGACCACTGTGGCCCAGAACCAAGACCGATAAAGACCAAACTTGGCATGCAATGCCCCCCATGACCCACACTCCATCCGACTGCAGTTCAGAGGAGGACACACCATGGATAATGGGATTTCAAGTACCTCCACTCACTTCCAAAGTACCCCACCCACACACACATCAACCTCTACATCAACACACCAGACGGAAAGACAAAAAACATTGTATATCCACAAGCTCTGCAGAACGCCAGCAACACCACACAACAACAACACCCCAGGACTTCAACATCCCACCCACCAGAACAACCCACCACGACACAGCCAGGGCCCCAACAACACCATAAGTAACATCAATTCCAACCCTTACATACTCAGACTTTCTCGCATCTCCTACATAGGGCACAGCAACGCGTGCTGGGTACAGCTAGTTATAATATATAATTATTAGTAGTAATATATTGCATTACATTACGCTATCAATATTATACGTAATATACAATATATTATACCGTACCATATCATACTATAATCTTATCATATTATACTCCATTATATAACGAAATAATAAATAAAATTATTTATTTAAATAAAAATGATTTTTTAAAAAATTATACTTTAGTCTTATCATATTGAACAACGCCAAACACTCCTGTGAAATTGTCACACTATTACGTTTGTGGTTGATTGTGAGCAAACGCGGCACCCATCTTGCGGAAAGCTTTCTCATACCCAAGTGATCATTTAAAATTGAAACCACTAAGCCATGTGGCAAAATCGAAACCACTGAGCCACGTGAGATGCCTATGGCTTCCACAATCTCTCGCACTTTCCATCTCCGATCGGCCAACACCATATTGTGAATTTTTTCAATTGATTCTGGGCATCCAGAACGTTCGGCATCTTCCGTGCTTGTACGGCCACAACGAAATGGACTGGATGGCCTTTGGCGTCTCCGTAAAACTAATACCTATGAGGCTGGGTGGCCATCTGTTGGGCAGGATTTACTCTTTTTATAAAAATTGAAATTTTTCCCATTTTGATTTTTTTATATAATTGTAATTTTTTTAAAAAAAATACCAATCTTGAAATTTTTGGGAAAATTTCCAATTTGTAATTTTTTTAATTTGTAATTTTTTTCAATTAAAAAAATGAAAAAAAAGAAATTAAAATTTTTTTGAAACATGATAAGAAAAAATTGAAAAAATTCCATTCAATTAAAAATGAAAAAAACCAATTTTAAATTTTTTGAAAAATTGTTAAAAAATTGAAACAAATCCCATTCGATTTAAAAAATGCAAAAAATGAATTTTAATTTTTTTGAAAAATTGTTTAAAAAATTTGAAAAAATCACATTCAATTAAAAAATGTAAGAAAATGAATTTTAATTTTTTTGAAAAATTGTAAAACAAAATCCCATTCAATTAAAAATGCAAAAAGAATTTTAATTTTTTTTGAAAATTGTTTAAAAATTTGAAAAAAATCCCATTCAATTAAAAATGTAAGAAAAGAATTTTAATTTTTTGAAAAATTGTAAAACAAAATCCCATTCAATTAAAAATGCAAAAAATGAATTTTAAAAGTTTTGAAAATTGTAAAACAAAATTGAAAAAATCCCATTCAATTAAAAAATTAAAAAAAGAATTTTTAAATTTTTGAAAAATTGTAAAACAAAATTGAAAAAATCCCATTCAATTAAAAAATTAAAAAAATGAATTTTTAAATTTTTGAAAAATTGTAAAAAAAATCCCATTCAATAAAAAATGCAAAAATGAATTTTAAAATTTCTGAAAAATTGTTTAAAATTTGAAAAAAAATCCCATTCAATTAAAAAATGTAAGAAAATGAATTTTAATTTTTTTGAAAAATTGTAAAAAAAAATCCCATTCAATTAAAAAATGCAAAAAATGAATTTTAAAATTTTTGAAAAATTGTTTAAAAATTTGAAAAAATCCCATTCAATTAAAAAATGTAAGAAAATGAATTTTAATTTTTTTGAAAAATTGTAAAACAAAATTGAAAAAACCCATTCAATTAAAAAATTAAAAAATGAATTTTTAAATTTTTGAAAAATTGTAAAAAAAATCCCATTCAATAAAAAATGCAAAAATGAATTTTAAAATTTCTGAAAAATTGTTTAATAATTTGAAAAAAAATCCCATTTAATTAAAAAAATGTAACAAAATGAATTTTTAAATTTTTGAAAAAATGTAAAAAAATATGAAAACATCTTATTCAATAAAAAATTTAAAAATGATTTTTTAAATTTTTGAAAAATTGTAAAAAAAATGGGAAAATCCCCATTCAATTTAAAAAATGAAAAAAATATTACAATTTTTGAAAAATTGTAAATAAAATTGAAAAAATTCCCGTTCTATGAAAAAATGAAAAAATGAATTTTTAAAATTTTTGAAAAATGAAAAAAAAATGGGAAAAATCCCATTTTGATTTTCTTTAGCCATTGTAATATAGTCATAGAATCCTTGAGTTTGAAGGGAACCCCAAAGTAAGTAAGACACCGTCCCATCCCACCCAACAGATGACCACCCAGCCTCATAAATATTTAAACTACTAGTATTTGTGGGGTGGGGTTGCCATCTCGAGATGTAAGATTGTAGAGTCCTAGAGTTGGAAGGCAGCTCCAAAGGCCATCCTGTCCATCCCTTTTAGCCAGGAAGAAAGTCACAATCTAATCCCTCCCGACAGATGGCCATCCAGCCTCATAGATAGATATGAGTAGTTGGGTTTTTTTTAGAAGGAAGGATATGGAGTGATAGAATCCTAAAGTTGGAAGGGTCCACCAAAGGCCATCTAGTCCATCCCCTTGAAACCTGTAAGTAAGGCACCATTTGATCCCTCTCGACAGATGGCCAGCCAGACTCATAGAAAGGAAGGCACAATTTAATCCTATCATCATCATCATCCAACCCAAAGAAATGGGATACTAGGATTTAATGCTGTTGAAACCAACGTCATGAACTGTTTCGATCAATTCCAAATGTAAACAAACTGGACAAACATTATTATTATTATTATCTTCCTCATCCTTTGCAGGAGAGAGAAGAGGAGGCCCGCTTGGCCACGATGCCGGCCTGGAGGAGGGAGATCCTCCGCAAAAAGATGGAGGAGGAAAGGTGAGGAGGCACTGTGGATGGCCATCTGCCGGGAGGGATCGGGTGGTGTCGCCTTCAACCATTGGCTTGAATGGGGTTGGACTGGGTGGCCAATTGTAAAATTATTTCTAAATACTAATCTTGAAATTTTTGGAAAATTTCCAATTTGGAATTTGTTTTTTGAAATATTCCAATTGTAATTTTTTTCAATTTTAAAAAATTGAAAAAAAATTTTTTTTAAATGTTTACGTTTTTTTTACAATTGTAAAATTATTTTTAAATACCAATCTTGAAATTTTTGGAAAATTAAAAAAATAGAAAAACTAAATTTTAAAATTTTTGAAAAATTGTAAAAAAAAATGAAAAAACCCATTTTGATTTTTTTTTGCCTTTGTAGTATTATTTCAAAATTCCAATCTTATAAAAATCTTTATAAAAATTGAAATTTTTCCCATTTTGAAAAAAATATTTTTTTTAATTTTGGGGTTTTTTTTTTTTTCACAAATGTAAAATTATTTTTAAATACCAATCTCGACAATTTTGGAAAAATTCCAATTTGGATTTTTTTTTTAAAAAAAAAATTCCAATTGTAAATTTTTTCAATTACATTTTTTAAAAAAAATAAATTTTAATTTTTTGGGGTTTTTTTTACAATTGTAAAATTATTTTTAAATACCAATCTTGAAGTTTTTGGAGAATTTCCAATTTGGAATTTTTTAAAAAAATTCCAATTGTAAATTTTTCAATTAAAAATGAAAAAATGAAAATTTTAAATTTTGAAAATTTTTGAAAATTTAATTTTTTTAAAAAATTGAAAATTCTCATAGTGTCTCATTGTAACAACCTTTACGACTTAAGTGCATTGTTTTCTCTTTCTTTCTTGTCTTCTGCAGAGAGCAGAAACGGTGAGTCTGCTGAACGCAGTGGTCCTGGTGGTATGATGTCATCATCATCATCATCATCCCCATCATAATCATTTTTATATTATTATCTTATTTATATTATTATAATTGTCATTGATATATTATTTTATATTATTGTTTTCATTTTACATTATTATCATCAATTTTTTATTTTTTACTATTATTTTTATTATTTTTATTACCATCATTATTTTTTGATTATTTTTATTATTATTTTCTTTTCTATTCTATTATTGTCATTGCAATTGGAATCCTGGGAGTTGCAGTTTCCCCCAAGGTTCTGAGCCAATGGCAGCACAATCCTAGGAGTTGTAGTCTCCCAAGGCCCTTAGCCTCGACCCTGTGGGGAAAATACAAGAAGTGCCATGGTTCAATGTTGGGAGATGTAGTTTCCCAAGGCCCTTAGCCTCGACCCTGTGGGGAAAATACAAGAAGTGCCATGGTTCAATGTTGGGAGATGTAGTTCCCCAAGGCCTTTAGCCTCGACCCTGTAGAACAAATGCAAGAAGTTCCGTGGCTCTATGTTGGGAATTGTAGTTTCCCAAGGCCCTTAGCATCAACCCTGTGGAGCAAATGCAGGAAGTGCCATGGCTCAATGTTGGAAGATGTAGTTTCCTAAAGCCCCTTAGCCTTGACACTGTAGAGACAGTCTCTGCAATACTGGGAGATGTAGTTTCCGAAGATCCTTAGCCTTGACTCTGTGGAACGAATGCTAGAAGTGCAGTGGCTGTATGTTGGGAGATGTAGTTTCCCAAGGCTCTTAGCCTCCACCCTGTGGGACGGATGCAGGGGAAGGCCTTGGCGAACTACATCTCTCCCTCCTTCCGCTTCCCTACAGTCAGGAGCAGGAGAAGCTGCGTCGCGAAGAGGAGGCGAAGGAGAAGGCGCAGTCGGAGAAGCTCAGGACTCTTGGCTACGACGAGAGCAAGCTGGCCCCTTGGCAGCGGCAGATCATCCTCAAGAAAGGAGACATCGCCAAGCACTGAAGGACCCATCGCCCCCTCCACTTAGGCCCCGCCCCCTCCGTCCGTCTGACCGTCTTTCCTTCGCTTTCTCCGTTCCTTCGCTTCTCTCTTTTGAAGGCCAAGCCTCGCGTCCAGAGACATGACCCCCCTTCCCAAAGAGTCCTGAGCCCCCTTTCTTCTCCGGGACAAGATAAAGGAGAAGAAGACCCAAAAAATTTAGAAAGTAAATTTCAAAATTTCAATTTCGATTTTAAAAAAATATTAAAATTTTTAAAATTTAATTTCTGAAAAACAATTTTAAAATCTAGAAATTCGAATTTTAAAATTGAAAAAATTCAAGATAAAGGAGAAGACCCAAAAAAATTTAAAAAGTAAAATTCAAAATTTCAATTTTCAATTTTAAAAAAATATTAAAAATTTTAAATTTCAGAATAAACAATTTTAAAATCTAGAAATTCAAATTTTAAAATTGAAAAGTTCAATTTCTAAATTCATAATTTGTAAAAAAAATTTCAAATTGTAAAATTGTAAAATTTCAGTTTGAAAATTTCAAATTTTCAATTTTGAAAATTTAAAAATTTTAAAAACTCAATTTTATAATTTTTAAATTTTGTGCAATTTTAACTTAGAATGCTGATGTTGGCAAGAAAGCTCTTTGCCAAGCACTTCTAAATTTAAATTTAAAAAATAATTTAAATGTTTTTTTAAAAAAATTCATATTTAAATACACAAAATGGGTCAAACTAGGCATGTGTTTTTAAATTCCCAAGGATATTGATTTGCGTTCCAAAATTCAACCCAAAAATGGGGCAAAATATTCATTTTTTTATTTTTAAAATTCAAAGAATAATATTGATAGTTGCAGAGTCCAGAAATGAGGTGAATTTTGCATTTATTTTATTCTTTTATTCTTATTTTTTACTTTATTTTTATTTTGTTCTAAGGACACCATTGACCCCAGCTGCAGAATTTTTGGGGGGGAAACCCCATTTTAAAATTTTTGGAAAGATTTCCCAGTTTTTTTTACATTTTAAAAATTCCAATTTTGATTTTTTTTACAATTGTAAAATTATTTTTAAATTCCAATCTTGAAATTTTTGGAAAATTTCCAATTTGGAATAATTTTGAACAATTCCAATTATATTATTTTTCCATTTTTTAAAATATGAAAAAAATGAATTTTATAATTTTTGAAAAATTGTAAAAAAAAAAATTTTAAAAACCCATTTTGATTTATTTTTTGCCATTGTAAAATTATTTCAAAATTCCAATCTTGAAATTTTGAACAATTCCAATAGTAATTTTTTTCAATTTTTAAAAAATAAATAAAGAATTTTAAAATTTTGGATTTTTTTTTTAAAAAATGAAAAAAAAATCCCAATTTTTTTTTTTAAAAATAAATAAAGAATTTTAAAATTTTGGATTTTTTTTTTAAAAAATGAAAAAAAAATCCATTGTAAAATTATTTCAAAATTCCAATCTTGAAATTTTTGGAAAATTTCCCATGTAGAAAATTTTTGAACAATTCCAATAGTAATTTTTTTTCAATTTTTAAAAAATAAATAAAGAATTTTAAAATTTTGGATTTTTTTTTTAAAAAATGAAAAAAAATCCCAATTTTTTTGCCATTGTAAAATTATTTCAAAATTCCAATCTTGAAATTTTTGGGAAAAAAATCTTAATTTTAAAAAATGTTTGAAAAAAAATCTCATTGTAATTTCCCCCAAATTTTTTAAAAATTGAAATCCCCTGTGGGAGAAGGGTGGGGTAGAAAAGAAGATAATAAATAAATAAATAAATTTGATATTTTTTTCCAAAAAAAACGAAAACAATTCCCATTTTTAAAATTTGAAGAAATAAATTTTCCAATATCCACAATCATTTAAAAAAACCCAAGGAAATCCCCCTTTCTTTTTTTAATGGCCGATCCCTCCCCCCCCCATCAATAGCTACATCAATAGCTACAGAATAGGACGCGTAATCCACTTTCCTCTCCTTTTTCTGCAAAAGTAACTTCTGTCCCGTTTTGCAAAGGAAGCGAAGAAGTTCCTCCCAGCGGCCGTTGGACATTTGTATTTTATTTCTCTTTTTTCTATATAAATATATATATTTGTGATTATTATTTTTGGGGGGGTGGGCGGCACTCGAACTCGCCTCCGGACGGATTGTCTCTAGAATGTTTTATCTTACCAAGCTATTATTAAAATATATATAAATATATATATTAAGGATATATATATATAAAAACAATGTAATTCTTCTTCTGGCATCTCTTGCTTGCGTTTTTCGGGCCTTTTATTTCCCAAGCCTCCCAACAACCCTGCAAAGTAGGCCGAGGATACGGCAAAGAAGACGGAAAATGTGTATACAAATTTCGAAAACTATTATTATTATTTATATATATAGTAGTAGTGCCCGGGTTATTTGAGAAAGGCATTGTGTGCCAAGGTTGGTCCTTATCTGTTGTTTATTTGGCTCGCAGTGGCCTCTGGAAGTGAGCGAAGGTACTTCAAGTCCCAGAATCCATGGTCCATCCTCCTCCAAATTGCACCAGGATGTAGAGTGGGTCACGGGGGATCTGTGTGCCAAGTTTGGTCTTGATCGGTCATTGGATGAGGGTTTCAGCAGTCTCGGGAAGTGATTAGAGGTACTTCAAGTCCCATCATCCATGGTCTGCCCTCCTAACTCCTCCAGGATGTAGAGTGGGTCACGGGGGATCTGTGTGCCAAGTTTGGTCTTGATCGGTCATTGGATGAGGGTTTCAGCGGTCTCGGGAAGTGATTAGAGGTACTTCAAGTCCCATCATCCATGGTCTGCCCTCCTAACTCCTCCAGGATGTAGAGTGGGTCATGGGGGCTCTGTGTGCCAAGTTTGGTCTTGATCGGTCATTGGATGAGATTGGCAACAGTCGTGTGAATTGAGTGGAGGTACTTCAAGTCCCATCATCCATGGTCTGCCCTCCTAACTCCTCCAGGATGTAGAGTGGGTCATGGGGGCTCTGTGTGCCAAGTTTGGTCTTGATCGGTCATTGGATGAGATTGGCACCAGTAGTGTGAATTGAGTGGAGGTACTTCAAGTCCCATCATCCATGGTCTGCCCTCCTCCAAACTCCTCCAGGATGTAGAGTGGGTCATGGGGGCTCTGTGTGCCAAGTTTGGTCTTGATCGGTCATTGGATGAGATTGGCAACAGTCGTGTGAATTGAGTGGAGGTACTTCAAGTCCCATCATCCATGGTCTGCCCTCCTAACTCCTCCAGGATGTAGAGTGGGTCATGGGGGCTCTGTGTGCCAAGTTTGGTCTTGATCGGTCATTGGATGAGATTGGCAACAGTAGTGTGAATTGAGTGGAGGTACTTCAAGTCCCATCATCCATGGTCTGCCCTCCTAACTCCTCCAGGATGTAGAGTGGGTCATGGGGGCTCTGTGTGCCAAGTTTGGTCTTGATCGGTCATTGGATGAGATTGGCAACAGTAGTGTGAATTGAGTGGAGGTACTTCAAGTCCCATCATCCATGGTCTGCCCTCCTCCAAACTCCTCCAGGATGTAGAGTGGGTCATGGGGGCTCTGTGTGCCAAGTTTGGTCTTGATCGGTCATTGGATGAGGGTTTCAGCAGTCTCGGGAAGTGATTAGAGGTACTTCAAGTCCCATCATCCATGGTCTGCCCTCCTCCAAACTCCTCCAGGATGTAGAGTGGGCCATGAGGGCTCTGTGTGCCAAGTTTTGTCTTGATCAATCATTGGAAAAAGATCACAGCGGTCTCGGGAAGTGAGTAGAGGTACTTGAAGTCCCACCATCCATGGTCCGCCTTCCTCCAAACTGCAGTAGAATGTGGAGAGGGTCGTGGGTACTCTGTGTGCCAAGTTTGGTCTTTATCGGTCTTTGTTGGGGGCCACAGAGGTCTGTGGGAACCGAAGAGTGCAAAAGTACTACAAATTCCATCATCCACTGTCCTCCCCCAAACCTCACCAGGACGTAAAGGGGGTCATGGCGGTTATGTGTGCCAAGTTTGGTCTTGATCAGTCATTGGGTGAGGGTCACAGCGGTCTCGGGAAATGAATGCGGGTACTTGAAGTCCCATCATCAACGGTCCATCCTACTGGAAACTGTACCAGCATGTAAAGTGGGTCATGGGTACTCTGCGTGCCAAGTTTGGGCCTGGTCTGTGATTTGTAGGGGCTGCAATGTTCTGTGGGAAGTGAATCGGGTGAAGGTACTGCAAATCCCATCATTTGTGGCCCATCCGGTCCAGGTTGTAAAGTGGGCCATTGGGCTTCTGTGTGCTAAGTTTGGTCCTGATCCGTCATTGGTGTGGGCCGTAGTGCTCTAAGGAAGTGAGCTAAAGTACTGCAAGTCCCGTCATCCATGGTCCATCCTCCCTCAAACTGCACCAGAATGTAGAGTGGGTCTTGGGGGTTCTGTGTGCCAATTTGGTCTTGATCAGTCATTGGATGAGATTGGCAACAGTCATGTGAATTGAGTGGAGGTACTTCAAGTCCCATCATCCATGGTCTGCCCTGTCATTGTTTGGGGTCGCAAAGGGGTGGCAAGGTGTTTTGGCCTTAAGCTCTTACCATGCCTGACGGCCTCAGGCCTTTTCCTCCCCCCGGGCAGTTTAGAGTGTTGGAATGTTGGTGGTGGTGGCCAATCAGAGGCGTTATGCAAATAATCCCACAGTGGCAACCAATCAGAAAGCTGCCACATACATAAAAACAAACATACATACAAACGTTCTCTTTTATGATAGACTATCTTGGAGACCCCGCCCTGCCCGGGTTATTTGAGAAAGGCATTGTTTGCAAAGGTTGGTCCTTACCAGATGTTTACGTGGGTCGCTGTGGTCTCAGGAAGTTAGTGAAGGTACTGCGAGTCCCATCGGCCATGGTCCATCCCCCTCCGAACAGCACCAGGATGTAGAGTGGGTCACGGGCGCTGTGTGTGCCACGTTTGGTCTTGATAATTCATTGGATGAGGGTCGCAGCGGTCTCGGAAGGTGAGTGAAAGTACTTCAAGTCCCGTCATCCATGGTCCATCCTCCTCCAAGCTACATCAGGGTGTAGAGTGGGTCATGGGGTCTCTATGTGCCAAGTTTGGTCTTGATCAGTGATTGGATAAGGATCGCAGAAGTCTCAAGAAGAGAGTGAAGCTACTTCAAGTCCCATCATCAGTGGTCCATCCCACAACAAACTGCACCAGGATGTAGAGTGGGTCATGAGGGCTCTGTGTGCCAAGCGTGGTCCTGATCCGTCATTGGTGTGGGCCGCAGTGCTCTAAGGAAGTGAGTTAAAGTACTGCAAGTCCCGTCATCCTTGGTCCATCCTCCCTCAAACTGCAGCAGGACGTAGAGTGGGTCTTGGGGGTTCTTTGTGCCAAGTTTGGTCTTGTTCTGTCATTGTTGGGGGCGGCAAAGTGTTTTGGCCTTAAACTCCCACCATGCCTGACTGCCTCAGGCCTTTTCCTCCCCCGGCAGTTTAGAGTGTCGGAATGTTGGTGGTGCTGGCCAATTAGAGACGTTATGCAAATGCTCCCTCAGTGGCAACCAATCATGTTGTTAGAATGTAGAAGCTGGGAGCCACCCCCCTCTGGCAGTTTAGAGTGTCGGAACTTTGGTGGTTCTGGCCAATTAGAGACGTTATGCAAATACTCCCTCAGTGGCAACCAATCATGTTGGTAGAATGTAGAAGCTGGGAGCCACCCCCCTCTGGCAGTTTAGAGTGTCGGAATTTTGGTGGTGCTGGCCAATTAGAGGCGTTATGCAAATACTCCCTCAGTGGCAACCAATCATGTTGGTAGAATGTAGAAGCTAGGAGCCACCCCCCTCTGGCAGTTTAGAGTGTCAGAATTTTGGTGGTGCTGGCCAATTAGAGGCGTTATGCAAATACTCCCTCAGTGGCAACCAATCATGTTATTAGAATGTAGAGGCTGGGAGCCATCCCCTCTGGAAGTTTAGAGTGTTGGAATTTTGGCGGTGCTGGCCAATTAGAGGCGTTATGCAAATACTCCCGCAGTGGCAACCAATCATATTAGAATGTAGAGGCTGAGAGCCACCCCCCTCTAGCAGTTTAGAGTGTCAGAATTTTGGTGGTGCTGGCCAATTAGAGGCGTTATGCAAATACTCCCTCAGTGGCAACCAATCATGTTATTAGAATGTAGAGGCTGGGAGCCACCCCCCTCTGGCAGTTTAGAGTGTCGGAATGTTGGTTGTGCTGACCAATTAGAGGTGTTATGCAAATAATCCCTCAGTGGCAACCAATCATGTTAGAATGTAGAGGCTGAGAGCGTCCGCCCCCCACCCTCTGGCAGTTTAGAGTGTCGGAATGTTGGTGGTGCTGGCCAATTAGAGGTGTTATGCAAATAATCCCACAGTGGCAACCAATCAGAAAGCTGCCACATACATACATATAAACAAACATACATACAAACATACATTCTCTTTTATTATATATACAGATACAGATATAGATCTATATATAAGGCGACATACATATGTCTACACGGCTTCCGTCAGGGTGGAAGGATCGGACATTTCTTATTTTGAGCACAAAGTCCTGCTTTAGGACCATCCGTGGCCGTTGTCGGCTGGTGGGACCTCTTGAGGGCATCTGTCCCCCCAAACTTGAGGCCCTCTATGTGTTCCTGGATATAGCACCATCTCTATGGAGGGATAATGGGGTATATGGACTATAGGGTGCAGTAGTGGGGTCCCCCCATATGTTAGTCGTATTGTGGTCTGGGGTCCCAGCCCCCGAAAGGATTTAGAGACCCTCCTCTTGTGAGTCTTTGGATAGCACCATGTTCCTCCCCGCCTATCCATCGATTATGGGATGGAAGTCTATAAAGTACGAGATCGAGACCCAACAATTATGGGACCGAGACCCAACAATAATGGACCTATACATGATGGGATGTTGACTCAGTCCCAACATTTATGGGATAGAGACTTATGGGATGGGGACCCAACTATTATAGGTTGAAGACTTATTATGATATGGAAATTATGGGATAGAGATGCGTCAATTATAGGGTGGAGACCTTTCCGTTATGGGATGGAGACTTATGGGATGAAGACATTGCATGGAAACCCAATTATGGGATGAATACCTATCAACAATGAAGACATAAATTATGGGATGGAGACCCTTGTAGGTTGGAGACCCAACAATCATGGGATGGAGATTTATTACGGGTTGAAGACCTATACATTATGGGATGGGAATCTATAAATTATGGGATGGAGGTCCATCAACTATGGGATGGAGACCCATCAGTTATCGGATGGAGACTTAATATGGAATGAAGACCCATATTATGGGTTGGGCATCCAACAATTATGGGATAGAGACTTATGGGATGGGGACCCAACAATTATGGCATGGAAACCCAATTATGGGATGAAAGATCTAAAGATCAACTATGGGATAAAGACTTCTACAATGGATACATAAATTATGGGATGGAGACCCATTTAGGACAGAGACACATACATTATGGGATGGAGACCCTTGAGGTTGGAGATGGGAATCTATAAATTATGGGATGGAGGTCCATCAACTATGGGATGGAGACCCATCGGTTATCGGATGGAGACTTCTTATGGAAAGAAGACCCATATTATGGGTTGGGCATCCAACAATTATTGGATGGAGACTCATCCATTATGGGAAGGAGACATTATGGGATGGAGACCCATCAACCTTGGGATAAGACCCAGCAATTATGGGGTGGAGACCCATTTAGGATGGAGACACATACATTATGGGATGGAGACCCTTGTAGGTTGGAGACCCAACAATCATGGGATGGAGATGTATTACAGGTTGAAGACCTATACATTATGGGATGGGAATCTATAAATTATGGGATGGAGGTCCATCAACTATGGGATGGAGGTCCATCAGTTATCGGATGGAGACTTCTTATGGAATGAAGACCCATATTATGGGTTGGGCATCCAACAATTATCAGATGGAGACTCCTCCATTATGGGAAGGAGACATTATGGGATGGAGACCCATCAACTATGGGATAAGACCCAGCAATTATGGGGTGGAGACCTATACATGATGGGATGTTGACTCGGTCCCAATATTTATGGGATAGAGACTTATGGGATGGGGACCCAACAATTATGGGTTGAAGACTTATTATGATATGGAAATTATGGGATAGAGATGCATCAATTATAGGGTGGAGACCTTTCCGTTATGGGATGGAGACTTGTGGGATGAAGACGTTGCATGGAAACCCAGTTATGGGATGAATACCTATCAACTATGGGATAAAGACTTCTACAATGGAGACATAAATTATGGGATGGAGACCCAACAATCGTGGGACCAAGATTTATTACGGGTTGAAGACCTATACATTATGGGATGGGAATGTATAAATTATGGGATGGAGGTCCATCAACTGGGATGGAGGTCCATCAACTATGGGATGGAGGTCCATCGGTTATTGGATGGAGACTACTTATGGAATGAAGACCCATATTATGGGTTGGGCACCCAACAATTATTGAATGGAGACTCATCCATTATGGGAAGGAGACATTATGGGATGGAGACCCATCAACAATGGGAGACCCAGCAATTATGGGGTGGAGACCCATTTAGGATGGAGACATAAATTATGGGATGGAGACCATTGTAGGTTGGAGACCCAAGAATCATGGGATGGAAATTTATTACGGGTTGAAAAACTATATATAATGGAATGGGAATCTATAAATTATGGGATGGGGACCCAACAATTATGGGTTGAAGACTTATTTTGATATGCAAATTATGGGATAGAGATGCGTCAATTATAGGGTGGAGACCTTTCCGTTATGGGATGGAGACTTGTGGGATGAAGACGTTGCATGGAAACCCAATTATGGGATGAATACCTATCAACTATGGGATAAAGACTTCTACAATTGAGACATAAATTATGGGATGGAGACCCATTTAGGAAGGGATCACATAAATTATGGGATGGAGACCCTTGTAAGGTGGAGACCCAACAATCATTGGATGGAGATTTATTACAGGTTGAAGACCTATACATTATGGCATGGGAATCTATAAATTATGGGATGGAGGTCCATCAACTATGGGATGGAGACCCATCAGTTATCGGATGGAGACTTCTTATGGAATGAAGACCCATATTATGGGTTGGGCATCCAACAATTATCGGATGGAGACTCATCCATTATGGGAAGGAGACATTATGGGATGGAGACCCATCATTTATGGGATGGAGAGCCTTCAATCCCTTCAATGATGGGATGGAGATGCAACCATATGGGATGGAGAGCCTTCAATCCAGTTATGGGATGGAAACTCATCATTTATGGGATGGGGACCCATCATTATGGGATGGAGAGCCTTCAAGCCCTTCAGTTATGAGATGGAGACACATCAATATGAGATGGAGAGCCTTCAACCTCTTCAATGATGGGATTGAGACCCATCATTTATGGGATGGAGGCTGGGCGATGATTGGATAATGTGTCTGTATCGTTGAGGTCGTTTATGGTTCTCTATAGGTTCCTGGAGAACACCATCCACATGTGGGACTCTTCAAAGGGATGATGGGATGGAGACACCGTGGAGTGGGCCCCTACTGCCCTTGGAGGGCCTCCCGCAGGGCCTGTGCGCAGCCCCCCAGCTGCATGTCCTCCAGGGCGGCGAAGAGGTCTTGTGGGGTGGCCCCGGGTCTCTGCTGGGCCCAGCACCGCAGCATCTGGTACTGTTGCTCCCGCAGCTGGGAGTGCTCCAGCTCCACCCGCTCGATCTCGCCATCCCGCAGGCCCAGGCCACGCACGAACTCTTTCCAGCGCCGCGCCGGGACCGCCTCCACCACTGCGTACAGAGACCGGCCCTGCAGGAAAAGCGGGGGGCTCACATTTGGGGGGCTCGCCTTTGCCACCCCCGGCCCGGCTGCAAGACAGAACAGGGACACTTAGGGAGGCACCCAGCCCAAAGCTTGGAGGACCGTATCCGATCAATCGATCGATCGATCAATCAATCAATCTATGATAGGTAGAGATAGATTAGTATCTATCGCCTCTATTTTATCTCTCATCTATATCTATCTGTATCAATATTTATATCTATTTCTATCTATCTAATACCTGTCTATCTGGATCTATCTCATCTATGTTTATCAATCTGTATCTATCCATCTCTCATATCTATATTTATATCTATCTATCTATCTCTATCTGTATTTATCTATATTTATATCTGTATATCTTTACCTACCATATATATCTATTTATATAGCTGTCTCCTATCTATCTACCTGTTTCTATATATCTATCTTATCTATATACCGTATGTTTCTATATATCTATCTCATATATATATATATATGTTTCTATATATCTATCTCATCTATATATGTTTCTATATATCTATCTTATCTATATATTTCTATATATCTCATCTATATATGTTCCATCTATCTCTCATATATATATTTTCTATATATCTCATCTATATGTTTCTATATACTGTATCTCATCTATATGTTTCTATATATCTTCTCTATATATGTATCTATATATATATCTAGCTCATGTATATATGTTTCTATATATCTATCTCATCTATATATTTATATATATCTATTTCTAAATGTTTCTATTTATCTTATCTATATATGTATCTATATATCTATCTCATCTATATAAATAAATATATGTTTCTATATATCTATGTTATCTATAGATATATACAGTATCTCTCATCTATATATGTTTCTATTTATCTAATCTATATATTTCTATATATCTCATCTATATATGTTTCCATCTCTCTCTCATCTATATGTTTCTATCTCTCTCTCTCTTTCTCATCTATATGTGTTTCTATAGATCTATCTCATCTATATATGTTTCTACACATCTCTCTCATCTATATATGGTTCTATATATCTCATCTTTATATGTTTCTATATACCTATCTCATCTATATGTTTCTATATATATCTCATCTAAATATGTTTCTATATCTCTCTCATCTATGTTTCTATATATATCTCATCTATATACATTTCTATATATCTATCTCATTTATGTTTCTATATATCTATATATCTATATATTTCTATATATCTCATCTATATATGTTTCTATATATCTATCTCATCTATATATGTTTCTACATATCTCTCTCATCTATATGTTTCTATATATATCTCATCTATATATGTTTCTATATAATCTATATATTTCTATATATCTCATCTATATATGTTTCCATCTAGGATCTCTCTCTCTCTCATCTATATATGTTTCTATAGATCTATCTCATCTATATATGTTTCTACATATCTCTCTCATCTATATATGTTTCTATATATCTCATCTTTATGTTTCTATACATCTATCTCATCTATATATGTTTCTATAGATTTACCTCATCTCTATGTTTCTATATCTATCTCATCTATATATGTTTCTATATATCTATCTCTATAATGTTTCTATATATCTATCTCATCTATATATGTTTCTTTATATCTATCTTATATATATATGTTCCTATAGATCTATCTCATCTATATATGTTCCTATAGATCTATCTCATCTATATATGTTTCTATATATATCTCATCTATATATTTTTCTATATATCTATCTCTATAATGTTTCTATATATCTATTTAATCTATATATGTTCCTATAGATCTATCTCATCTATCTATGTTTCTTTATATCTATGTCATCTATATATGTTTCTATATCTATCTCATCTATATATGTTTCTTTATATCTATCTCATCTATATATGTTTCTATATATATCTCATCTATATATTTTTCTATATATCTATCTGTATAATATTTCTATATATATCTCATCTATATATGTTTCTTTATATCTATCTCATCTATATATTTTTCTATATATCTATCTCTATAATGTTTCTATATATCTATTTCATCTATATATGTTTCTATATATCTATCTCATATATATGTTCCTATAGATCTATCTCATCTATATATGTTTCTTTATATCTATCTCATCTATATATGTTTCTATATATATCTCATCTATATATTTTTCTATATATCTCATCTATATTCATATCTATCTCATCCCTGTGTCTGTCCGGCCTCGTCAGCCTGTCGTAAGCACCCCCCAGTTTGGCCATTCCCAAAGAGATTCACCGGAACTGGTCTGTGCTGGGAGCATTCGGGATTCAACGTCGTTGGGCAGAGGGGACTTGGTCCATCGCCGCTGCTTGCAGAAGACGGCCAAAGACACTGCTGCGGCCACGAAAAGGAGTCCCAAAGAGATGACCACTGGGGGGCGAGAGAGGAGGCCAATGGGTCAGAAGGGCCTATCCGCTCCTGCTTGCAGTCCAAACTGTGGTGATCAATACCCTGATGCCCAGAAGAGGACAACCAAAATCATAAATGGTGTGGGGACAACTGGAGAATAGTAGCCATATAAAACCACTACAAGCCTATCCGCTCCGGGTTTTAGTCCGAACGTTGTTGAACATTGATAAACCGGTGCCCAGAAAAGGACGTCCACAGTAGTAAAGAAGTACAATAGAAGACCCCATAGTTGCATATAGAGGGTATATATGAACTTGGGAGGCCTATCCGCTCTGGGTTGTAGTCCGAACTGTATTGGAGATCAATGCCCTGATACCCAGAAAAGGACGACCAACATTATAGATGGTTTGGACAATGAGTACAACTGGAGACCCAATAGTAGCCATATAGAGAAACGACAAGTCTATCCGCTCCGGGTTTTAGTCCGAACTTTGTTGAACATCGATTAGCCGGTGCCCAGAAAAGGACAACCATAGTAAAGAAGTACAATAGAACAGTGTTTCTCAACCAGTGTGCCGTGGCACACTAGTGTGCCGTGAGTGATCATCAGGTGTGCCGCGAGAAAAGTTCTCTGCCCCCCTTCCTTCCCCCCTCCTCTTGCCGAACTCCTGCTGCTTGGAAGAGGAGGAGGAAGGGATGGGTGGCGGCAAAGAAAAAGAAGAAGGGACCGGGGCACCACCTCCTTCGGCTGTTTCCCCTACCTGCCTCCAATCTGCCATGACTCCCGCCATGACTCTCGCCCCTTGCTTGTTGAAGCCGCGCGGAGGAGCCCCGCCTACTGAAGCCCGTCCACCGCTCATGCTCCTCCTCTGTGAGAGAGCTGAAGCCGGGGAGAGGAGGGGGCATGACGCAGCCTGGCTCCACCCCCTCCCCCCGGCTTCAGCACTCCCACAGCTTCACCAGCCTTGAGGGGGCAGTGCCAAGCCAGCGGTGGCAGAGTCAGCACAATGCTGGCTTGCCCCCTCAAAGCTGTGGGAGAACTGAAGCCAGGGGAGGGGGCAGGGCATGGCAGGGCCTGGCTCCGCCCCCTACCCCAGCTTCAGCGCTCCCACAGCTTCGCCAGCCTTGAGGGGGCAGTGCCAAGCCAGCGATGGCAGAGTCAGCACAATGCTGGCTTGCCCTCTCAAAGCTGTGAGAGAACTGAAGCTGGGGGAGAGGGCAGGGCATGGCATGGCATGGCTCCGCCCCCTACCCCAGCTTCAGCGCTCCCACAGCTTCGCCAGCCTTGAGGGGGCAGTGCCAAGCCAGCGATGGCAGAGTCAGCACAATGCTGGCTTGCCCCCTCAAAGCTGTGAGAGAACTGAAGCCGGGGGAGAGGGCAGGGCATGGCATGGCATGGCTCCGCCCCCTACCCCAGCTTCAGCGCTCCCACAGCTTTGCCAGCCTTGAGGGGGCAGTGCCAAGCCAGCGATGGCAGAGTCAGCACAATGCTGGCTTGCCCCTCAAAGCTGTGGGAGAACTGAAGCCGGGGGAGGGCAGGGCAGGGCATGGCATGGCTCCACCCCCTACCCCAGCTTCAGCGCTCCCACAGCTTCGCCAGCCTTGAGGGGGCAGTGCCAAGCCAGCGATGGCAGAGTCAGCACAATGCTGGCTTGCCCTCTCAAAGCTGTGAGAGAACTGAAGCCGGGGGAGAGGGCAGGGCATGGCATGGCATGGCTCCGCCCCCTATCCCAGCTTCAGCTCTCCCACAGCTTCGTCAGCCTTGAGGGGGCAGTTTCAAGCCAGCGGTGGCAGAGCCAGCACAATGCTGGCTTGGCACTGCCCCCTCAAGGCTGGCAAAGCTGTGGGAGAACTGAAGCCAGGGGAGGGGCGGGGCATGGTGTGGCCTGGCTTCTCCTGGCTTCGACACTCCCAGCAGCTGCTCCCAGCAGCTCACCATCCCCAGCCGTTCTTTACTGTGTTAGAGTGCCATTTTTGTCATTTTGGTTGGTGGTGTGCCCTGGATTTTTTAATGTTA
Organism: Anolis apletophallus; assembly: GCA_030556195.1. Classification (NCBI taxonomy): domain Eukaryota; kingdom Metazoa; phylum Chordata; class Lepidosauria; order Squamata; family Anolidae; genus Anolis; species Anolis apletophallus. The sequence continues at coordinate 23,049,793 of JARBWK010000017.1, read as the reverse complement.
AAAGTGTGCCGCGGCTCAAAAAAGTTGGGAAACACTGCAATAGAAGATACAGACAGAATACAGGCCTATCCGCTCCGGTTTTTAGTCCAAACTTTGTTGAAAATAAATCCGCCATTGCCCAGAAAAAAAACGACCAGAAGTTTGGAAACTAAGTACAACAAAACATGCCAAAGTTTCATATAGACAAGGAAGTATGTTTCCCGACAAACTCGGGAGGCCTATCCGCTCCGGGATTTAATCCGAAATTTTGCCAGAGAATAAGGAGCTCAGAAAAGGTCAAACAGGATAATATAAAATAGCAAATAAAGATATCAATAATAATAATAATAATAACAAAATCACGTTACAATAGGAGACCCCACTACAGGCACATCCGCTACGGGTTGTAGTCCAAAGTTTGTTGGAGATCAATAAGTTGGTGGCCAGGTAAGGACAAACGAAACAATAAAGGTTTTGAGAACCCGAGTACAATAGGAGACCCCATCGTTGCCATATAGAGCCACTAAATGCCTACAGTATATGCTCCGGTTTTTAGTCCGACCTTTGTTGAAGATCAATAAGCAGGTAGCCAGGAATGGAGGACTCAGATGGTTAAAACCATATCTCTTTGGGACCCTTATAGAGTTGAACTAGACGGCCAAATTCACCCCAAACGTACCCGATTTGCACTCCTTGCTGCAGGGTCCCAGTTCAATAGGTGGTCTAGAAAGGAAATATAATATAATAAATATAATAATATAATATAATATAATATTATAATATAATATAATATAATATAATATAATATAATATAATATATAATATAATATAATATAATATAATATAATATAATATAATATATATAACAATATAATAATATAATATAATAATATAATATAATATTATAATATATTATAATATAATATAATATAATATAATATAATATAATTACATATACATATACATACACATATACATATACTAAACCCTGCATGCATTATGTTTATAGGGGCTAAAATATAGCCAGACCTGGCCTTTCATGTCCATGTAGTCAAAGATGTCGGTGTATCCACTCCGGGTTTTAGTCCGAACTGTGAATTCATTCATAGAGAACTTTTTATTTATCTCTATGTATCATCTATCTATCTATCTATCTCTATGTATCTCGTATGTATCTAGCTATGTCTATTTATTTATCTATTTATTTATCTCTATGTATCATTTATTTAGCTATTTATCCATATGTATCACTTATCAATCTCTATATATCATGTCTCTATCTATTATCTCTATGTATCATCTATCAATCTCTATGTATCGTGTATCCATCTATCTATATCTATGTATCTATTTATTTATCAATATGTATCATCTATCTGTCTATCTATCTTCCCTTCCTTGTCTATTGTTGTCTATCTGTCTATCTATATCTTATCTATCTATGTTGTATTCCTATCAATCCTTATCAATCTATCTTTTACCTATCTGTCTGTCTGTCCGTCTGTCTTGTATTCCTTTTCTTTATCAATCGATCTATTCTCTATCTGTCTATCTACTCTTCCTTGTCTATCGGTTTGTTAATCTATCTATTATCCATCTATCTTGTATTCCTATTCCTTATCAATCAATTTTCTATCCATCCATCATATTTCATCTCTATCTATCTATCCATCTATCCATCCATCATCTCTACTCCATCCATCATCTCTACTATCTGTCTGTCTGTCCATCCATCCATCCATCCATCCATCATCTCTACTATCTGTCTGTCTGTCTATCCATCCATCCATCCATCATCTCTACTATCTGTCTGTCCGTCCGTCCGTCCATCCATCTATCCATCATCTCTACTATCTGTCTGTCCGTCTGTAATGCTTGGAAAGGGGGGTCCCAATAAAGCAGGCTCACTCCAAGCTGAGTTGAAGGATAGATCTTTTATTGAGCTCCTTACTCCACGCTGAACAAAGATAGACTAAAGAAAGCCCATGCAAACATTCCTCAAGATCCCTCCACGACCGGGCCCCAGCTGCCCTCCTTCCGAGGCTTGACCAAATGGCCAGTCCACATATCAAAGGCCAGGAAGGTATCTGCCAGATCAAAGGGGATGAGCCTGGTGGTTTTCCAGCTCGGCAGTGTCCATTATCACTTGGCGCGATCGGCTTGGTCCCGTTATGGCATGAAACGAACCAACCGGAGCTGACATGCGCCCCCCCCGGAAGAGAGTGACCTGCAAGGGAAAGAGCACAGAAAGAAAAAAAGAAAGAAAGGGGTCAGGGGCCCGGCTTGTCCGGGAAAGCGGCGTGAAAAGCCTTAACTAGTCTCGAGTAGTCAGCCTCAGGCACTCAGGGTGTAAGTCCTTGGCAGTCCATTTAACTAAGTAACTAAGGCGGCCCTTGTGGCGCCGTGAGTCCAAGATGTCTTTAATCTCAAAGTGGGTATAGGGCCCCACCATAATAGGCACCCGGAGCGCCCTCCTCGGACCACTTCGATTCAGACACAGCTTTTCAATGGCTCACGTGGAACTGGGGGTGGACCTTGCCAGGTGTGCGGCAGGTCAGCTTAACGCCCACGGGGTTGATTATTTCCCACCACGCTGAGGAGCCCTACAAATTTGCTGGCAAACTTGCGGGACGGCTGAGTCGACTTCAGGTTCTTGGTGGAAGGAACACGCGGTCCCCCACTGCATCGTAGGCTGGGGCCCCTCTTCTTGTCAGCGTACAGCTTGTAAGAGTCCCTGGCCTGTCGCAGCGCCCGTCTGGATAGCAGGCCATGCCGCCACCTTGGCTCCCCATTCGGTGGCGGAATGCCGGGTCGGCGGCGGGGCTCACCCGCAGGGAAGAGGCGGAAAGTCACGGCCCCGGAGAACAATCACGGGGAAAGAGGCCCCGTCGAGGCGTGCTCGGCGTTGTTGTAGCTGTATTCGCCGCTAACAGCTCAGCCCAGTTGTCTTGCTGGTAGGTTGAGTAGCACCGGAAGTATTGTTGCAAGGTGCGCTGGACCCTCATCTCGCTGCAGGAGGATCGCCCCATGAGACCGCCTCTGAGGCATCACACTGCACAGTGAAGAAGGGCTTGGCTGGGGGTGCCTCAGCAGCGGCTGACTGGTGAAGCTCCTCTTGAGGCTGTCGAAGGCCTCCTGGCACTGCGAGGTCCAGTTGAGCCTTGCTCCTGGTGATTTGGCTTTCTTCGTCTCCCCCAATCCCTTGGTTTTTAATAGTTCAGTTAAGGGAGCGCTATTTTAGCAAAGTTCTGGATGAACTGCCTGTAAAGTTAAGGCGAACCCCAAAAAGCCCTGTAGTTGCCGCGGGTTGGGGGGCCTCCCACCTTGACACGTCCCTCTACTTGGGTCCATGGCCAGGCCGCGCGTGGAGATGCGATACCTAGGTAGTCAGTTCCTGTCGTGGTGGAACTGCTTTGGACAGTTTGGCGAACAGCTGGTTCTCTGCAACCGCCGCAACACCTCCCGGGTCATCTCGACATGCTCCGCCTCCCGATTTGGAATATATTAGCACGTCATCCAGGTAAACTAGAACTCCCTTGTAGAGTAGGTCCCTAAAGATTTCATTGATGAATGCTGGAAAATCCGGGAGCGCCTTTAAGCCCGAAGGGTGACCCGAATTGGTACTGCCCAGGTGGCAGTTGAGCGCGGTCTTCAGCAGTCTTCGTCCTTCACCGAATCCGGTGAACGCTTCTCGGATGTCAGTTTAGTGAAGACTTGCGCCTCCCCCAGCTGGGCCAGGATCTCGGACATCAGCGGCAACGGATAGGGGCTAGAGGTGCTGATAGCGTTGAGGCCTCTGTAATCCACACACAGTCGCAGCGACCCGTCCGCCTTTGGTCTAAACAGGACGGGAGCCGCCATCGAGCTGGTTGACTTTTCAATAAAGCCTCTGTCCATGTTTTTATCAATAAAGTCTCTTAAGGCCTTTCTTTCGGGTTCCGACAGGGCGTATAGTTTTTGGGCTAGGCAATTTGGCGCCCTTTTCAATCTCGATGCGCAATCGGACTTCCGGTGGGGGCAGCTGGTCACTTTCCGCTCACTAAAGGCCTCCCCTAAGTCTTGTACTCTCGGGACTTAGGCTGGGCAAGCTCTCTGCTGCCCACGCCTGCTCCCTCAAGTTGGGGCGTCCGCGTCTTCAAGGTCATCTAGCCTTGCCCGGGGCCTCTCTCGCTCCCGAACTGCACTGCTCCTGTCTCCCAGTTGATCTGAGGGTTTTGGCTGCGCAGCCAGGCCCCAGGATGATGGGTTGGTGGGCCATTGCCGAAATAGCGAATCTTAGCTTTTCTCGGTGGGACCCCATCTGCACCGGAGCTCCCTGTCTTGTGGGTGGCCGGCCCCCATTCGGGGACCCATCCAACTGGGAAAACAAGATCTGCTCGACCAGGGCTTGTGGCCTTATCCCCAGCTGCCTCGCTAATCTCGGGGACATCAGGCACCTGGTGCACCCGCTGTCTATCATGGCTGTAGTCTCTATGGGTTGGCTGGCCTCGGGGCCCCACACCTGAATGTCCAGCTTGTCGTGCCGCACCAGGAGGATCTAACTCCCCGCCCGAAGTCTGGATCTGCCGTCGAGCGTCTACAGCAGATCGTTGTCGTTTCCGCCATCCACTTTCAGTCGCTCTCCTCCGTCTCTGGCTCCTGTTCCTCAACCTCACGTAGAGGCCTGGGGGCCCGCGCCGTCTCCGCTGCCACTGCTGCTGCTTTGCCTCGGCCAAGGGTTTGGCAGTGTTGCCGGTTGACCTCCGGCGCCGCTCCGCCTCTGGCGAGGACTTTCTTTGGCAATCCAGCTGCCCGGTGCCCTTCTCGTCCGCACGAGAAGCAGGCTCCTCTCTTCCCTCTTGGGGCTTCCCGGCTGGCCGACCGGGGCGGGAGGAAGGTCGTCGGGAGGGGACACCCGCCCGGGTGGGCCCGTGCCTGTCATCCAGCGGGACCTCCGCCATCTCGGTGGCGCCTAGGCATTTGCTCCATGTCGCCTCCACTCTCCCGGCCAGGGCTATCCAGCCCTCAGGGTCTGGGATTCCCCTCGGTGCATTGCCCATTCTAGAATGTCCTGCCTTAGACCGGCTTTGAAGCACTTTCGAGTATGGTGGATTCGGACCACCCCGGATCTTCCCGCTAGAGCTCGGAAGTTCAGAGCGTACTCTGAGACGGTCTTCTGGCCCTGGTAAATCCTTCTCAACTGGGCCTTGGCTCTCCCGGCTAACGGGTCCCAGGGCAGTTCGCAAGGCCTCAGCAGGCGTCTAACCGCAGCAGATGCGGTGATCAGTGTCTGTTAGCTGTATCAGCCAGTCGACGCGGCCTCCTTTAGGTTGGCTCCACAGCCCGCTGTTGGCGCTTCGAGGAACGTGTCCCCATAGTCCACCATGTAATTCTGGGCGTTGGTGACAAAATAGGATAGTTGGCGGGGGTCCCCGTCGAACTTTACCTTCAAGTCTCTTCTCGATCCGTCATCTCCTGGCTCTGGTCCCCCAGGCCTGGATGGGGTGTAGAGCATCCCCTCTGGGTGGAAGGAGCTCCTCCGAGAACCTCACAGCGCCCCCCCCGGACCGGTTAGCGCCTCGGCTCCTGCCTCTTCCGGGAGAAGACGGGCTCGGGGGGTCCCACAAGGCCTCTCCTCCGGCCTACTCATCAGCATGTCAAACTGCGCCTGCATCTTCAGCATGGCATCAGACATCTGCAACATCTGCACCACCATCCGCAACATTTAAATTACTGGGTGCTCTCACTTTCGCGGCGAACATCCGCCCGGTGGTCGGGTCTAGTCGAGATCCCCATCTTCCATCCCGGGCACCACCACCTGCGGTTCTCCACCGGCGCTCCGGCTTCGACCTCGTCTCGCTTCCGTCTTCCTCCTCCTCGTCTGGGATTACCGGAGGTTGCTCCTTGAGGCGTCCATCGACTTGAAACATCTCTGCGAAGTTGGTTACGGTCGGAGGGCTTTCACGACCGTAGAAGTTGGTGAGTCTATCCTTATGTAATGCTTGGAACGGGGGTCCCAATAAAGCAGGCTCACTCCAAGCTGAGTTGAAGGATAGATCTTTTATTGAGCTCCTTACTCCACGCTGAACAAAGATAGACTAAAGAAAGCCCGCGCAAACATTCCTCAAGGATCCCTACCCGCCCCGCTGGGCCTCCTTCCGAGGCTTGACCAAATGGCCAGTCCACATATCAAAGGCCAGGAAGGTATCTGCCAGATCAAAGGGGATGAGCCTGGTGGTTTCCCGCTCGGCAGTGTCCATTATCACTTGGCGCGATCGGCTTGGTCCGTTATGGCATGAAACGAACCAACCGGAGCTGACACCGTCTGTCCATCCATCCATCATCTCTACTATCTATCCATCCATCCATCATCTCTACTATCTATCTGTCTGTCTGTCTATCTATCTATCTATCCATCCATCCATCCATCCATCCATCACCTCTACTATCTATCTATCTATCTATCCATCCATCCATCCATCCATCCATCATCACAACTATCCATCCATCCATCATCTCTTCTATCTATCTACCTACCTACCTACCTATCTATCCATCCATCCATCCATCCATCTCTACTACTTCTCGGTCTACCTACCTATCTATCCATCCATCCATCCATCCATCCTATCTCTACTACTTCTCGGTCTATCTATCTATCTATCTATCTATCATCCATCCATCCATCCATCATCTCTACTATCTATCTATCTACGTACCTAGTGGAGACTTGCCTGCTTGGCCCACGGGTTGGGTTCACAATGGGCTTCGGTTTTGGGGTCCCCCTAGGAAAAGAAGGGGAAAGAGAGAGGGGAAAGAGAGAGAGCACTGGCTGTGGCGAGAGACCTGGTTTGGAGTCCCACCTGAAGAGGGGCAAAGGGGGGCTCACTTTGGGCAGGGGTGGCACGCCTCTCCTCCCGAAGAACAGAAACCAGGCCGGCACCCGCCACACTCGGCATCGGCTTCCTCCGAACCTACGAGAAAGGAGGTCGCAAGAGATGAGAGACAGATCGTGATGGATAGGTAGATGATAGATGGATAGATAATAGATAGACAGACAGACAGATAACAAACACAGACAGGCAGAAACCCCGCCCCTCCCCACGTGGTTTCCCCTCATTGGCTGGAGGCAAACATCCTAGCACGCAAGCTGCTGCTTGCCTCCAAACGCTGGGTCTTTCCCGATTCACTTCCTGAGTCGGAACAAAGATAACGACAGTGGCTTCGAAAGGGCAAGGATACTTCCGGGTTCACAAATCGCTTGGGAGAGAGAAAGACAGATATTTATAGACTGATGAAAATGTGACGATAGATAAATATAAATATTTGGGTCGGGTTATGCTGTGGTTACAGGACCTATGATCACTTTTGGATGCCTAATTGTTATGAAAAGCCTTGATGAAGCCTATTAGATAGGCGAAACGGTTCTACAGGCCTACTATTGCGTATTGTACACCCCGTCGGGTTTGATTTGAGCCCTCCATATTATTGCCCTCCATATAACTTCGTTTCCCACATCCATTGGATTATTTATTTATTTATTTTTATTTATTTATTATTCCAACTTGTATAACGCCACTCCCTGAAGTCTCGAGGCGGTTTACAAACAACCAGAAAACAATGTACATAAACAACGTAGATAACACAACGTACATTATGCTGATATAATGGTTTGTTGCTATATAGCACTGATTCTCAACGTGGGCGGTACCATCCTCTGGTGGGCGGTGAGGCGATCCAAGGGGGCGGTGGGAGGCTCAGGGGAATTTGGGGGGCGGTGAACCTCTTTAAGGGGGCGGTGAACGATTGGCCATTTAGGAGGGGTTGCGCGGCCCTCTTCTTTGGCTCCGCCCCCTTTGCTTTGACCTGCTGTAAGGGCTCTCTATATTACACTTTCAACTGTGGCCGGGTAGTTTTCTTATTCCACCCTTACCACCAATTTATATAAAGACTCTTTTAATCCCTCTTGCCATCACCATATAATGCAATAAGTATTCACACAGGTCAGCTTTCCCACTGACCTTTCAATTACTGTGTCAGAGCAGGGTATTACTCTAACCCAAACTCCCACTGACACTACTTGTTAACCTTCGCTGCCACCATTCACTATACTTAGCTACCCACTCGGAAGAAGTTGTTTTCGAGACTTGTGGGTGAAAGAACTATGCGGGGAGATATCTTTGTTAAAGAACTGTAAAGTTTATTCAAACAGTGTTCTAAGTGTGGAGGTTTCAGAGTTCAAAGCTTAGGTGGTTACAGTATTTTCTCAGAGGCACGTATTAGGCATGAGAAAAAAGTTATGAAAATTAAAAGAAATCGGAAGGGATTCGTATGTATGGGACTTTCAAGTTTATACACATCGAAGGGCCAATCCCGGAAGTGGACTTTTTTTTCCGCACTCTCTGGGCCCAAATTTTCGTTAAATTAGTAGATATTTCGGATGCCCACCCAACAGGAAAATTTCCCCCTCCAAAATAGCTTTGCAGACATAACTCACAGTCAAATCAGGGGCCTTTCCATGCTTGGAGCCTAATTAGAGTGAAAGGCCTCCTCAGGAAGTGAAAAAGGAGCCGGAAATGATAGAGAGATCAGATCGGGACTCCTAGAGGGGCTGGAGGACTGACGAAAAAGTGATTTAAACACCCAGGAAGGGGGTTTTAGATAGAAGGACAGAGCAGAAGTACATAAGAACTGCTGAGAGAAGGGCAGCAGGAGTGAAAAGAGCACGGAGAAGAGAAGGAAGAGTTCAGAATCAAGAAAAGCCATAGAGTTCAAACGGAGATCCTAGAGTGCTATGGTAAAACTGAATGGGGGAAAAGCTGGAGTGAGGAGAACTCTACAGATTAGCAAGGCCAGCGCCAGAGGTGGGCATTGGCAACTATTTTATTTAATAATATTAATAATAATATATTAATGCATTATATGTCCCTGCAAAGAAACCCTGTCCTTTAATAATATTAATAATAATATTAATAATAATATATTAATGCATTATATCTCCTGCAAAGAAACCAAGGGAAATGTTGCCCTTGATTTGCCTGTGCTTAAAACAGTGTCAGTCCTGTTTCCTGCTTTGCCTACTTTAGAACTACTAACGAATTTCGTTAGTAATTACGTTACATTTTAGAAATTTTTGGAATTTTTTTGTAAGTCTTTCTATTACTAATCAACCCCCATTAGATTTTTCGATTCCCTATTTTTGGGTTCTAAACCATCCCTAGCACGTATCTTAAGGTTACAATATACTAACTATGGAGATACAACTTGATACTATATAGCTGCACTCTCAGAACCAAGAACTCAGCAGTCTTTACACTAACTGCTTATCCTTAAAACCCAACGGCTTTCCTAGCAGTTCAAACACAGCTTTGAGAATCAGTGATGTAAACCAGGGCTGTCCAACTGGCGGCCCTGGGGCCGCACACGGCCCCCAAGCCCCTTCCCCACGGCCCCCTAACCCCCTGCAAGACATCAGGAGGCGGCGGAGAGAAGCCACGTCAGATGCCCTAGGGGCGGGACTTCCCCCTGCCTCTTCCTCGCTCGCGCAGGGCCGCTCGCGGGCTTACGCGCCAGGGCAGGATCGGCGAGCCGCCCTCCGCCGTGTCCTTGACTCTTGCAGCGGCCGTGCCTGAAGGAAGGTAAGCTCCCGGGCTTACCTTCCTTCAGGCGGGCGCTGCAAGAGCTAGGAAGACAGCGGAGGATGCCTCGCCGATCCCCCCGGCCCGCTGCCCGCCCTGGCGAGCATGGCCGGCATCTTGCGCCCGACCCGCCCCTTTTCGGCGGGGTGAGGGCGTGGCGCCTGATGTCACCCCGCCCGAAAAAGCGGAGCCCGCAGGGACGCTGGGCATGCGCACCAGGGCGGGAGCGGCCACGCCCCTGCAAGCAGCCACGCCCCCGCTGCGGCCACGCCCCCGCGAGCAGCCACGCCCTCTGCTCCGGCCCCAAGGTGATCCGTCACCTGCATTCCGGCCCTTGGGCCCGTCGATGGTGGACAGCCCTGATGTAAACCATAACCACCGAGACATAGCTCCCTTGGACCTTGTATTTCGCCTTGAAACATCATTTTGTATAAATTGGAGTTTTATATCTCGGATTTTTCTGGATACCATCTATTTCGTAACTCACTGAGTAGAGAACCCATAACTTAGCTCCACCGTAGAAATACTCATTTATTGTGCTTCTGAACTTCGCTGTTTGGAGAGCCTGGATCTTGGCTTCATTATATAGAATCATTGCACTTTTGAACAATGTTTACCCCGGATTTTTGTGAACCATACCGATATATTTAGAGTGTTGTTGGATATTTATCTGTGCTTTAGGTGCTGTGTACTTTATATACATGTATTTTGTTATGCTTCTGCATTTGTGAGGAATTCATAATATACCTTTAAATAGAGATTTATATTTCAGTATAGTCGTTTACCCTTTAGACGGGATAGGCAGACAGATCAGTATAAACAGATGAAAGAGCAATGATAGATAAATATAAATATGATTGACAGAGGGAAAGATGGACAGACAGATAGACAGATAAATAGCTGGATAATGGGCCTGGGCAGTCATGGTTCTAAATGGTTCTAAAGTACTTACAAGAGTAAAGTTCTGGTGGTGAACGCTAGGTGGCGCTGGTGCTTTGCTTCTACAGCGTTGCTAAAGTTCTGGTGGTGAACACAAGGTGGCGCTGGTGCTTTGCTTCTACAGTGTTGCTAAAGTTCTGGTGGTGAACACTAGGTGGCGCTGGTGCTTTGCTTCTAGAGTTTTGCTAAAGTTCTGGTGGTGAACACTAGGTGGCGCTGGTGCTTTGCTTCTAGAGTGTTGCTAAAGTTCTGGTGGTGAACACTAGGTGGCGCTGGTGCTTTGCTTCTACAGTGTTGCTAAAGTTCTGCTGGTGAACACTGGGTGGCGCTGGTGCTTTGCTTCTAGAGTGTTGCTAAATTTCTGGTGGTGAACACTAGGTGGCGCTGGTGCTTTGCTTCTACAGTGTTGCTAAAGTTCTGGTGGTGAACACTAGGTGGCGCTGGTGCTTTGCTTCTACAGTGTTGCTAACGTTCTGGTGGTGAACACTAGGTGGCGCTGGTGCTTTGCTTCTACAGTGTTGCTAAAGTTCTGGTGGTGAACACTAGGTGGTGCTGGTGCTTTGCTTCTACAGTGTTGCTAAAGTTCTGGTGGTGAACACTAGGTGGCGCTGGTGCTTTGCTTCTACAGTGTTGCTTAAGTTCTGGTGGTGAACACTGGGTTGCGCTGGTGCTTTGCTTCTAGAGTGTTGCTAAATTTCTGGTGGTGAACACTAGGTGGCGCTGGTGCTTTGCTTCTACAGTGTTGCTAAAGTTCTGGTGGTGAACACTAGGTGGCGCTGGTGCTTTGCTTCTACAGTGTTGCTAAAGTTCTGGTGGTGAACACTAGGTGGTGCTGGTGCTTTGCTTCTACAGTGTTGCTAAAGTTCTGGTGGTGAACACTAGGTGGCGCTGGTGCTTTGCTTCTACAGTGTTGATAAAGTTCTGATGGTGAACACTAGGTGGCGCTGGTGCTTTGCTTCTACAGTGTTGCTAAAGTTCTGGTGGTGAACACTAGGTGGCGCTGGTGCTTTGCTTCTACAGTGTTGCTAAAGTTCTGGTGGTGAACACTGGGTGGCGCTGGTGCTTTGCTTCTAGAGTGTTGCTAAAGTTCTGGTGGTGAACACTAGGTGGCGCTGGTGCTTTGCTTCTACAGTGTTGCTAAAGTTCTGGTGGTGAACACTAGGTGGCGCTGGTGCTTTGCTTCTACAGTGTTGCTAAAGTTCTGCTGGTGAACACTGGGTGGCGCTGGTGCTTTGCTTCTACAGTGTTGCTAAAGTTCTGGTGGTGAACACTGGGTGGCGCTGGTGCTTTGCTTCTGAGTGTTGCTAAAGTTCTGGTGGTGAACACTAGGTGGCGCTGGTGCTTTGCTTCTACAGTGTTGCTAAAGTTCTGGTGGTGAACACTAGGTGGCGCTGGTGCTTTGCTTCTACAGTTTTGCTAAAGTTCTGGTGGTGAACACTAGGTGGCGCTGGTGCTTTGCTTCTACAGTGTTGCTAAAGTTCTGGTGGTGAACACTAGGGTGGCGCTGGTGCTTTGCTTCTACAGTGTTGCTAAAGTTCTGGTGGTGAACACTAGGTGGCGCTGGTGCTTTGCTTCTACAGTGTTGCTAAAGTTCTGGTGGTGAACACTAGGTGGCGCTGGTGCTTTGCTTCTACAGTGTTGCTAAAGTTCTGGTGGTGAACACTAGGTGGCGCTGGTGCTTTGCTTCTACTGTGTTGCTAAAGTTCTGGTGGTGAACACTAGGTGGCGCTGGTGCTTTGCTTCTACAGTGTTGCTAAAGTTCTGGTGGTGAACACTGGGTGGCGCTGGTGCTTTGCTTCTAGAGTGTTGCTAAAGTTCTGGTGGTGAACACTAGGTGGCGCTGGTGCTTTGCTTCTACAGTGTTGCTAAAGTTCTGGTGGTGAACACTAGGTGGCGCTGGTGCTTTGCTTCTAGAGTGTTGCTAAAGTTCTGGTGGTGAACACTAGGTGGCGCTGGTGCTTTGCTTCTACAGTGTTGCTAAAGTTCTGGTGGTGAACACTTGGTGGTGCTTTGCTTCTGTGTGAACACTGGTGGTGAACACTAGGTGGCGCTGGTGCTTTGCTTCTACAGTGTTGCTAAAGTTCTGGTGGTGAACACTAGGTGGCGCTGGTGCTTTGCTTCTACAGTGTTGCTAAAGTTCTGGTGGTGAACACTAGGTGGCGCTGGTGCTTTGCTTCTACAGTGTTGCTAAAGTTCTGGTGGTGAACACTAGGTGGCGCTGGTGGTGCTTTGCTTCTACAGTGTTGCTAAAGTTCTGGTGGTGAACACTAGGTGGCGCTGGTGCTTTGCTTCTAGAGTGTTGCTAAAGTTCTGGTGGTGAACACTAGGTGGCGCTGGTGCTTTGCTTCTACAGTGTTGCTAAAGTTCTGGTGGTGAACACTAGGTGGCGCTGGTGCTTTGCTTCTACAGTGTTGCTAAAGTTCTGGTGGTGAACACTAGGTGGTGCTGGTGCTTTGCTTCTACAGTGTTGCTAAAGTTCTGGTGGTGAACACTAGGTGGCGCTGGTGCTTTGCTTCTACAGTGTTGCTAAAGTTCTGGTGGTGAACACTAGGTGGCGCTGGTGCTTTGCTTCTAGAGTGTTGCTAAAGTTCTGGTGGTGAACACTAGGTGGCGCTGGTGCTTTGCTTCTACAGTGTTGCTAAAGTTCTGGTGGTGAACACTAGGTGGCGCTGGTGCTTTGCTTCTACAGTGTTGCTAAAGTTCTGGTGGTGAACACTAGGTGGCGCTGGTGCTTTGCTTCTACTGTGTTGATAAAGTTCTGGTGGTGAACACTAGGTGGCGCTGGTGCTTTGCTTCTACAGTTTTGCTAAAGTTCTGGTGGTGAACACTAGGTGGCGCTGGTGTATGCTTCTACTGTGTTGATAAAGTTCTGGTGGTGAACACAAGGTGGCGCTGGTGCTTTGCTTCTACAGGGTTGATAAAGTTCTGGTGGTGAAAACTAGGTGGCGCTGCTGCTTTGCTTCTAGAGTGTTGCTAAAGTTCTGGTGGTGAACACTAGGTGGCGCTGGTGCTTTGCTTCTACAGTGTTGCTAAAGTTCTGGTGGTGAACACTAGGTGGCGCTGGTGTTTGCTTCTACAGTGTTGATAAAGTTCTGGTGGTGAACACTAGGTGGCGCTGGTGCTTTGCTTCTACAGGGTTGCTAATGTTCTGGTGGTGAACACTAGGTGGCGATGTAGAAGCAAAGCACCAGCACCACCTAGTGTTCACCACCAGAACTTTAGTTTTGTAAGTACTTTAGAACCATTTAGACTGAGTCATGATAGCCCAGGCCTATTGGATAAGGCTGGGAAAACTCACAGTTCCTCCGGGCCTGCCTGTTGAGACTCCGGCAGGAGAGGCAGGCCTTGCAGTTGAAGCTTTTGCTCCCGGGGATGGCGCCTTCGTCGCTCACCTTGTACTGGCCGGGTTGGCACTCGCACTCCGTGTCCCGCGTGGTCAGGCAGGGCTTCGCCACACGCTGCCCCAGTTTCTCTGGGAGGGAGGCACAACCCACATTTAAGCAAGAAGAAGGGACACTCTACCCCCCCCCCTTGTTGAAAGGTAGCAAAATTGGGGGAGATACCTTGGCAAAGGAAGCAAGAGTCACATCGGTCTTCCAAGCTGGGCTTGGCCTGGAAGGTCCCCTTCTCGCATGGAACGCACCGGCATTGGGCACTGATCTCCGTGCAACGCCAAGGCAGGCGATGCCCTACAGAGGTGAGATGGCACACATTTGAAACACACACACACTATCTATCCATCCATCCATCCATCCATCATATCGATCGATCGATCAATCCATCCATCCATCCATCCATCCATCGATCGATCGATCCATCCATCCATCCATCCATCCATCCACCCACCCATCCATCCATCATCTCTACTATCTATCTGTCTGTCCATCCATCCATCCATCATCTCTACTGTCTGTCTGTCCGTCCATCCATCCATCCATCATCTCTACTATCTATCTGTCTGTCTGTCCATCCATCCATCCATCATCTCTACTATCCATCCATCATCTCTACTATCTGTCCGTCCGTCCATCCATCCATCCATCCATCCATCATCTCTACTATCTATCTGTCTGTCTGTCTGTCTATCTATCTATCTATCCATCCATCCATCCATCACCTCTACTATCTATCTATCCATCCATCCATCCATCCATCCATCCATCATTTCTACTATCTATCTGTCTGTCTGTCTGTCTATCCATCCATCATTTCTATCTATCCATCTATCTATCCATCCGTCCATCCATCATCACAACTATCCATCCATCCATCCATCATCTCTTCTATCCATCCATCCATCCATCCATCCTATTTCTACTATCTCTCGGTCGGTCTGTCTAATCTGTCTAATCTGTCTAATCTATCTATCTATCTATCCATCCATCCATCCATCCATCATTTCTACTATCTATCTGTCTGTCTGTCTGTCTATCCATCCATCATTTCTATCCATCTATCCATCTATCATCCATCCATCCATCCATCCATCATCTCTTCTATCTATCTATCCATCCATCCATCCATCCATCCATCCATCCATCCATCCATCCATCCATCCATCCATCCATCCATCCATCATTTCTACTATCTATCTGTCTGTCTGTCTATCCATCCATCATTTCTATCTATCCATCTATCCATCCATCTATCCATCCATCCATCCATCATCACAACTATCCATCCATCCATCCATCCATCATCATCTCTTCTATCTATCCATCCATCCATCCATCCATCCATCCATCCATCATTTCTACTATCTATCTGTCTGTCTGTCTATCCATCCATCATTTCTATCTATCCATCTATCTATCCATCCGTCCATCCATCATCACAACTATCCATCCATCCATCCATCCATCCATCATCTATCTATCTATCCATCCATCCATCCATCCATCCATCCATCCATCAACAAAACGTCTCACAATGCAAGGAGTGACCAACAAATATCTCTATATATAATAAAGCGGAATGTTTGTTTGTACAGTATGTATGTATGTGTATGTGGGTTTGTATGTATGTATGTGCCGGCGTTCTGATTGGCTGGCACTTTCACAGGCCACTGGAGCCACAGGAGCGACGGACCTGCACCAAACTTGGGACACATAACCCCCCTGACCCCCTTTACGTCCTGATGGACCATGGATTATGGGATTTGTAGTACATTCAAACACTTTGGTTCCCACAGACCACTGCGGCCACCTCAAAGGACCAAAACAGAAAACACTTGGCACACACAGCCCCCATCACCCACCCTACGCCCTGGTGCGGTTCGGAGGAGGGTGGACCATGGATGATGGGACTTCAAGTACCTCTACTCACTTCCCAAGTCCGCTGCAACCCTTATCCAATTACTGATCGAGACCAAACTTGCCACACATTCCCCCCATCAATACCTTCACATCCTGGTGAGGGTCGGGGGAGGACTGACAATGGATGATGGGATTTGTAGTACTTTCAGACCCCTCTATTCCTACAGACCACTGCGGCCCCCAACAAACACCGATAAAGACCACACTTGGCACACTGAGCCCCAGTGACCCGCTCTACATCCTACTGAACTTTGGAGGGGGGGGGCAGAACATGGATGATGGGACTTGCAGTACCTTCCCTCACTTTCCAAGACTGCTGCAAACCTCATCCAATGACTGATCAACACCAAGCCTGGCACACAGAGCCCTCATGACCCACTCTACATCCTGGGGCAGTTTTGTGTGAAATGGACCACGGATGATGGGACTTGAAGTACCTTCACTCACTTCCTAAAAACAATGCAACCCTCATCCATTCCCCAATACAGACCAAACTTGCCACACTCAGCCCCCATGACCCACTCTACATCCTGCTGCAGGTTGGAGGAGGGTGGGCCGCAGATGATGGGACTTGCACTACCTTCAGTAATTTCATGATACCACTGCAACTCCCAATAATGATGGATCAAGACCAAACTTGCCACACAGAGCCCCCACGACCCAGTCTACTTCCTGCTGCACTTCTCAAATGACACGGGCAACGCCGGGTCCCCAAGCTAGTAATAATAATAAAAAGAAGTCAAAATAACTGACAAATCCTAAATCCTAAAAAAGGAGAAGATGCCACTAAGGCCCTTGCCTTTCCACTCTCAGCCACTTCAGAACGTTAGAATGCTGAGGTGGACCAATCAGAACCCATATGCAAATAACACCACAGTGGCAACCAATCACCATTTCTGACAGCCTCAAGCCCTTGCCTTTCCCCTCTCAACCACTTCAGAGTCTTAGAATGTTGATGCTGGCCAATCAGAAGCCATATGCAAATAATACCACAGTGGAAACCAATCAGAAAGCTGCCACATATCCGCCCTCCGCACACATACATACATACAAACATAATATAATGTTACTACTATATATTACTATATTAAATACACTCATAGAATAGAGTTAGAAGGGAGTCCACCATGGTATTAGGGGAGAACAGACAGGAAGGAAGGAAGGAAGGAAGGAAGGAAGGAAGGAAGGAAGGAAGGAAGGAAGGAAGGAAGGAAGGAAGGAAGGAAGGAAGGAAGGAGGGAGGGGAAAAGGGAAGGAAGGAAGGAGGGAAAGGGGGAAAGAAAGAGAGAGAGAAGGAGGGAGAGAAAGAAGGAAGGAGAAAAGGAAAGAAAGAGGTAAGGAAGGAAGGAAGAAGAGAAAGTTGAAAGGAAAGGCAGAAAAGAGGTAAAGAAGGAAGGAAGGAGAAAAGGAAATAAAAAGTGAAAGAAGGAAGGATACAGTCCCTGCTTATTATTATTATTATTATTGGCTTGACCCTTACCTTTCAGGCCATGCCTTTATGCCCATGTGTTAATGTTATTATTATTATTATTATTATTGACTTTGCCCTTACTTTTCAGGCCAGGCCTATGTGCCCATGCGTCAATGTCATTATTATTATTATTATTATTATATTGACTTTGCCCTTACTTTTCAGGCCAGGCCTATGTGCCCATGCGTCAATGTCATTATTATTATTATTATTATTGACTTTGCCCTTACTTTTCAGGCCAGGCCTATGTGCCCATGTGTCAATGTCATTATTATTATTATTATTGACTTTGCCCTTACTTTTCAGGCCAGGCCTATGTGCCCATGTGTCAATGTCATTATTATTATTATTATTATTATTATTATTATTGACTTATTGACTTGTGCCCATGCGTAATGTCTTTTCAGGGCCCTAGGCCTATTATTATTATTATGCCCATGTGTCAATGTCATTATTATTATTATTATATTATTGCCCTTAGGCCAGGCCTATGTGCCCATGTGTCATTGTCATTATTATTATTATTATTATTATTGACGTTGCCCTTACTTTTCATGCCAGGCCTATGTGGCCAGGCCTATGTGCCCATGTGTCAATGTCATTATTATTATTATTATTATTGTGTTACTTTTCAGGCCAGGCCTATGTGCCCATGTCAATGTCATTATTATTATTATTATTATTATTGACTTTGCCCTTATTTTCATTATTATTATTATTATTATTATTATTATTATTGACTTTGCCCTTACTTTTCAGGCCAGTGCCCATGCCAATGTCATTATTATTATTATTATTATTGACTTTGCCCTTATGTGCCAATGTCATCAATGTCATTATTATCATTATTATTATTATCATCATTGCATTTTCATTAGGCCCATTGCCAATGTCATCAACATCATCATCAACATCATCATCATTATTAGGTTGACCCTTACAAGCCTATGTGCCTATGTGCCAATGTCATCATCATCATCATCATTAGGTTGACCCTTACAGGCCTATGTGCCCATGTGCCCATGTGCCAGTGCCACTTATTATGATCAGCTTGGTCCTTATAGTGCCTGCCTATTTGCCAAGGTGCCTTGTTATTGTTGTTGTTGTTGTTGTCGTCAGCTTAGCCTTTGCAGTCCCTGCCATCATGTGCTAATGGACCAATGTCCCTTATTATTCATATTGGCTTTGCCTTTGCAATCCCTGCCTATGTGCCAATGCGCCAACGTCCTTTATTATTTATTATTATCTCCCCATGCGCCAATGTGCCGATGTGACTTCATATTATCAGCTTGGCCCTTGCAGTCCCTGCCTATTATTATTATTATTATTAGCCTTGGCCCTTGTGTTCTGCTCCCATGCTCCCATGCGCCCATGTCCTACTTACCAGGTGGGCACATCTCTGGCAGCTTGGATGCCCTTTGAGACCCTTCCAGGTTGGCACTTTGATATGTTTGGAAGCTCAAGACCAGGTCGACCTATGTGCCAATGCGCGAGCATCCCTTTTTATTATTTACTTATTATTATTATCTCCCCATGCGCCAATGTGCCGATGTGACTTAATATTATCAGCTTGGCCCTTGCAGTCTCTGCCTATTATTATTATTATTATTTGCCTTGGCCCTTGGGGTATGTGCCCACACATCCATGCATCCATGCGCCCATGTCCTCCTTACCAGGTGGGCACATCTCTGGCAGCTTGGACGTCCTTTAAAACCCTTCCAAGTTGGCCCTTTGATATGTTTGGAAGCTCAAGACCAGGTTGGCCTATGTGCCAATGCGCCAACGTCCCTTATTAATTTTTTATTATTATTTCCCCATGCGCCAATGTGCTGATGTGACTTAATATTATCAGCTTGGCCCTTGCAGACCCTGCCTATTATTATTATTATTATTAATTTGCCTTGGCCCTTGTGGTTTGCACCCATGCGCCCATGCGCCCATGTCCTTACCTGGTGGGCACATCTCTGGCAGCTTGAACGTCCTTTGAGACCCTTCCAGGTTGGCCCTTTGATACGTTTGGCAGCTCAAGACCAGGTTGGCCTATGTGCCAATGCGCCAACGTCCCTTATTAATTTTTTATTATTATTTCCCCATGCGCCAATGTGCTGATGTGACTTAATATTATCAGCTTGGCCCTTGCAGACCCTGCCTATTATTATTATTATTATTATTAATTTGCCTTGGCCCTTGTGGTTTGCACCCATGCGCCCATGCGCCCATGTCCTTACCTGGTGGGCACATCTCTGGCAGCTTGAACGTCCTTTGAGACCCTTCCAGGTTGGCCCTTTGATATGTTTGGAAGCTCAAGACCAGGTTGGCCTATGTGCCAATGCGCCAACGTCCCTTATTAATTTTTTATTATTATTTCCCCATGCGCCAATGTGCTGATGTGACTTAATATTATCAGCTTGGCCCTTGCAGACCCTGCCTATTATTATTATTATTATTATTAATTTGCCTTGGCCCTTGTGGTTTGCACCCATGCGCCCATGCGCCCATGTCCTTACCTGGTGGGCACATCTCTGGCAGCTTGAACGTCCTTTGAGACCCTTCCAGGTTGGCCCTTTGATACGTTTGGCAGCTCAAGGCCAGGTTCACGAGAAAGACCTGAACGAGGAAAAAGAAAAAGGAGGGAAGGAAGGAAAGGAGGAGTGCAGGGAAGGAGAGACCCCAAAAGGGCATCTAGTCCACCCCATTCTGGCGTCGAATACATAGTCAAAGCCCTCCCGACAGATGGCCATTAGGCCTCCATTTAGATAGAGGTTCCACTGGAAGGGACCCTCAAAGGGCATCTAGTCCACCCCCCTTTGGCCACTGAAGACACACTCAAAGCCTTCCTGACAGATGGCCATCCAGCCTCAGCAAGGCGTGGGAAACGAAGCCTTGCAAAAAGTCCTTTATCTGATTCTGGAGGGAAATCCCTCCGAGCGTCACAAGCCGTGGGTGCTTTTCGCGCAAAGCCACAGGCGTGAGGTTTCCCGCAAAGACGTGGTTCCAAATTCCGCTCTCAACTCTTTGTTGTCAACGTTCGGACTAAAACCTGGAGCGGATGCCCCATTCTGGGCTTTGGAGCCATTACTTGCCACCGAATCAGCAATCCCTCGGATTACATATTATTATATATAATTATATTTTATAATATAATATATAATTTATAATCCTATTATATATATTATAATAGGATTATATATTATATTATTATTTTATATTATAATATAATATATAATATATAATCCTATTAGATATATAATAATAGGATTATATATTATGTATTATATTATTATGTTATAATATAATATACAGTATAATATAAAATCCTATTATATATATTATAATAGGATTATATAATAGGATTATATATTATATATTATAATTAAATATTATAATATAGTATATAATCCTATTATATATATTATAATAGGGTTATATATTATATTATAATTATATATTATAATATAATATATAACATATAATCTATTATATATATTATAATAGGATTATATATTATAATATATATTATAATATAATATATCATCCTATTATATATATTATATTATAGCTATATATTATAATATAAAATATAATATATCCCTATTATATAGATTATATTATAGCTATATATTATAATATAATATATAATATATAATCCTATTACAATATATATAATAGGATGATATATTATATATTATATTATAATTATATAATATATCATCCTATTATATATAATATAATAATATAATACAATATAATAATAATGTTGTTGTTGTTGTTGTTGGAGTCATTAGTTGCCACCGAATCAGCAATCCCTAGGATTATATATTCTATATTATATTATAATTATATATTATCTATTGTAATATAATATATATAATTCTATTATATATATTATAATAGGATTATATATTATCTTGTAATTATATATTATAATATAATATATAATCCTATTATATATTATATAATAATAGAATACAACATATATTATTAATATAATAATAATAACAATATATATTATTAATATAATAGTAATAACAATAATAATATGTTGTTATCGTTGTTGTTTAGCTTTAATTTTTGGATGTCATCACCATCCTCATAGACTTGACTGCATTGAGTGCATCAGCAATAGGTTTGGAAAGGGGTCCCAAGAGGTCACCTAGTCCACCCCTGCGTCACGAAGGAAGTGGTTCGAAACTGCATTAATTCTACAGTGTGGATGCAGCCCTGGAGAAAGGCATTTCAGCCAAAACTTTGCCACGTCACCGAGGAACGTGGGAAGGAAGCCGGGAAGTCTTGGCCTTTTGGGGCCCATGATGACGTGCGCCCCTGAACGATAGGCATCTCTGACTCTCTCTTTTGGGCCCAAAGGGAGGAAGTGGTTTCGGGCTGAGAAGAGCCTTGAGTAGGAAGGAAGCAGACAAGATCTCTGCTGCTGACTTTGGGCAGGAAGCAGGCCCAGCCGGGGCTGCCAACCGCCTCCCACCCAGAAGGCTCCTCCGCTGTTCGAAACCCCGTTTGCCTTGATGGCGGCATCTTTGGGGTTGGACTAGATGGCCTTTCGGGGTGCCCTTTCGAGATGCAGGGGGTTGGACTGGATGAACAGCCAAACCCCATGGCATTCAGAAGGGGGACCCCTAAAGGCCATCTAGTCCAACCCCATTGCAATCAGAAGGGAACCAGGCCCGGGTGACTCATAAGGCCACACTAGGCCATGGCCTATGGGCACAGGCAGGGCCGGTTCGTCCATTAGACAAACTACGCAGGCGCGTAGGGCAACGTCACCGGGGAGGGGCGACGTCACCCAGGAGGGCCGCCGCCGCGCCGGCTCACTGCCGCCCGCGCGCCACACCTTTTTTAGGCAGCCAGGGGCGCTCCGGCCGCGCTTCCGCGCTACAGATTGGCGCATGCGCACTGGGGGGGGGGGCGCAATTTTTTTTCACGTACCTCCCAGGAACAGCTTGGTCCGCCCCTGGGCACAGGCCTAGGTGGGGCGGCAGATCAAGACCAAAATATGTGGCATGATGACTCTCTCTCTCTCTCTCTCTCGGGGGAGGGTGGGGGGGAGAGTGCTGCGAGGGGGCGGGAGAGGAGGGAATGGTGCCCCCCCCTCGTCATCGCCCCACCCCCTTGTCTAGGAAGGAGGGCGCGAGGAGGCGGAGGGAAACCCAGGAACATGGCGGAGGAGGCAGAGGCCGCGGCGCTCGCGCCCTCCCTCCTGCCGCACATGCCCGGCAGTGGCCCCGGGGGTGGGGCTTCCCCCCGCTTCTTCCCCCTCGCTGCACCCTCTTTCCTTGAGTCAGACCGGCCCCCGTGGCCGCTTCTGGGCATGCGCGGCAGGAGGGAGGGTGCGTGTGCCGCGGCCTCGCCTCCTCCGCCATGTTCCTGGGTGCCGCAGTGGCCCCGGGGGCTTCTATTCCTTCCTCTTCCTCCTCCTCTGAGGAGGAAAGAAGCGAAGCCCCCAGGGCCGCTGCCGGGCATGCGTAGGACCCAAGAGCATGGTGGAGGAGGCCGTGGCGCTCGCGCCCTCCCTCCTGCCGCGCATGCGAGGCAGCGGCCCCGGGGACTTCCCTTCCTTCCACCTCTTCGGAGGAAGAGGCGGAGGGAAGTCCCGCCCCCGGATCCGCTTCCGGGCATGCGCGGCAGGAGGGACGGCGCGAGCACCGCAGCATCGCCTCCTCGGCCGTGTTTCTGGGTGCCGCAGTGGCCCTGGGGGCTTTTCTCCCTTCCTCCTCGGAGGAGTAGGAGGAAGGAAGGGAAGCCCCCAGGGCCGCTGCTATGCATGCGAGGTACCCAGGAGCATGGCGGAGGCTGCGGCGCTCGCACCCTCCCTCCTGCCGCGCATGCCTGGCAGCGACCCTGGGGGCGGAGCTTACCTCCGCCTCTTCCTCCTCCTCGCCGCGCCCTCCTTCCTTGAGTCAAGGAGGATGAGGAAGGAAGGTTAGACCCACCCCTGTGGCCGCTTCCGGGACTCATTAATTCATTCGACGTTTGAGAAAAAGTGGATCCCAAGTTCTCCGACCCCTGGGACCAGGGAGTGTGGGAATTGTAGTTCATGTGCCAATGTATGCAGAGATCGAATCATCACCAATGTACAGGCTAATACTACAGCTCAAATCAAAAGTTTTTTCGACTTGCAAATCTTCCGGAATGGTTTATGTATTAAAATTCCCATGCCCACTTTTTTACGTGGGGCAGACAGATCGCGCCCTGAAAATGCGGGTATCGGAACATAAATCTCGAATACGTTTGGGGCATTAGGATTCAATCCTATACTCCCACTTTAAATCCTTCAACTACAAACCCGAAGAACTGGTCTTCCTGGGCCTGGAAAAGGTTAATTTTCCTGACCATTCTAACCACCATTGCACCGTAATCAGGTGCGAAAATTTCAAAATTATGCACCGAGCATCCGTTAGGACTTAACGAAATTATGTCAGTTTAAACACTTTTAATTCAGGTACCTATTCTGCTGTGCCTTGTTAGGAGGGTAAGTGAATCCCCGATACATTGAATGTGTTCCTTTAATGCGGTGCCTTACTCCCCGTGGGTTTGGCCCGAGCCTGACTGCTTGTATTGATGCGGTATGTATTTCCAACTATATTGATGCTGATGTATATCTTATGGAGTTGGTCTGACTGTTTACTATTGGACCTTCTTCTTTTCAGTGGACGCCTTACATTGCCATATGTGTATTTTGGGTTGTGATAAAGCGTGACGGTACGCGAAACGGAGCAGGATGCCTGTCGTTTACTTCCGTTAACCCGGCTCCTGGATATTATTACCACGGCGTTTTCACCTGGCTATTGAGCCCTGGATATTGACTTTTAATTTGTATACGGCCCCCCAGCCCCTTCCCTACACCCCCTAAGCTTTTTAATAAAAAATAAACATTGAAAAATAAAATAAATAATAAAAATTAAAAAAAATACCTACTTCCGGGTTTGGAGCAAGTATCGCGAGAATACGCAATCCACACGGGATTTCGCTGTCAACGCGAGATCACGCCGGCGTTGACAGCGAAATCCCGTGTGGATTGCGTATTCTCGCGATACTCTTCGGCTACTCTACTACTGGATCGCTGAGGCCCACAGACGCGATTAGGACCTTCTTCGACTCAGTCGGTCATCGCCTCTCTCGTCGTCCGGGTACTCCTGGATCCTGCGCGTTTGGAAAAGGTAGGCCGAAGCAGGGGGCTCCTCAGGGGGCTCCTCATTCCCTCCCCCCATGTATTAAATATAAAATTAAATATATTTAAAGATGAAATAAGGAGAGATGGGATACATTAAAATAAGGGGAGCGGGGAGGATGGAATTAAATATATTTAATATTAAATAAAAATAAGGGGGATGGGGGAGGATGGAATTAAATATATTTAATATTAAATAAAAATAAGGGGAGGAGGATGGAATTAAATATATTTAATATTAAATAAAAATAAAAGGGAGAGGGAGTATTGAATTAAATATATTTAATATTAAATAAAAATAAGGGGGGGGGGAGGATGGAATTAAATATGTTTAATATTAAATAAAAATAAGGGGGAGGGGAGGATGGAATTAAATATATTTAATATTAAATAAAAATAAGGGGGGGAGACAGGATGGAATTAAATTTTTTTAATATTAAATAAAAATAAGGGGGGAGGGGAGGATGGAATTAAATATGTTTAATATTAAATAAAAATAAGGAGGAGGGAGGATGGAATTAAATATATTTAATATTAAATAAAAATAAGGGGGAGGGGAGGATGGAATTAAATATATTTAATATTAAATAAAAATAAGGGGGAGGGAGGATGGAATTAAATATATTTAATATTAAATAAAAATAAGGGGAGGGGAGGATGGAATTAAATATGTTTAATATTAAATAAAAATAATGGGTGTGGGGAGGATGGAATTAAATATATTTAATATTAAATAAAAATAAGGGGGAGGGGAGGATGGAATTAAATATATTTAACATTAAATAAAAATAAAGGGGAGAGGGGATGGAATTAAATATATTAAATATTAAATAAAAATAATTTTGGAGGGTAGGATGGAATTAAATATATATAAAATAAAATAAAAATAAGGGGAGGGGAGGATGGAATTAAATATGTTTAATATTAAATAAAAATAATGGGAGAGGGAGGATGGAATTAAATATATTTAATATTAAATAAAAATAAGGGGAGGGAGGATGGAATTAAATATATTTAATATTAAATAAAAATAAGGGGAGAGGGAGGATGGAATTAAATATATTTAATATTAAATAAAATTAAGGGGAGGGGAGGATGTAATTAAATATATTTAATATTAAATAAAAATAAGGGGGGCGGGGAGGATGGAATTAAATATATTTAACATTAAATAAAAATAAGGGGAGAGGGGAGGATGGAATTAAATATATTTAATATTAAATAAAAATAAGGGGAGAGGGGAGGATGGAATTAAATATATTTAACATTAAATAAAAATAAGGGGGAGGGGAGGATGGAATTAAATATATTTAATATTAAATAAAAATAAGAATAAAATTAAGGGGAGAGGGGAGGATGGAATTAAATATGTTTAATATTAAATAAAAATAATGGGAGAGGGGAGGATGGAATTAAATATGTTTAATATTAAATAAAAATAAAGGGGGAGGGGAGGATGGAATTAAATATATTTAATATTAAATAAAAATAAAGGGGGAGGGGAGGATGGAATTAAATATATTTAATATTAAATAAAAATAAAGGGGGAGGATGGAATTAAATATATTTAACATTAAATAAAAATAAAGGGGAGGGAGGATGGAATTAAATATATTTAATATTAAATAAAAATAAAGGGGAGGGAGGATGGAATTAAATATATTTAATATTAAATAAAAATAAAGGGGGAGGGGAGGATGGAATTAAATATATTTAACATTAAATAAAAATAAAGGGGAGAGGGGAGGATGGAATTAAATATATTTAATATTAAATAAAAATAAAGGGGAGGGGAGGATGGAATTAAATATATTTAACATTAAATAAAAATAAAGGGGGAGGGGAGGATGGAATTAAATATATTTAATATTAAATAAAAATAAAGGGGGAGGGGAGGATGGAATTAAATATATTTAATATTAAATAAAAATAAAGGGGAGGGAGGATGGAATTAAATATATTTAACATTAAAAAAAAATAAAGGGGAGGGAGGATGGAATTAAATATATTTAATATTAAATAAAAATAAAGGGGAGGGGAGGATGGAATTAAATATATTTAATATTAAATAAAAATAAAGGGGAGGAGGATGGAATTAAATATATTTAACATTAAATAAAAATAAAGGGGAGGGGAGGATGGAATTAAATATATTTAATATTAAATAAAAATAAAGGGGAGGGAGGATGGAATTAAATATATTTAACATTAAATAAAAATAAAGGGGGAGGGAGGATGGAATTAAATATATTTAATATTAAATAAAAATAAAGGGGGAGGGAGGATGGAATTAAATATATTTAATATTAAATAAAAATAAGGGGAGGAGGATGGAATTAAATATATTTAATATTAAATAAAAATAAGGGGAGGGGAGGATGGAATTAAATATATTTAATATTAAATAAAATTAAGGGGAGAGGGGAGGATGGAATTAAATATGTTTAATATTAAATAAAAATAATGGGAGAGGGGAGGATGGAATTAAATATATTTAATATTAAATAAAAATAAGGGGAGGGAGGATGGAATTAAATATATTTAATATTAAATAAAAATAAGGGGAGAGGGAGGATGGAATTAAATATATTTAATATTAAATAAAAATAAGGGGAGAGGGGAGGATGGAATTAAATATATTTAATATTAAATAAAAATAAGGGGAGAGGGAGGATGGAATTAAATATATTTAATATTAAATAAAAATAAGGGGGAGGGGAGGATGGAATTAAATATATTTAATATTAAATAAAAATGAGGGGAGAAGGGAGGATGGAATTAAATATGTTTAATATTAAATAAAAATAAGGGGAGAAGGGAGGATGGAATTAAATATATTTAATATTAAATAAAAATAAAGGGGGAGGGGAGGATGGAATTAAATATATTTAATATTAAATAAAAATAAAGGGAGGATGGAATTAAATATATTTAATAAAAAATTAAAAAAAGGGGGGAGGATGGAATTAAATATATTTAATATTAAATAAAAAATAAAGGGAGAGGGAGGATGGAGGGAGGATGGAATAAATATATTTAACATTAAATAAAAATAAAGGGGAGAGGGAGGATGGAGGGAGGATTAAATATATTTAACATTAAATAAAAATAAAGGGAGAGGGGATGGATTAAATTAAATATATTTAATATTAAATAAAAAAAATAAAGGAGAGGGAGGATGGAATTAAATATATTTAACATTAAATAAAAATAAAGGGGAGAGGGGAGGATGGAATTAAATATATTTAATATTAAATAAAAATAAAGGGGGAGGGGAGGATGGAATTAAATATATTTAACATTAAATAAAAATAAAGGGGAGAGGGGAGGATGGAATTAAATATATTTAATATTAAATAAAAATAAGGGGGAGGGGAGGATGGAATTAAATATATTTAATATTAAATAAAAATAAGGGGAGAGGGGAGGATGGAATTAAATATATTTAATATTAAATAAAAATAAGGGGGGAGGGGAGGATGGAATTAAATATATTTAATATTAAATAAAAATAAGGGGAGAGGGTGCCGAGGGAAGGGGCAGACCCTACGGGCCCCCAGGTCATCAGTGACTGGAATTCAGGCCCCTGGGCCGGTAGAAGTTGGACAGCCCTGATCTACTCCATCCCATTAGGTGTGATTCCATTCATTGGTTCTTTTGTTGACTTCAGCATAACTACGACATCACCTTTTATATATATATAGATAATCCTATTAGTATTATAATAATATACTTTATTATATCATAAGTTGTAGTGTATATATATATGTGTGTGTGTGTGTACACATACACACACATACACCAAGCCCTTCCCCTTCCCATAAATACTACTATGCCTCTTGCTATTCTCTATGGGGAAATCACCAAACCAGTCCCACTCCCACTCGAAATGGAAGGCATCGCTCATGGTCATCAAAGACTTTCTCATAAACATATTATATATATTATATAAATATTATATTATTATTTTATATATTATAAATATTATATAAATATTATATTATTATTTTATATATTATAAATATTATATAAATATTATATTATTATTTTATATATTATAAATATTATATCATACATAAATATAATATAATATATAAATATTATAATATATAATATTATATAAATAGAGTGATTGTATATATGTGTGTTTGTGCAATACACACACACACACGTATATATATATATATATATATATATATATATATATAGATCTTCTGTGGATTCGGAGGTCACTTCCCAAATTTGCACAGAAATCATGGAAGGGGCACCCAGAGGCCATCTAGTCCATCCCTCCCGATAAATGCTGGCTGCAAAGACTGAGAGTCTATATTATTATTATTATATTAGTATTAATCCCCAGGTGTGCCATTAACTGGGCATCTATTAGTTAGTACTCTTCCAATCCCCATGGAGGCTTCTGACATTGTCCTAGATAGGATGGATTTGGAAGCGGGACTCTCTAGAGGCCATCTTACGGTGTCCCAGGGAGGCCAAAACCGCGTTCCTCTGAACCGCGGATACGGAAACTCATTGAGCTCCCGTATCCGTGGGACAATAATAGTTTATTACCAATAGTAGCAGAATTAATCTGGCATCCAACAATCGCCAGGTATGCCGTTTAACTGAGAGTCTAATCATCATAAACATCAATCCACATGGGGCCCAGTTAACTGAGAGTCTACATATTATGTATTATTATTATTAGTAATATTAATCTGGCATGTACCAATCCCCATAGAGGCCAATTAACTGAATAATACCAATAATAATAATCTGCCATCTACCAATCTGACAGAGAGTCAACTGTATGGATAATAATAATAATAATAATGGTCCCAGTGGTGATTGGCACACTGGACACAGTGCCTAAAGACCTTGGCCGGCACTTAAAAAACAATCGGCGCTAATGATCCAATACAAAAGCCAGCAAAGTGACCTTGTTTGCTATGTACTCATCTTGTTATGTATCTAATAATAATAATAATAAGCATCTTCCAATCCCCATGGAGGCTTTTGACATTGTCCTAGATAGGATGGATTTGGAAGCGGGGCTCGCCAGAGGCCATCGTACAGTGTCCCAGGGAGGCCAAAACTGCGTTCCGCTGAACCGCGGATACGGAAACCCATCGGGCTCCCATATCCGCGGGTCAATGCATCGCTTCCATTCCGGTGTCATATTTTTCCCTAGGCTAACTCTAAGACTAAATATAAATATAGTAGTAAAATAATAAAATATATATTATTTTACCATCCAATAATAATAACAATAACAACCATCATCTGGCATCATCCAATCCCTATGGAGACTTTTGACGTTGTCCTGGATAGGATGGATTTGGAAGCGGGGCTCCCCAGAGGCCACCGTACAGTGTCCCAGGGAGGCCAAAATTGCGTTCTGCTGAACCGCGGATACAGAAACCCATCGGTTTCCCGTATCCGCGAGTCAACACATCCCTTCCATTTCGGTGCCATATTTTTCCCTAGACTAGTTCTAAGACTAAATATAAATATAGTAGTAAAATAATAAAATATATATTATTTTACCATCCAATAATAACAATAACAACCATCATCTGGCATCATCCAATCCCTATGGAGACTTTTGACGTTGTCCTGGATAGGATGGATTTGGAAGCGGGGCTCCCCAGAGGCCACCGTACAGTGTCCCAGGGAGGCCAAAACTGCGTTCTGCTGAACCGTGGATAGGGAAACCCATCGAGCTCCCGTATCCACGAGTCAACACATCCCTTCCATTCCGGTGCCGTATTTTTCCCTAGGCTAACTCTAAGACTAAATATAAATATAGTAGTAAAGTAATAAAATATATATTATTTTACCATCCAATAATAACAACCATCATCTGGCATCATCCAATCCCCATGGAGGCTTTTGACATTGTCCTAGATAGGATGGATTTGGAAGCGGGGCTCCCCAGAGGCCACCGTACAGTGTCCCAGGGAGACCAAAACTGCGTTCTGCTGAACCGTGGATACGGAAACCCATCAGGGTCCCGTATCCATGAGTCAACACATCCCTTCCATTTCAGTGCCATATTTTTCTCTAGACTAGTTCTAAGACTAAATATAAATATAGTAGTAAAATAATAAAAATATATATTATTTTACCATCCAATAATAATAACAATAACAACCATGAACTGCGGATAGGGAAACCCATTGGTTTCCCATATCCGTGAGTCAACACATCCCTTCCATTCCGGTGCCGTATCTTTCCCTATGCTAACTCTAAGACTAAATATAAATATAGTAGTAAAATAATAAAATATATATTATTTTACCATCCAATAATAATAACAATAACAACCATCATCTGGCATCATCCAATCCCCATGGAGGCTTTTGACATTGTCCTAGATAGGATGGATTTAGAAGCGGGGCTCCCCAGAGGCCATCGTACAGTGTCCCAGGGAGGCCAAAACTGCGTTCTGCTGAACCGTGGATACAGAAACCCATTGAGCTCCCGTATCCACGAGTCAACACATCCCTTCCATTTCGGTGTCATATTTTTCCCTAGTCTTTAATTCTAAGACTAAATATAAATATAGTAGTAAAATAATAAAATATATCTTATTTTACAAAATGATAGTAAAATATAAATATAATAGTATAATTATATAAAAAAATAAAATAATAATATAATAGTAAAATAATAACCCCTTTGAAGCCCCAAAAGCTGGGTAACTTACCAGTGCGGACACAGCCAACCGGCTCCCCATCCCTTTGGGGACCGGGGGCCTTCACTGACCCCTCCAGAGGTCAAAGGGCAGCTCCATTGTGGCCAAAGGGCCAGCCGGCCAGCAAGGAATGAATGAGAAAGAGGCAGCGGAGGAGCCTTTAAGGTGCACAAACCACCAAGAAGGGAGGAAGGAAGGAAGGAAGGAAGGAAGGAGGTCTGCTTTGAAGAAAGGTAGAAAACGCAATTGGTGGAGGAGTGGGAGGCCGTGCAAATCCGGCCCGTCATCTCCAAATGGCACGAAATTTTGCTGGATTTGCACTCTTTGGGGACTCGAATCTATACAGTGACGCAATGAAACCGAAGATATATACATAGTGTGTGTGTAGGTGTGTATATTTGTGTGTGTATAAATATATTTGTTATATTTTATTTTTTACTATTATCTTTATATTATTATATTATTTTACTACTATTATATTTAGTCTTAGAATTAGTCTAGGGAAAAATATGACACCGAAATGGAAGTGATGCATTGACCCACGGATACGGGAACCCGATGGGTTTCCGTATCCGCGATTCAGAGGAACACAGTTTTGACCTCCCTAGGACACTGTACGATGGCCTCTGGGGAGCCCCGCTTCCAAATTCAAATAAAATTATATATTACTATATTATATTTTTTATTATTATAGTATAATATTGTATTATTGTACGACTATTATATTAATATATTCTAGATTCTGCGTCTTCAGTTCCCAGGATCTCACCACAAAGTGGCGCCAAACTGGGTTAACTCCGAAGTGCAGACACACCCTTGCAGGGAAACTTTTCATTCTATGCAAAGCAGTGGAAATGCTGAATTTGCAAAGGAGGAGGAGCTTGACAAGAACGCGGTTTGGCTCTTCACAGAAAACCATTGTGTCGGTGGACTTTATTTTTGGCTGAATTTCCCCCTTTTTTTTTTTGCAAAGGTGACTTTCCAAGAAAAGAAAAAAAAGAAGACGTTTTGCAACCAAACAAGCCGGGAAAGGGTCCCCCAAAGGCCATCTAGTCCATTCACACGCCAAGCATATAGGTTCCTCTCTCCTATACAAAGGAGAAATAACACACAGAAGACATATATTGGGAAGCCTATGGTTTAATGTCGGATATTAGCAATAACCCCCCCAAAATATGGTTTATTTTTGGGAACGTCCATATAAAACCAATGAGACAAGTGCATCCAAAGGAGCGAAAAAAATTGTATGTATGTATACATATACATTATATTATACACACACTATATATGCGTGTATATATATAGTGTGTGTGTATATATATATATAAAATACATACTAATATAATGTATGCATATTATATATCATACAATTTATACACATAATGTATAAATTTATATACACATATTATATATTATATATACACATATAATGTGTGCATATTATATATCATATAATATATACACATATAATGTGTGTATATATATACATACACTATACACACATTATATAATGCATATATGATACATAATTATATAATATATACACATATATAATGCATGCATATTGTGTATAACATATATACATTATATGTATATTATATAAATTATGTAACATATATATACATACACTATATACACATTATATGTATATATTATATGATAAATTATATAACATATATACATACAATATATACATAATATATAATATATACATATAACGTGTATATAGTATATGTGTATGTTATATAATTTATCATAAAATATATACATATAATGCATACATAATATATACATATAATATATACAATGTATATATTATATAATGTATATAATATAATCATATAATATATATAATGTATATATTATATAGACACCACATGTGTATATACAGTATAATACTGCATACATTAATGTATATA
This sequence comes from Anolis apletophallus, assembly GCA_030556195.1. Lineage (NCBI taxonomy): Eukaryota > Metazoa > Chordata > Lepidosauria > Squamata > Anolidae > Anolis > Anolis apletophallus. Next base: position 23,016,676 of record JARBWK010000017.1, on the reverse strand, counting down.
TTACATTTAACTATATATAAACACACAGTGTGCTTATATAGTTAAATGTAATATATACATTAATGTATGTAGCATGATATATACACACATATATTGTCTATATAATTACATATACATTATATATTATGTAATTATATATAATTATTATATACAATTGTCCATATTATACTGTAGTTGTGTATACATAATTATATTATATATAATATACAGTATATATAACGTGCATATGACATAATTATATATAGACACGCTGTATAAGTGTGCATATAGTGTATGTAAATATATCATACATACATATAATCTATGTATAATAATATAATTACATACATATATATATATATATACATACACTATATGTGTGTGTGCATCTATGCATACATACATACATACACATACATACAGGGTTAGGTTTAATAAATATGCAAAACACAAACAAAACACAGAACTTTTTCTGATCAATTATTGCCATCGATCGGTAATCCATTACTCAATGCAATTCCAAACCAATATCGCCACTGATCTGGACTTGATTGACGTTATCGGATGCCAAACCGAGAACGCTCTCCGTTCGATTATTGCCGCTGATCCGGAATTGATTGAACGATTTTTCCCGATCGATTAGAAGCCATAATAATGATTGATCCTTCCAAGTCACAGTCTTCCCTTCTGTTTCCCTTTTGCTTCGCCTCCCTTGACATCTCTTCCTCTTCCCTTTCCCAACATTCGGGTTCCGTCTTCATATATTGATCACTAAAGACTCGAAAGGGGGGCCCCCAAAGGCTATCTAGTCCACCCTCATTCTGCTCCGAAAGACACAATCTAATCCCTCCTGACGGATGGTCATACAGCTTCTGCTTAAAAGACCTCCAAGAGGACAAGACCCCATTCAAGTAGAGCTGGAAGGGGTCTCCCAAAGACCATCCAAACCTGCCCCCTTCTGCCGGGGAGGAGGAAGACACCATCCGATCCCTCCCGACAGAGGGCCACCCAGCCCTGGATACGATAAGATAGGTGAACTATATTCTATGATAAGTTTATCATAGAATCTTAATTGGAAAAAGGTCCCCCAAAGGCCACCCGGTCCGACCTCCTTCTGCTCTGGACGGAGACACCATCCGATCCTTCCCGACAGAGGGCCAGAATCCTCGCGAAGAGGACGGAGGTTCCTACATCTCTTTCAATGGACTTTCTCGCGCGCGCGCTCTCTCTCTATAAAATAAATAATATAATGTAATATATATATATAATATATATAATATAAATAATAATATATAATATAATAAATATATTTTATATATATTATAATATATATTTTATAATATATATATTATATATATTATATACATAATATAATATATAATGTAATAAATATATTATATAATATTATATATTATATAATATATAAAATATTATATAATATATTTATTATATGATATATTATAATATATTATGTATATATATATTATATATACAGTATATTATAAATTATAATATATATATATAATATACATAATATAATATATAATGTAATAAATATATTATATAATATTATATATATTATATAATATATAAAATATTATATAAAATATTTATATTATATATTATACTATATTATGTATATAATATATATATTATATTATACATTATATTATAAATTATATATATATATAATATATTATTATATATTATATATAAAATATATAATTTATATAATATATATACCTGTATATAATATTATATATATTATATAAATAATATATATTATAATATATAATATTTATATTATATTATTCTATATTATAATATATATATACTATTATATATATATATATATATATATATATATATATATATATAATATTACATTATATTATTTATTTTTATGTATATGACTTCCCCAGACACTCTGTTCCTTTGGATGCAGCCTATCATCATGGCGTTGGGCTTTGTCGCTGCAGCGTCACACTCTCGGCTTGCGTTCCGACCAGTGCAAATACAAATGTGAACGCCTTGGAAAACCTCGTTGCGGGGTTGAGGGCGATGCCGCACAAGTCCCGATGCATGGATGTTGCACGCAGGCACCCGCATCACACGTACACGCAAATGTAAACACTGTCCGCATGGACGCGCGCGACGGTCAATCATGCGTCCTGCCTTCTTTGCGTCCACTCCAGTCCTTCCGTCTCCGTCCGCCTCATACTTCCCTGCGAAAGAGAAAGCAAGGAAGGAAGGTCAGTTGTGGGTGAACTACAACTCCCCCCCCCCCCAGTCATCAAATTCCGGCGTATCAGGTCTGTGTGCCAAGTTTGGTCCAGATCCATCGGTGCTTAGCTTCACAGTGCGCTCCGGATGTAGGTGAACTACAACTCCCCCAAATCAAGGCGATTTTTTCCCAGATGGAGTTTGGGGGAAATAGACCTTGACATTTGGGAGTTATAGTTTCTGGGATTTATAGTTCACCTACAACCAAAGAGTATTCTGAACTCCACCAACGATGGAATTGAACCGAACTTGGCACACAGTTCTCCCATGACCTACAGAAAACAGTAGAAGGGTTTGGTGGGCATTGACCTTGAGTTTGGGAGTTGTAGCTCACCTCCATCCAGACAGCACTGAGGACTCAAACAATGATGGATCTGGACCAAACTTGGCACGGATACTCCATATGCCCAAATATGAACAAAGATGGAGTTTTGGGGGAAATAGACCTTGACATTTGGGATTTGTCGTTGCTGGGATTTATAGTTCGCCTCAAATCAAAGAGCATTGTGAACCTCAACAATGATGGAATTGGGCCAAACTTCCCACACAGAACCCTCATGAGCAACAGAAAATACTGTGTTTTGTGGTGGTCTTTGGTGACCCAATAACATTAATAATAACAAACATAACAATAATAGTAACAATAGTAACAATAATATCAATAGAAACAATAGTAACAATAACAAAAATAGTAACAACAACAATAGTAACAATAATAACAATAGTAATAATAGTAACAATAACAAAAATAGTAATAGTAACAATAATAACAATAATATAAATAGTAACAATAGTAACAATAGTAACAACAATAATAGTAACAATAGTAAAATAGTAACAATAATAGCAATAGTAACAATAATAACAATAGTAATAGTAACAATACCGATAATAGTAACAATAATAGCAATAAAATAGTAACAATAAAAATAGTAACAATAGTAACAACAATAGTAACAATAGTAACAATAGTAACAATAATAAAAACAGTAACAATAATAACAATAATAATAGTAACAATAGTAACAAAAACAAAAATAGTAAAAATAGTAACAATAATAATAGTAACAATAACAACAATAGTAACCATAATAACAATAACAACAATAATAGAATACTCACGAGGCGGTGAGCGTGGAGTTGAGCAGCAGCGTGGTGCGGATGCGGTAGAGCTGTGCCAGGGTCAGCTTGCGGTGCTGGGCGGCGGCCTGGGGGTCCGAGAGCGTCCGGCGGGCCGCGGGTGGCCCTTCCTTTGGGTCGGACGCCCAGCCACGGCTCCCTTCCGCAACGCTGACCGACCGACACCCTTCTGGCGACGGCGCTTCCTCGGCTTCCGACGACTCCGACCCGCTGCCGTCGGAGGGTTCGTCGTCGTCGTCGTGTTGGGACGACCCGTTAGTCCGAGGAGCCGGGCACAGTTCGGAGAGGCTCCTGCTCTGGGCCAGTTGCAAGGACCCCCCCGAAGCCAGTTGCAAGAGGTTGGCCTCCGACTTGGACTTCAGCACCTTGGTCTTGGAGGGGAGGAGCTGGACGGGCGTCTGCCGGCGGACGCGCTGGCACGGTGCCGTGTGAGCATCCCCCTCCTCCTTGGTCGCCGCCGCCGCCGCCTGCCGCTCGGCAAACTCCTCGATGGAAGTGGGCGACAGGGTCCCGTAAGCGCTGTCGATGGAGGACGAGCGGCAGGAGTCCGAGTCCGGAGGCAGGACGGGGTCCGGGGCCACCGTCGGGGTCGTTGTGGCCGAGGAAGAGGAGGAGGATGCGGTCGCGCTGAGGGAGGAGCCGGCGTCCGAATGGGATTCCTCCAAAGCGGGAGACGCGGGGGGCTCAAGGGGGTCCGCGGCCAGGACGGAGAGGGTCTCGGTGGAGCCGTTGTCAGAGAGGCTGCGGGGGGGAGAGAGAGAGAGAGGAGTCAGGGAACGAAGGAAGGAGAGAGAGAGAGAGAGAAAGAGGAAGAGAAGGGAGGGGAAGGAAGGAAAAGAAGGAAAGGAAAAGGGTTAGGAAAAGGAACAGAAAGGGAAAGGAAGGGGAAAAGGAAGAAAATAGGAGAGAAAGAAAGGATAGAAAGGAAGGAAGGAAAAGAAAGGGAAAGGAAGTAAAAGAAGGAAAGGAAAAGGGTTAGGGAAAGGAACAGAAAGGAAAAGGAAGGAAATAGGAGAGAAAGAAAGGATAGGAAGGAAGGAAGGAAGGGAAAGAGGAAAAGCAACAAGGGGGAAAAGAGAGAGGGAAAGGAACAAGAGAAAGGGAAAGGAAGGGAAAGGAAGAAAGGAAGAGAATTGGAAAGAAAAGATAGAAAGGAAGGAAGGGGTAAAAAGGAAAAGGGAGGGAAAGGAAGGACAGAAAGAGAAAAGAAGGAAGGAAGGAAGGAAAAGGAAGAAAGGAAAAGCAGCAAGGGGAAAAGGGGAAAAGAACAGGGAAATGAAAAACAAAAAGGGAAAAGAAAGAAGGGGAAGAAAGGAAAAGGAAGAAAACCAGAGAGAAAGAAAGGATAGAAAGGAAGGAAGGAAAAGAAAGGAAAAGGGAGGAAAAGGAAGTACAGAAAGGGAAAAGAAGGAAGGAAAAGAAAGGAAGAAGGGAAGAAAAAAGGGAGGGAAAGGAAGGCAGGGTGGAAGAAAAGATGGAAGGGGTAGGGGAGGAAAAGAGAAAGAACGGAAGGACAGAAAGGAGAAGGAAGGAAGAAAAAATGAGGGAAATGACAGAAAGGGAAATGAAGGAAGGAAGGGAAAGGAAGAAGGAAGCGGAGGGAGAAAGGGAAGTATGGAAGGAAGGGAAGAGGGAAGTGAAGAGAGGGAAGTAAGGAAGGGAAAAAAAGGAAGAGAAGGGAGAGAGGGAGGGAGCAAGGACGGACGGAAAATCAGTGAAACATATAGAAGATAAGAGTAAGAAGGGAAGGAAGAAAGGAAGGGAGAGGTTAAGAAAGGGAGGAAAAGGCAAGGGAAGGAAAGAAAAGGAAGGAAGAAAGAAAGGAAAATGATAGAAAGAAGGAAAGAAGAGAAAGGAAAGGATAGAAGGAAGGAAAGAAAGAAAGAAAAGGGAAGGGAGGAAAGGAAGGAAGGAAAGAGAAGAGAAAGAAAGGAAAAAGGAAAAAAGGAAGGAAAGACAGAAGGAAAGGAAAGGAAGGAAGGAAAGAGAAGGAAAAGAAAGAAGGAAAAAAGGAAGGAAATAAAGAAGGAAAGAAAAGGAAGGAAGGGAAGGAAGGGAAAGAAAAGTAAGAAAATAAGAAAAAGGAAGGGAAGGAAGAAAGGAAGGAAGAAAAGAAGGGAGATGTTAAGAAAGAGAGAAAAGGCAAGGGAAAGAAAGGGCAGAAAGAGGAAGGAAGGGAAAGGAAAAGGAAAAAAATCAGAAAAAAGGGAAGGAAGAAAGGAAGAAAAGAAAGGACAGAAAGGGTAGAGAGGGAAGAAAAGAACGGACAGGTTAAGAAAGGAAGACAAAAGGTGAGAGGGGGAAAAAGGAATGACAGAAAGGGAAAGGGAGGGAAGAAGAAAAGAAGGAAGGGAAAGAGAGGAAAAGAAAGAAAGGAAGGAAAAGGGAGAGAAAGGGCAAAAAGAGAGAGAGGGAGGCGAAGTGACGATAAGGAGACAGAAAGGGGAAGAAAGGAAGGGGAGAAGGAAAAGAAAGGACGGAATGAGGAAAAAAAGGAAAAGAAGGAAAGGAAGGGATGAAGAAAAAAAAGCGAGGGAGGGAAAGAAAGAAAGGGCAGAAAGAGGAGAGACGGGGAAGAAAGAAAAGAAGGGGAAAGCGAAGGAAGGGAGGAAGTTGGTTCAACAACATGGAGAGTTCCCGCAAAGTTCGGACTTGAAGCCGAGACGGATTTTTTGCCCGATGGACCCGGCTTACCTTTGCTGGGAGTCCAGGCTGTTGGAGCTCTTGCGGAGGAGGAGGGTGGGGGAGCTGCCCCCCGAGGCGCCGCTCCCGGCCCCCTCCCCTTCCTCTTCCTCCTCTACTTCCTCTTCCTCCTCATCCTCTTCCTCCAGGCTCTGCAACTGCTGGCTGCGCTGGCGCTCCTTCAGGCGCAAGAGCTGCAGGGTGTCCTGCCGGGAGAGAGAACGTAAACACGCCGAACGAGAAGAATACGCAGACGAGGAACGACAGAAGAGGGAAGGGAGGGAAGGAGGAAAAGGAAGGGAGTGAGGAAGAGAAAGGAAAAGAAAGAAAGGAGAGGAAAAGGAGGAAGAAAGGAAAGGAGGAAAGAACGAAGGAGAAAAGGAAACAAAAGGACAGAAAACAAAGGAGAGGAAAGAAATAAAGAAAGGAGGGAGGAAGCGGAAAAGGAAAAGAAATGACAGAAAGGAGAGGAAAGGAAGGATGGAAGGAAAGGAGGAATAGAAAGGAAGGAAAGAGGAAAAGAAGAGAAGGGACAGAAAACAGAAAGAAGGGAGAGGAAAGGAAGGAAGGGAGAAATAGAAAGGAGGGAAGGAGAAAAGCAATGACAGAAAACAAAGGAGAGGAAAGAAATAAAGAAAGGAAGGGAGTGAGGAAGAGAAAGGAAAGGAAGGAAGAGGAAAGGAAAAGAAAGAAAGGAGAGGAAAAGGAGGAAAGAACGAAGGAGAAAAGGAAACAAAAGGACAGAAAACAAAGGAGAGGAAAGAAAGGAGGAAGCAAGCAAAAAAGGAAAAGAAATGACAGAAAAAAGAAAGAAGGGAGAGGAAAGGAAGGAAGGAAGGAAGGAAGGAAAGGAAGAGAAAGGACGAAAACAAAAGGAAGGGAGAGGAAAGGGAGGAATAGAAAGGAAGGAAGGAGAAAAGAAAAAGAAATGACAGAAAACAAAGGAGAGGAAAGAAATAAAGAAAGGAAGGGAGTGAGTGAGGAAGAGAAAGGAAAGGAAGGAAGAGGAAAGGAAAAGAAAGAAAGGAGAGGAAAAGGAGGAAGAAAGGAAAGGAGGAAAGAACGAAGGAGAAAAGGAAACAAAAGGACAGAAAACAAAGGAGAGGAAAGAAAGGAGGGAGGAAGCGGAAAAGGAAAAGAAAGGACAGAAAACAGAAAGAAGAGGAAAGGAAGGATGGAAGGAAAGGAGGAATAGAAAGGAAGGAAAGGGGAAAGGAAGAGAAGGGACAGAAAACAGAAGGAAGGGAGAGGAAAGGAAGGAAGGGAGGAATAGAAAGGAAGGAAGCAGAAAAGCAATGACAGAAAACAAAGGAGAGGAAAGAAATAAAGAAAGGAAGGGAGTGAGGAAGAGAAAGGAAAGGAAGGAAGAGGAAAGGAAAAGAAAGAAAGGAGAGGAAAAGGAGGAAAGAACGAAGGAGAAAAGGAAACAAAAGGACAGAAAACAAAGGGGAGGAAAGAAAGGAGGAAGCAAGCAAAAAAGGAAAAGAAATGACAGAAAAAAGAAAGAAGGGAGAGGAAAGGAAGGAAGGAAAGGAAGAGAAAGGACGAAAACAAAAGGAAGGGAGAGGAAAGGGAGGAATAGAAAGGAAGGAAGGAGAAAAGAAAAAGAAAGGACAGAAAACAGAAAGGAGGGGGAAAGGAGGAAGAAAGGAAAGGAGCGAGGAAGGAAGGAGAAAAGGAAACAAAAGGACAGAAAACAAAGGAGAGGAAAGAAATAAAGAAAGGAAGGGAGTGAGGAAGAGAAAGGAAAGGAAGAAAGAAAGGAAAGGAGGAAGGAAGGGAGGAATCGAAAGGAAGGAAGGAGAAAAAAAAAGGACAGAAAACAGAAAGGAGAGGAAAGAAAGGAGGAAGGAAGCAGAAAAGGAAAAGAAATGACAGAAAACAGAAAGAAGGGAGAGGAAAAGAAGGGAGGGAGGAATAGAAGGGAAGGAAGGAGAAAAGGAAACAGAAGGACAGAAAACAGAAAGGAGATGTGTGATGAAGTCGTGTTGTTTGTTGCAAGGTAAATGTATAGTACTTGTTTGCCTATACGCAGGCCCGGATTACCCATAAGGCCACCCTAGGCCATGGCCTCGGGCGGCACTTTTGGGGGGGCAGCAGATCCGGACCCCCCCAATTTTTTTTTAAAATCCCCCCAAATTTTTTTTAAAAATGGAAAAAAATCGAAAAAAAAGGGCGCATGCGCGGCCACCCCCTCCCTTTGCTCTGCTCTCCTCGGCTCTGCTTTAGGAGGGAGGGAGGATCGGCTCCGCCCCTCCTCGCCGGAGCGGAGCTGATCCGCCCTCCCTCCTACAGCCGGCCTGAAAAGGGCGTGACGACGCAAGGGAGGAGGGCCGGCGGCGCGGCTTCTCCCTGCCTGGCGACGCCAAGCTAGGGAGGCAGAGAGAAGCCGTACCGCCGCCCCTCCTCCCTTGCGTGGCGTGACGACGCAAGGGAGGAGGGGCGGCGGCGCGGCTTCTCCCTGCCTGGCGACGCCAAGCTAGGGAGGCAGAGAGAAGCCGTCGCCGCCCCCCCCCCCTTGAGTGGCGTGACGACGCAAGGGAGGAGGGTGGGCGGCGCGGCTTCTCCCTGCTTGGCGACGCCAGCTAGGGAGGCAGAGAGAGCCGAGTCGCCGCCTCCCTCCCCTGCGTGGCGTGACGACGCAAGGAGGAGGGGCGGGCGCGGCTTCTCCCTGCCTGGCGACGCCAAGCCAGGGAGGCAGAGAGAAGCCGTACCGCCGCCCCTCCTCCCTTGCGTGGCGTGACGACGCAAGGGAGGAGGGGCGGCGGCGCGGCTTCTCCCTGCCTGGCGACGCCAAGCTAGGGAGGCAGAGAGAAGCCGTACCGCCGCCCCTCCTCCCTTGCGTGGCGTGATCCACGCAAGGAGGAGGGGCGGCGGCGCGGCTTCCCCTGCCTGGCGACGCCAAGCCAGGGAGGCAGAGAGAGCTGCATCGCCGCCTCTCCCCCCGTGGCGTGACGACGTTAGGGGGAGGAGGGGCGGCGGCGCGGCTTCTCCCTGCCCGGCGACACCAAGCTAGGGAGGCAGAGAGAAGCCATACCGCCGCCCCTCCTCCCTTGCGTGGCGTGACGACGCAAGGGAGGAGGGGCGGCGGTGCGGCTTCTCCCTGCCTGGCGACGCCAAGCCAGGGAGGCGGAGAGAAGCCACCCTGCCACCCCTCCTCCCTTTCGTCATCACGCCATGCAAGGGAGGAGGGCCGGTGGCGCGGCTTCTCCCTGCCTGGCGACGCCAAGCCAGGGAGGCGGAGAGAAGCCGTCGCCGCCGCCTCCTCCCTTGCGCCGCGCCAGCCCCGCCAAAAAGGGGTGGGCGGCGCGCAGGACGCGCGGCGGCAGGGCGCCTCTTTCTCCTCCTCGCCCCACCCTCCTTCCTTCAATCCGGCGAGGAGGCGGGGGCGGGCGGAGCCAGGGAAGGGGCGGAGCCGGGGGAGGGGCGGAGGCAGACCCTTTGGCCTTGGGCGGCAAAAGGGCCTGATCCGGGCCTGCCTATACGTTTGAGAGTAAAATGTTTAAAAGGCCACAGGGGGTTGGCGGGGAATGTTGGAGCAGCAGGCCCTTGCGGAGGCTGTTGCCGTGGAGACGGAAGGGAGGGCTGCACCTGCTTTAGAACTTTCGGAGTTTGAAAAAGCAGGCAGTTGGTTTTGTCGGTTGGTGGGAGGGAAGCCGTCTTGAGGAGCCGCGAGAGTTCAGTCCCGGGAGGGGTTTGAGAAACCCGGTTGAAGGACAGGCTTTGTCCCAGTTAGGAATGAAAATAACTTAATAGGTAAAGCCTACAGTTGGCTATTTACCTGCGGGAGCAGTTAGTTACCGTGTTTCCCCGATAGTAAGACACCCTCGATTGTAAGACGTATCGGGGGTGTCAGGGGGGTCGGCTAATATAAGCCGTACCCCGAAAGTAAGCCGTACCTCACCGCCGCCGCAACCGGCCCATCGGCCGCGGCGCACCTTTCTGCCAGGCCTCTCTGACGCGGTGCCTCTTGCTCTCTTCCCCCTCCCTTTCTTCGTCCAAGGAAGGGAGGGGGAAGAGAGCAAGAGGCGTGGCGAAGCGGCGGCGCGCACTCTGACGCGGCGCCGCTGCCACGCCTCTTGCTCTTCCCCTCCCTTCCTTGGACGGAAAAAAGGGGAAGAGAGAGGAAGAGGAGGGCGGCGCGCCGCGTCAGAGTGACTCGCCGCCGCTTCGCCACGCCTCTTGCTCTTTTCCCCCTTCCTTCGTCCAAGGAAGGGAGGGGGAAGAGAACAAGAGGCGCCTGTAGACGTTCTTGCACGATGGGGCCGGTTGCGGCGGCGGCGGCGTGACGGCGGCGTGGCGACGGGGTACGTCTTAGTTTATATAAGACGTACCCCGAAAGTAAGACGAGAGGACTTTCGGGGAAAAGAAAGTAAGACGCTGTCTTACTTTCGGGAAACACGGTAGTACAGGGGAAACTGTACCCCAGGGGTGCCCATGCTTTTTCATCATGCGAGCTACTATATGAACGATCAAGTTGAAAAGATCGCCTGTTGTACATGTGAGCGCGCGCACACACGCGCACGCTCCTACTGCAACCTTCTGTCTGTGCAGGGCTTCTTTCTTGCCTGCCCATGAACTCGCCGCCGGGCGCAACCGGGAAGGGGATCCTCCTTGCCTGCGCGCACGCACTCTGTCTCTTAACGTCTTCGTTGCCTTCCTCCTTCCTGCTGCGTGCTTTCGCGAAGCGGGAAGTCCCCATCCCGTCGTGCTTCTTGCGTGCACAGCAGGCCCCTCCGCAAGACGCAGCAGGAGGGTATTTATAGGCGCACCCCGCCAGAGCTCCGGCCAGATATGGCTTCGGCGGTGGCTCGGAGGCGCAGGGCTGGGAAGAGGGGCCGCCTGGCTGCTGCCTGGGCCGGGGAAACTCAACTGAGAGAGGGACCCACGTGAGGCTGGAGCCTCCCCACAGCAGCCTCCCCCCCCCCCCCCCCCCGCCAACCGGCTTCCTTACCTGGGCAGGAGAAGGAAGAGTGGGAGAGGTGCTTGCCCAAAGTGACAGATGCAGCGGGGCGGGGGGGGCTTCCTTCAAAAAGTCGAAACGAGATTTCGCGTTTCAGCGTTTCAATACAGATCGCTCCTGTGAGTTATCTCCCGGGCTGCAATCATTATCTCCCGGGCTGATTGCAGCCCGGGAGATAACTCACAAGAGCGATCTGTATTGAAACGCGGAAACGCGAAATCTCACGTTTCGACTTTGAGTCTAAATTGGTCTACTACAATACTGGGGAGGAGCGGTCAGAAGTCATCAGCGCCCTGAGGAAGTGGTTACGCGAAACGGCCATCTTGGCGTCGTCAGCTTACCTCCAGCCGTTGGCGCCTGCCCACCATAGCAGCCACCAGCTCTGCCACCTACCAAGGTTCCCCTATTGACTCAGTCGCAGGTCCATGGGTCACCACACCCAGGACTTCACTAAGGGTTACTCAGTGCCAAGTGGAATACTCCTTCGCCCAACCATGTACATGGGCTTGTGATCTATGCTCATACTGTGTATTAATCCCATGATTGATTATTTGCATTACATTGTACTGTTTGTAATATTGTTCTGCTATTGAGCATATACTGCCATACAATAGAGTGGTTTTTACCTATATATGCTATGTCTTGATATTCCTTTGACACTGCCCCTTTAAACATTGTGGTTTAGCAGTGTGTATAAAAGCCTCATTTTGGCAAAAGCAGCCCCGCAAAGGCGGCGGCGGGAGCGCATGTGCGCGCGCATGGCAGGAGTGCCCCATCTGGCTGGTGAGGCCCAAAGATCACCTGGAAGAGGGCCGAAGGTCACCTAGGTGCTCCCGATCACCGTACTGAGCACCCCTGCTGTACCCCATTGCTGAATTGTTGTAACAGCAAGTTGTGTACCTCTGAGGAGTCTTGTTTGAAACCAACTAAGCTCTGCACCCTGTTGTAAAACAAATAGTTAAACGCCTTTATCTCGACACCTTTGCAGGTCGTTCTTTTCAAAACGCAAGTCTTCGAAGAGTAAACCCTCACATCGTGGCTAAATATTACAAAATGGTGGCAGCAATTTAAAAAGAAAAGATCCTCACGAAATGGACGCACGCTGTAAGCTGCGTCGCCACAAGATGAAAGAAAGGAGGGAGGGAGGGAGCAAAGAAGAGAAAGAAGGAAAAGGGAGTGAGGAAGACAACGGAAAGGAAGAGTAAAGGACAGAAAACAAAGGAGGGGAAAGAAATAAAGAAAGGAGGGAGGGAGGGAGGAACCAGAAAAGGAAAATAACAGAAAACAGAAAGGAGAGGAAAGGAAGGATGGAAGGAAAGGAGGAATAGAAAGGAAGGAAGGAAAAAAGGAAACAGAAAGACAGAAAACAGAAGGAAGGGAGAGAAAAGGAAGAAAGGAGGAACGGAGTAAAGAAGAGAAAGAAGGAAAAGGGAGTGAGGAAGAGAAAGGAAAGGAAGGAAGGAAGAGAAAAGGAAAAGAAAGGACAGAAAACAGAAGGAAGGGTGAGGAAAGGAAGAAAGAAAGGAAAGGAAGAGAAAAGAAAACAAAAGGACAAAACAGAAAGGAGAGGAAAGAAAGGAGGAAGGAAGGGAGTAAAGAAGAGAAAGAAGGAAAAGGGAGTGAGGAAGAGAAAGAAAAGGAAGGAAGAATAAAGGACAGAAAACAGAAGGAAGGGAGAGGAAGGAAGGAAGGAAGGAAAAGAGGAAGGAAGAGAGGAATCAAAAGGAAGGAAGAAGAAAAAAGAAAGGACAGAAAACAGAAAGAAGAGCAAAGGAAGGAGGAAGGAAGCAGAAAAGGAAAAGAAATGACAGAAAACAGAAAGAAGAGAGAGGGAAGGAAGGAAGAAAGGAAAGGAGGAAGGAAAGGAGGAATAGAAAGGAAGGAAGGAAAGAGGAAAAGAAGAGAAAGGACAGAAAACAGAAGGAAGGGTGAGGAAAGGGAGGAATAGAAAGGAAGGAAGGAGAAAAGAAAAAAGAAAGGACAGAAAACAGAAAGCAGAGGAAATAAAGAAAGGAGGAAGGGAAGAAGGAAGGGAGGGAGGAGAAAAGGAAAAGAAAGGGCAGAAATCAGAAAGAAGGGAGGAAGGGAAGGAAGGAAAGGATGATGGAAGGAAAGAGGAAAGGAAACAAAAGGACAGAAAACAGAAAGAAGAAAGAAAGGAAGGAAGGAAGGAGAAGGAAGGAAGGAAAGAGAAAGGACAGAAAACAGAAGGAAGGGAGAGGAAAGAAAGAACAAAAGGGAGGGAGGAATAGAAAGGAAGGAAAGAGGAAAGGAAACGAAAGGACAGAAAACAGAAAGGAGAGGAAAGAAATAAAGAAAGGAGGAAGTGAGGAAAAGGAAGGAAGGTAATAAGGAAAGAGGAAAGGAAACGAAAGGACAGAAAACAGAAGGAAGGGAGAGGAAAGAAAGGAAGGGAGGGACGGAGGAATAGGAAGGAAGGAAGGAGAAAAAGAAACAAAAGGACAGAAAACAGAAAGGAAGAAGGGAAAGGAGGAAGGAATAGGAAGGAAGGAAGGAAGGAGAAAGGCTGAGCTGAAAAATGAATTTAAAACGAACATTTGCACACTCCTAATATGTGTGTGTATGTTGTGCGTAAGTATGTGTGTACACCCCCCCCCCCCAGAGCACCCCTGGCCCCCACCTGGGCGTTGCAGAGGGCGTCCACCCAGCTCCGGCACAAGGACTGACCGCTGGCCTGGAAGGTGTAGGCCCCCACCGCGCTCCGGAACTCGTTCAGGTAAATCAACAGGAAGGAGCCTGCAAGGAAAGAAGGAAGGAAAGCAAGCCCCGGACGGAGGCGTCTACACTTGCCTCCGGGATGAATAATACCTCCCTTTCTCCTCCCGCATTCTTCCTTTTCTCCCTTCTTCCTTCTCCCCCTCTCTTCAACTTACCTTCCATCCTCCCTTTATTCCCATTTCTCTCCCTCCCCTTCCTTCAATTAACCTTCCTTCCTTCTTTCCTTCCATGCTTTATTCTCTTCCCCTCCTTCCTCTCCTTCCCTCTTTCAACTCACCTTCCATCCTTCACTCCATCCTTTATTCCCATTTCTCTCTCCCTCCTTCCTTCATTTATCCTTCAAATCACAGTTCATTCTTCTCTCCTTCTTTCTCCTTCCCTCCTTTTAATTTTTATTTTATTTATTTCCATCCTTTCTATTCTTTATTCCACTTTCCCTCCTTCTCTTCCTTCCTTCAACACCATTCTTCCTTCTCTGTCTCCTTCCCTCTTTCCTTCCTCCCTCTCCTTCTTCCTCTTTCCCTCCTTCTTTACATCCTTTTATTTTTATTTAATCCATTTATTTCCATCCTTTCTATTCTTTATTCCACTTTCCCTCCTTCTCTTCCTTCCTTCAACGCCATTCTTCCTTCTCTGTCTCCTTCCCTCTTTCCTTCCTCCCTCTCCTTCTTCCTCTTTCCCTTCTTTACATTCTTTTATTTTTATTTAATCCATTTATTTCCATCCTTTCTATTCTTTATTCCACTTTCCCTCCTTCTCTTCCTTCCTTCAACACCATTCTTCCTTCTCTGTCTCCTTCCCTCTTTCCTCCCTCCCTCTCCTTCTTCCTCTTTCCCTCCTTCTTTACATCCTTTTATTTTTATTTAATCCATTTATTTCCATCCTTTCTATTCTTTATTCCACTTTCCCTCCTTCTCTTCCTTCCTTCAACACCATTCTTCCTTCTCTGTCTCCTTCCCTCTTTCCTTCCTCCCTCTCCTTCTTCCGCTTTCCCTCCTTCTTTACATCCTTTTATTTTTATTTAACACCATTCCATTTATTCCATCCTTTCTATTCTTTATTCCACTTTCCTCCTCCTTCCCTCTTTCCTTCCCCGTTTCCCTTTCCCCAGGAGTGTGCTCTGCCCATGCTCAGGGGCTCACCAGGGTCCTTGAGGGCGCGGCAGACCGCCTTGTCCAGCAAGAGCGGCGGCCGGATGACCTTGGTGCGCTCGGCCTTCTTGACCGGCTTCGTGATGAGGAAGAGGTCCGTGAAGAGGAAGCAATAGACATCCATCTGCAGGAAAAGGGAGGAAGAGGGTTCCCAACCTTAGTGCCTTCACACCAGACATTGACCAGGAGCTGCCCAAGTTCTGGTGGTGAACACTAGGTGGCGCTGGTGCTTTGTTTCTACAGGGTTGCTACAGTTCTGGTGGTGAACACTGGGTGGCGCTGGTGCTTTGCTTCTACAGTGTTGCTAAAGTTCTGGTGGTGAACACTGGGTGGCGCTGGTGCTTTGCTTCTACAGTGTTGCTAAAGTTCTGGTGGTGAACACTAGGTGGCGCTGGTGCTTTGCTTCTACAGTGTTGCTCAAGTTCTGGTGGTGAACACTAGGTGGCGCTGGTGCTTTGCTTCTACAGTGTTGCTCAAGTTCTGGTGGTGAACACTAGGTGGCGCTGTTGCTTTGCTTCTACAGTGTTGCTCAAGTTCTGGTGGTGAACACTAGGTGGCGCTGGTGCTTTGCTTCTACAGTGTTGCTAAAGTTCTGGTGGTGAACACTAGGTGGCGCTGGTGCTTTGCTTCTACAGTGTTGCTAAAGTTCTGGTGGTGAACACTAGGTGGCGCTGGTGCTACAGTGTTGCTAAAGTTCTGGTGGTGAACACTAGGTGGCGCTGGTGCTTTGCTTCTACAGTGTTGCTAAAGTTCTGGTGGTGAACACTAGGTGGCGCTGGTGCTTTGCTTCTACAGTGTTGCTAAAGTTCTGGTGGTGAACACTAGGTGGCGCTGGTGTTTGCTTTGTGTTGCTTCTGGTGGTGAACACTAGGTGGCACTGGTGCTTTGGTTCTACAGTGTTGCTAAAGTTCTGGTGGTGAACACTAGGTGGCACTGGTGCTTTGCTTCTACAGTGTTGCTAAAGTTCTGGTGGTGAACACTAGGTGGCACTGGTGCTTTGCTTCTACAGTGTTGCTAAAGTTCTGGTGGTGAACACTAGGTGGCGCTGGTGCTTTGCTTCTACAGTGTTGCTAAAGTTCTGGTGGTGAACACTAGGTGGCGCTGGTGCTTTGCTTCTACAGTGTTGCTAAAGTTCTGGTGGTGAACACTAGGTGGCGCTGGTGCTTTGCTTCTACAGTGTTGCTAAAGTTCTGGTGGTGAACACTAGGTGGCGCTGGTGCTTTGCTTCTACAGTGTTGCTAAAGTTCTGGTGGTGAACACTAGGTGGCGCTGGTGCTTTGCTTCTACAGTGTTGCTAAAGTTCTGGTGGTGAACACTAGGTGGCGCTGGTGCTTTGCTTCTACAGTGTTGCTAAAGTTCTGGTGGTGAACACTAGGTGTGGCGCTGGTGCTTTGCTTCTACAGTGTTGCTAAAGTTCTGGTGGTGAACACTAGGTGGCGCTGGTGCTTTGCTTCTACAGTGTTGCTAAAGTTCTGGTGGTGAACACTAGGTGGCGCTGGTGCTTTGCTTCTACAGTGTTGCTAAAGTTCTGGTGGTGAACACTAGGTGGCGCTGGTGCTTTGCTTCTACAGTGTTGCTAGAGTTCTGGTGGTGAACACTAGGTGGCGCTGGTGCTTTGCTTCTACAGTGTTGCTAGAGTTCTGGTGGTGAACACTAGGTGGCGCTGGTGCTTTGCTTCTACAGTGTTGCTAAAGTTCTGGTGGTGAACACTAGGTGGTGCTGGTGCTTTGCTTCTACAGTGTTGCTAAAGTTCTGGTGGTGAACACTAGGTGGCGCTGGTGCTTTGCTTCTACAGTGTTGCTAAAGTTCTGGTGGTGAACACTAGGTGGCGCTGGTGCTTTGCTTCTACAGTGTTGCTATAGTTCTGGTGGTGAACACTAGGTGGCGCTGGTGCTTTGCTTCTACAGTGTTGCTATAATTCTGGTGGTGAACACTAGGTGGCGCTGGTGCTTTGCTTCTACAGTGTTGCTAAAGTTCTGGTGGTGAACACTAGGTGGTGCTGGTGCTTTGCTTCTACAGTGTTGCTATAGTTCTGGTGGTGAACACTAGGTGGCGCTGGTGCTTTGCTTCTACAGTGTTGCTATAATTCTGGTGGTGAAGACTAGGTGGCGCTGGTGCTTTGCTTCTACAGTGTTGCTAAAGTTCTGGTGGTGAACACTAGGTGGCGCTGGTGCTTTGCTTCTACAGTGTTGCTAAAGTTCTGGTGGTGAACACTAGGTGGCGCTGGTGCTTTGCTTCTACAGTGTTGCTAAAGTTCTGGTGGTGAACACTAGGTGGCGCTGGTGCTTTGTTTCTACAGTGTTGCTATAGTTCTGGTGGTGAACACTAGGTGGTGCTGGTGCTTTGCTTCTACAGTGTTGCTAAAGTTCTGGTGGTGAACACTAGGTGGCGCTGGTGCTTTGCTTCTACAGTGTTGCTTTAGTTCTGGTGGTGAACACTAGGTGGCGCTGGTGCTTTGCTTCTACAGTGTTGCTATAATTCTGGTGGTGAACACTAGGTGGCGCTGGTGCTTTGCTTCTACAGTGTTGCTAAAGTTCTGGTGGTGAACACTAGGTGGTGCTGGTGCTTTGCTTCTACAGTGTTGCTATAGTTCTGGTGGTGAACACTAGGTGGCGCTGGTGCTTTGCTTCTACAGTGTTGCTAAAGTTCTGGTGGTGAACACTAGGTGGCGCTGGTGCTTTGCTTCTACAGTGTTGCTAAAGTTCTGGTGGTGAACACTAGGTGGCGCTGGTGCTTTGCTTCTACAGTGTTGCTATAATTCTGGTGGTGAAGACTAGGTGGCGCTGGTGCTTTGCTTCTACAGTGTTGCTAAAGTTCTGGTGGTGAACACTAGGTGGCGCAGGTGCTTTGCTTCTACAGTGTTGCTATAATTCTGGTGGTGAACACTAGGTGGCGCTGGTGCTTTGCTTCTACAGTGTTGCTAAAGTTCTGGTGGTGAACACTAGGTGGTGCTGGTGCTTTGTTTCTACAGTGTTGCTATAGTTCTGGTGGTGAACACTAGGTGGCGCTGCTGCTTTGCTTCTACAGTGTTTCTAAAGTTCTGGTGGTGAACACTAGGTGGCGCATGGGTACACTTCGGCCCTCCCGTATTTTTAGGTGAATGCCCCTTATTTCTTATATCAAGAAATACCCTTTGAAACCCCAATGCCGACCTTGCTGTCTTTCCCCTCCTTCATCTTCAGGCTGCCTTCCAGCAAGAGCTGCCGGGTCTCCTCTAAGGACGTCCCTGGGATCGGCGCCATCAGGTCCAACCGCAGGAACTCCTTCAGGATCTGTAGAGGAGGAGGAGGAAAACAATCAACCCAAATGGGAAGGGGCCCAAAGATGCCTACCCAAATTCTCTGCCGCTTTCCCTTTTGCACCCACTTTGTCCACTTCATCGGTGCTGCCTTCCACGGCTTCGTAGGCGTCGATCCGGCTCAAGATGGAGGCCAGGCGCTGCTGCTCCTGGCGCATGCGCATGCGCGAATTGACGTGGTTGATGAAGCGCTCCACCGAGTTGATCTAGAAGGAAGGGTCAGATGCAACAATCTATATATATATAAATGCTCAGTCCGCAATGAGGCTGAAGTAAACAAAAGAACCACTGAACGGATTCACACCAAATTTGGCAGCAAAACCTCTCACAACACAAGGTGTGACCAACTACAAAAAACAACAAAAAACAACAAATCCTAAATCCTAAAAAAGGAGAAGATGCCACTGAGGCCCTTGCCTTTCCACTCTCAGCCACTTCGGAATGTTAAAATGCTGAGGTGGACCAATCAGAACCCATATGCAAACAACACCACAGTGGCAACCAATCACCATTTCTGACAGCCTCAAGCCCTTGCCTTTCCCCTTTCAGCCACTTCAGAGTCTTAGAATGTTGACACTGGCCAATCAGAAGCCAAATGCAAATAATACCACAGTGGAAACTAATCAGAAAGCTGCCACATATCCACCCTCCACACACATACATACATAAACATAATATAAAGTTACTACTATATATTACTATATTAAATACACTCATAGAGTAGAGTTAGAAGGGACTCCACCATGGTATTCAGGAGAACAGACAGGAAGGAAGGAGAGAAGAAAGGAGGGAGGGAAAAGGAGAAGGAATGAAGGAGGGAAAGGGGGAAGGATGGAAGGAAAGAGGTACCAGAGGAAGGAAGAGAAAGTAGAAAGGAAAGAAAAAGGAAAGGAAAGGCAGGAAAGAGGTAAAGACGGAAGGAAGGAGAAAAGAAAGGAGGGGAAAAAGGGAAGGAATGAAAGAGGGAAAGGGGGAAGGAAGGAAAGAGAGAAGGAAGGAACGTAGAGGGAAGGAGGGGGTGTGTGGCCAGGGAGAGGGGGTGGGGCCAGAGTAGGGGTGGGGCCGAAGCAGGGGGCGGAGCCTCTTATTGCCCCTCCTCCATATCCCCCTCCCTTGCCAAAGGGAAAGAAGAAAGGAACGTAGAGGGAAGGAGGGGGTGTGTGGCAAGGGAGAGGGGGCGGGGCCAGAGTAGGGGTGGGGCCGAAGCAGGGGGCGGAGCCTCTTATTGCCCCTCCTCCGCACACCCCTCCCTTGCCAAAGGGAAAGAAGGAAGGAAGAAAGAGGGGAAGGAGGGGGGAGTGTGGCAGGGGAGGGGCGGGGCCAGAGTAGGGGTGGGGCTGAAGCAGGGGGCGGAGCCTCTTATTGCCCCTCCTCCACATCCCCCTCCCTTGCCAAAGGGAAAGAAGGAAGGAACGCTAGAGGGAAGGAGGGGGGAGTGCAGCGAGGGAGAGGGGGCGGAGTCAGAGTGGGACAACAGAGGATCTGTATATTGTTAATTTAATGAATTTTGAGGGGCTCTTTGGGGGGATTTTTTATTGCATTGTGAGAGGTTTTGCTGCCAAATTAGTTATTTTGTTTGTAAGGTACTTACCACGACAGGACCATTTTTATATATATAGATATATTACCATAGTGACGATGGCCTCCCGGGTGTGAGGCTCCTCCGTCTTCTTCAGCACCGACTTGAGGAGCAGCGGGTACTTGGTCAGGCGCTGGTGGGGCTTCACCAACATGTCGCTCAGCTTCAGCCGGTTGCATTGCTTGTGCTTCTCGGCCCACTGCAAAGCAAGCACACCATCAGCGCCAGGACTACAACTCCCATATGCTTGCATAGCCGTCAGCAAGGGAGGCCTTTCAAGCAGGGCATCTTTCTGAATGAGGTCAGGCTAGATGCCCTCTAGGGGGCCCCTTTCCAACTCTCTTTAGGGGCTCTTTCCCTCCCCCCCTTCCCTTCATACACTTCCTTCTCTTTTCTTTGGCTGTCTGCAAGGACGTTGCCCAGGGGACTTTGATGTTTCGATGGATGGATGGATGGATGGATGGATAGATGAATGAATGGATAGAATGGATAGATAGGTGGATAGCTGGATGAAGGGATAGATGGATGAATCAACAGATAGATTAATGGATGGATGAATGAATGGAGAGACAGACAGGCGGATTGATGGGTGAAAGATGGATGGATGGATGGATAGCCCAGGTGAATTGATAGCTGGATGGATGAATGAGCAGATAGATGAATGGATGGATGAATGAATAGCTGGATAGACAGACAGATAGATGGATGAAGGGTTAGATGGACGAATGAACAAATAGATGGATAGGTGAATGAATGGATAGAATGGACGATTGGATAGATAGGTGGATAGCTGGATGAACAGATAGACGAATGGATGGATAAATGGATAAATGAATGAATGGATAGAATTGACAAATGGATAGATGGATAGACAGATGGATGAATGGCTGGGTGATAGATACATAGATAGATAGATAGATAGATAGATAGATAAATAGATAGATGAATGGATAGAAGGATGGATAAATAGACAGACAGATGGATGGATGAACAGATAGATGGATGGATGGATGAATAGATAGAACGGATGAATGAACAGATAGATGAATGAATGGATGGTTGAATGGATAGTGAATGAATGGATAGAATTGATAAATGGATAGAAGGATGGATGAATGAACAGATAGATGAATGGATGGATAGATGAATGAATGGATGAATGGATAGATAGGTGGATAGCTGGATGAAGGGATAGATGGACGA
The DNA here is from genome assembly GCA_030556195.1 of Anolis apletophallus. Lineage (NCBI taxonomy): Eukaryota > Metazoa > Chordata > Lepidosauria > Squamata > Anolidae > Anolis > Anolis apletophallus. The sequence goes on along the minus strand of JARBWK010000017.1, from coordinate 22,995,659 downwards.
ATGAACAGATAGATGAATGAATGGATGGTTGAATGGATAGTGAATGAATGGATAGAATTGATAAATGGATAGAAGGATGGATGAATGAACAGATAGATGAATGGATGGATAGATGAATGAATGGATGAATGGATAGATAGGTGGATAGCTGGATGAAGGGATAGATGGACGAATGAACAGATAGATGAATGAATGGATGGTTGAATGGATAGTGAATGAATGGATAGAATTGATAAATGGATAGAAGGATGGATGAATAAATGGATAGACCGATAGGTGAAGGGTTAGATGGATGAATGAACAGATAGATGAATGAATGGATGAATGGATAGATAGGTGGATAGCTGGATGAAGGGATAGATGGACGAATGAACAGATGAATGGATGGATGAATGACTGGATAGATGGATAGACAGGTGGATAGCTGGATGAAGGGATGAAAGATGGATGGATGGATGAATGACTGGATAGCTGGAATTGATAGCTGGATGGATGAATGAGCAGATAGACGGATGGATGGATGAATAGATGGATAGAAAGACAGATAGATGGATGAAGGGATAGATGGACGAATGAACAAATAGATGGATGGATGAATGAATGGATAGATAGGTGGATAGTTGGATGAAGGGATAGATGGATGAATTAATGAACAGATAGATGAATGGATGAATGGATAGAATTGACAAATTGATAGATGGCTAGACAGATAGATGGATGAATGGCTGGGTGATAGATGGATGGATGGATAGAAGGATGGAAGAATAGATGGATAGATAGATGGATGAAAGGTTAGATGGATGAATGAACAGATAGATGAATGGATGGATGAATTGATAGATGAATGAATGGATAGAATGGATAGATAGGTGGATAGCTGGATGAAGGGATAGATGGATGAATGAATGAACAGATAGATCAGTGTTTCTCAACCTGGGGGTCAGGACCCCTATGGGGGTCGCGAGGGGGTGTCAGAGGGGTCGCCAAAGACCATCAGAAAATACATTGTTTTCTATTGGCCATGGGGGTTCTGTATGGGAGGTTTGGTTCAATTCCATTGTTGGTGGGGTTCAGAAAGCTCTTTGGTTGTATGTTAACTATAAATCCCAGCAACTACAATTCCCAAATATCAAGGTCTATTTTCCCCAAACTCCACCTGTGTTCACATTTGGTAATATTGAGTATTCGCGCCAAGTTTGATCCAGATCTATCATTATTTGAGTCCACGGTGCTCTCTGGATGTAGGTGAACTCCAACTCCCAAACTCAAGGTCAACGTCCACCAAACCCTTCCAGTATTTTCTGTTGTGTCATGGGAGTTCTGTGTGCCAAGTTTGGTTCAACTCCATCGTTAGTGGAGTTCAGAAAGCTCTTTGATTGTAGGTGAACTATACCTCCCAGCAACTACACCTCCCAAATGACAAAATCACCTCCCACAACCCCACCAGTATTCAAACTTTGGTGTATCGGGTATTTGTGCCAAATGTGGTCCGGTGAATGAAAATACATTTTACATGATGATTCATAACAGTATCAAAATTACAGTTATGAAGTAGCAACGAAAATTATTTTATGGTTGGGGGTCACCACAACATGAGGAACTGTATTAAGGGGTCACCGCATAAGGAAGGTTGAGAAACACTGAGATAGATGGATGGATGGGTAGATAGATTAATGGATGAATGAACGGATGGATGGGTAGATAGATAGATGGGTGGATAGCTGGATGGGTAGATAGATAGACAGACAGATGGATGAATGAACAGACAGATAAATGAATGGATGTATGGATGGACAGACAGACAGCCTTGGGGTGGGCTCTCTTCCTTTGGAGCTCTTGAAGCCAAGCCTGGAGGGGCCTCCCTCAGGCGTGGTGGGATGGGGGTCAGTCTAGATGCCCCTGGGGTCCCCTCACCGTGACGTAAAGGCGAAAGAGCTCGTTGTCGCGCAGGAGGTTCCGCATGTGCTCCATGCAGCCCTCCTCCTCCATGCAGTAGCGGATGTAGGGCTTGAAGTGGGAGCCGAACTGAAAAGAGGAAGGGAACGAGAGAGGATCGGGGTGAGGAGGGGGGCCCAGGAGGCGTGCACCAGGATGCGTAGCTCCGGCCCCCTTCGAGACCCACCGCCTTGAAGCCCTTCAAGAAGTCGGTGGGGTCCAGCAGGCTCCGCGTGGCTCGGGCCTTGTCCAGAATGGGAACCATGACGCTCCGCCAAAGAGAGCGATGCAGCTGGATGATCTCTGGGATGTTGCTGAAGAGGCGCTCGGGCTCCACCTTCAAGGGGAAGTCAGTGCAAAATACGTTTTTAGACAAAGAGCACCACCCGATCCCTCCTGATAGAGGGCCATCCAGCGATTGGGCACATTCCACTCCCTTATCACAACTTACAGCTATAATAATAATAATAATACATTGGAGGGGATTCGAGAGACTGACATTATTAATATTATTAATAATAACAACACATTGGAGGGGATTCGAGAGACTGACATTATTATTATTAATAATAACACGTTGGAGGGGATTCGGGAGACTGACATTATTATTATTAATAATAACACGTTGGAGGGGATTCGGGAGACTGACATTATTATTATTAATAATAACACGTTGGAGGGGATTCGGGAGACTGACATTATTATTATTAATAACACATTGGAGGAACACGACATTATTATTATTAATAATAACACGTTGGAGGGGATTCGGGAGACTGACATTATTATTATTAATAATAACACGTTGGAGGTGATTCGGGAGACTGACATTATTATTATTAATAACACATTGGAGGGGATTCGGGAGACTGACATTATTATTATTAATAATAACACGTTGGAGGGGATTCGGGAGACTGACATTATTATTATTAATAATAACACGTTGGAGGGGATTCGGGAGACTGACATTATTATTATTAATAATAACACGTTGGAGGGGATTCGGGAGACTGACATTATTATTAATAATAACAACACATTGGAGAGGATTCGGGAGACTGACATTATTATTAATAATAACACGTTGGAGGGGATTCGGGAGACTGACATTATTATTATTAATAACACATTGGAGGGGATTCGGGAGACTGACATTATTATTATTAATAATAACACGTTGGAGGGGATTCGGGAGACTGACATTATTATTATTAATAATAACACATTGGAGGGGATTGGAGACTGACATTATTATTATTAATAATAACACGTTGGAGGGTATTCTGGAGACTGACATTATTATTAATAATAACACATTGGAGGGGATTCGGGAGACTGACATTATTATTATTAATAATAACACGTTGGAGGGGATTCGGGAGACTGACATTATTATTAATAATAACAACACATTGGAGGGGATTCGGGAGACTGACATTATTATTATTAATAATAACACGTTGGAGGGGATTCGGGAGACTGACATTATTATTAATAATAACACGTTGGAGGGGATTCGGGAGACTGACATTATTATTATTAATAATAACAACACATTGGAGGGGATTCGGGAGACTGACATTATTATTAATAATAACACGTTGGAGGGGATTCGGGAGACTGACATTATTATTAATAATAACAACACATTGGAGAGGATTCGGGAGACTGACATTATTATTATTATTAATAACATTATTAATAATAACACGTTGGAGGATTCGGGAGACTGACATTATTATTATTAATAATAACAACACATTGGAGGGATTCGGGAGACTGACATTATTATTAATAATAACACATTGGAGGGATTCGGGAACATTATTATTAATAATAACACGTTGGAGGGGATTCGGGAGACTGACATTATTATTATTAATAATAACAACACATTGGAGGGGATTCGGGAGACTGACATTATTATTATTAATAATAACACGTTGGAGGGGATTCGGGAGACTGACATTATTATTATTAATAATAACAACACATTGGAGGGGATTCGGGAGACTGACATTATTATTATTATTATTATTAATAACACATTGGAGGAGATTTGGGAGACTGACTGTGACGCCCCCTAGGGGGCTGTTTATACCTGTAATAATTTTTGTTTTTAATTGGGGGGTCTGGATTTGCCGCCCCCTCCATGGTTGCCGTCCTAGGCCATGGCCTAGGGTGGCCTTATGGATGATCTGGGTCTGCTTCGTGTGCCTTCAAGCCAGAGGACAACGAGACGCCTTGGATTTAATAGAGGTACCATCACTCTGCATCTTCAGGCATAGTGATATTATTGTTGTTGTTGGAGGGGATTTGGGAGACTGATATTAATTATTATTATTATTATTATTATGTTTTTCCCAATGTTTATCATTAGAAAGCGAAACAAAAAGAAATGCAACCAACCTCACAGAGGAGCCCCGATTCTTGCAAGTTCAAAAGGCAACACAGGAAGAGCTGGGAAAGGGGGGGAAAGGGCCATTCAGGTTGGTGTAAGTATATATATATATACACACATACATATACACACATATATAATACACATACATATATCATAGATATTGGTAAAAGTCTAGTCGTGTATGACTCTGGGAGTTGATGCTCATCTCAATTTCCAGGCCAAAGAGCCGGTGTTGTCCGTAGACACCTCCAAGGTCACGTGGCCAGCATAACTTTAAGGAATACTCGCCCCCCTGGCATTGTGTCTCCAGGTTGTAGACCGTGTGGGGGTTGTTCATCATGTACGAAAGTGTGTATGGACAAGGAGGTAACGAGCCTACGATCCGGAAAACGTTTCAAGCTAAGGGAGTACACAAACTGCCGCTCGGAAAATTGTATCTACGCAATTTTTTGTGGGTGTGGCTTGATTTATGTCAGGCAGTCGACACGCCCCCTCCGTACCAGGATCTCCGAACATCGTTCAAGAATTCGTACAAAAATGGACAATAGCATACTTTACAAGCATTTCCTGACGGAAGGACACACTCCAGGATCGTTTAAATTTCTCGGCCTTGAGAAGGTCAGGGCTCATGCACATAGCAACAATCACAATCTCCTAATTAAGAGAGAAACCTGGTGGATCACAAATCTTCAATCAGAATCGCCAATAGGGTTAAACGAACCTTTATCCATCAACGCCCTTCTCACGTGAATTGCATACATGGGGATTGGTTAGGTATGCGTATTTATGGAACTGAGTTTAGTGTGGAGTCACCCTCGGGAGTCACCACGCCTTCGAAACTTTGGACTACCATTTGGGTACCTGGATTGTTTGGAGATTCATGGACACAAACGCTCCGGGACATTGGGAATTATAGTATCTATGGATCATATGAACCCTCAATGATGAACTGAGTTCTTTCCTCCTACGACTTTCCCTTAAAAACCGGTCTGTATACTCTCCCTCCAAATCTTTCCCTGTGGTACCCATGTCGTTGTGTTTAGGCGTGCACCATACCATGATATTGCCTTGATTACTACTATGTTTGTATATTTGCACGTAATATGTATGATGGTTATTTAGCCTATGGAACTAAAGTAATCTATTTTGATACATTTGCAAAACTGAGTCTATGCATTGTCCCTTTTGTGGTTTAGCTGTTACTTTTCTACAGTAATTGTTTGTGTATGCAGACAATATAATACAATACAATACACACACACACACACATATATACTAGCTGTACCTGGCAATCGTTGCTGTGCCCTATTTAGGAGATGCGAGAAAGTCTTGAGTATGTAAGGGTTGGAATTGATGTTACTTATGGTCTTGGTGGGGTCATGGCTGTGTCGTTGTGGGTTGTTCTGGTGGGTGGGATGTTGAAGTCCTGGGGAGTTGTCGGTGTGTGGTGTTGCTGGCGTTCTGCAGAGCTTGTGGATATACAATGTTTTGTGTCTTTCCGTCTGCTGTGTTGATGTAGAGGTTCTGTGGTTTCCCAACTCTGGAGCACGCTACGTAGAGTTGTCCGTGGGAGAAGCATTCTGTGTCAAGGTCTGTGCCACAGATTTGTAGTGTTTGTCCTTGAGCCTTGTTTATGGTGATGGCAAAAGCGAGTGTAGTGCAGTGTCTTTCTGTTCTGGCGTTTGTTCTGCCCTTTTTGTGTGATGTATGTAGCGTTGCGAGTGTGTCGTCCGATGCTGTTCTTTTTAGGAGGTATGGCTTGTCTTTTGGGACGTGTGTGTATTTGGAGGTGTGTGTGGTGGTGAGTAGTGAGTGCAGTCCTGGGTTTTGTGTTGGGGAAGTTGTCAGGTATTTGTGGGGTGTATTTTGTGTGTGTGTTGTGGTGACATAGTTGTCTCAGTCTGGCTGTGTGCTGGATGTGATTTGGAGGGGGTGTTGCTTTTGCCAGTGTTGTTTGTTGTGTATTTTGTTTGGGGTGGGTTTTTGTGTTGCAGGATATTTTTTTTGTGGGTTTTGCAAGTTTGTGTTATTCTGGGGGTATGTGTTTGTCAGTGGTGCCTGTGTCCCTGGTGCCCTATTTGTCTCCCTCCTAGAGCTTGGCCTTCAGTTGTTTAACCCTCAAACACCAACTGACTGAACTCAAATCACTCAGCATTGTAATCTAGCCTTGGCTGGCTTTGCCCACCGTTACTATGGTAACTCAACCTCCCTGCATTTTGTGTGGGCCGATGTTGGCCAATGGGTTTCGCTGGCGGCCGCAGAGGATGCTGGGAAATGTAGGTTTTTTTATCGTTGTTTTGGGGGCCTTCTAGGTTTTTTTGGGGGGAAAGTTTTTTTTGCTAAAAACCTTCCTTGCCTGAGGCCTATTTTTGTTGCCAAGTTTGGTGTCTCTGCCTTGGAAGGTTTCTCTGCCTCTGGCAGTCGTTCGATGATGAGTCTTCCTTTACATATATATATTCATTCTGGCCGCTTAAGGCAGGACTTACATCAGTGATGACCTTCAGCTTCTTGATGTAGGTGGCCTCGGTGTGCAAAAGCTCCCAAATGGCCTCTTGCTGGTGACACTGCCGCCGGGTCAGGTTCTGGAGAAGTCAATGGTCAACAAGTTTAGCCCTTTGTCTCGGACGGCCAGCCCTCCAATGCGTTCCGATGCCAATGGGGAGCTGCCCACCTCGCTGCCCTCGATGATGTCCTGCCAGCTGTCCTCCAGGTTGAGCGCGGCCTCCTCCTCGTCGTCTTCCTCCTCGTCGTCCTCCTCGAGCTCTTCCTCCCAGGAGTCCTGGTCGAAGCGCAGGGGCGGAGGGAGCCTGGGCAGGCCAAAGAGGCTGTAGCTGTGCAGGCGGCTCTCCAGCTGCTCCACCTTGTCCATCTCCTGGCAGAAGAACACACGTCGGGTGAGAGGGGGGGCAGGTAGGTGGCCATCTGTTGGGAGAGATCGGACGGTGCCCCTCGGCCTGGAACGATTGGGGCGGGAAGGCCCTCGGGGTCTCTTCCAACTCTGGGGTGCCATCCCTCTCCCTCCCTCCCTCTATCTATCCAATTCATCCACTTATTATTCATCCATCCGTCCATCTATCTCGTCCACTTATTATCTATCCATCCATCCACCACACCCACTTATTATCCATCCATCCATCCATCCATCCATCCATCCATCCATCCATCCTTCCATCCATCCATCCATCCATCTCATCCACATATCTATCCATCCATCTCATCCACTTATCTATCCTTCCATCCAATTCATCCACTTCTCTCCATCCATCCATCCATCTCATCCATTTATCTATCTATCTATCCATCCATCCATCACACCCACTTATTATCCATCCATCCATCCATCTATCTCATCCACTTATTTTCTATCTATCTATCCATCTATCTATCCATCCATCCATCCATCCATCCATCACACCCACTTATTATCCATCCATCCATCTCATCCACTTATTTTCTATCTATCTATCTTTCTAGCTATCCATCCATCCATCACACCCACTTATTATCCATCCATCCATCTATCTCATCCACTTATTTTCTATCTATCTATCTATCTATCTATCTATCCATCCATCCATCACACCCACTTATTATCCATCCATCCATCTATCTCATCCATCCATCTATCTATCATCCATCCATCCATCCATCCATCCATCCATCCATCCATCCATCCATCCATCCATCCATCTCATCCACTTATCTATCTATCCATCCATCCATCACACCCACTTATTATCCATCCATCCATCTATCTCATCCACTTATTTTCTATCTATCTATCTATCCATCCATCCATCCATCCATCCATCCATCCATCCATCCATCCATCCATCCACATCATCCATCCATCCATCCATCCATCTATCATATCTATCCATCCATCCATCCATCACACCCACTTATTATCCATCCATCCATCTATCTCATCCACTTATTTTCTATCTATCTATCTATCCATCCATCCATCCATCCATCCATCCATCCATCCATCCATCTATCTCATCCACTTATTTTCTATCTATCTATCTATCTATCTATCCATCCATCCATCCATCCATTATCCATCCATCCATCTATCTCATCCACTTATTTTCTATCTATCTATCTATCTATCCATCTATCTATCCATCCATCCATCACACCCACTTATTATCCATCCATCCATCTATCTCATCCACTTATTTTCTATCTATCTATCTTTCTAGCTATCCATCCATCCATCCATCACACCCACTTATTATCCATCCATCCATCTATCTCATCCACTTATTTTCTATCTATCTATCTATCCATCCATCCATCACACCCACTTATTATCCATCCATCCATCTATCTCATCCACTTATTTTCTATCTATCTATCTATCCATCCATCCATCCATCCATCATCCACATATCTATCCATCCATCTCATCCACATCTATCTATCCATCCATCCATCACACCCACTTATTATCCATCCATCCATCTATCTCATCCACTTATTTTCTATCTATCTATCTATCCATCCATCCATCCATCCATCCATCCATCCATCCATCCATCCATCTCATCCACTTATTTTCTATCTATCCATCCATCCATCCATCACACCCACTTATTATCCATCCATCCATCTATCTCATCCACTTATTTTCTATCTATCTATCTATCCATCTATCTATCTATCTATCTATCCATCCATCCATCTATCCATCCATCCATCCATCCATCCATCCATCCATCCCATCCATCCATCCATCTATCTCATCCACTTATTTTCTATCTATCTATCTATCCATCCATCCATCCATCTCATCCACATATCTATCCATCCATCTCATCCACTTATCTATCTATCCATCCATCCATCACACCCACTTATTATCCATCCATCCATCTATCTCATCCACTTATTTTCTATCTATCTATCTATCTATCCATCCATCCATCCATCCATCCATCCATCCATCCATCATCCATCATCCATCCATCCATCCATCTATCCATCCATCCATCCATCTCATCCACATATCTATCCATCCATCTCATCCACTTATCTATCTATCCATCCATCCATCACACCCACTTATTATCCATCCATCCATCTATCTCATCCACTTATTTTCTATCTATCTATCTATCCATCCATCCATCCATCCATCCATCCATCCATCCATCTCATCCACATATCTATCCATCCATCTCATCCACTTATCTATCTATCTATCCATCCATCCATCACACCCACTTATTATCCATCCATCCATCTATCTCATCCACTTATTTTCTATCTATCTATCTATCTATCTATCCATCCATCCATCCATCCATCCATCCATCCATCCATCCATCCATCTCATCCACATATCTATCCATCCATCACACCCACTTATTATCCATCCATCCATCTATCTCATCCACTTATTTTCTATCTATCTATCTATCTATCTATCTATCCATCCATCCATCCATCCATCCATCCATCCATCTATCCATCCATCTATCCATCCATCTCATCCACATATTATCCATCCATCCATCCAGCCATTATCTATCCATCCATCTATCTCATCCACTTATCTATCTATCCATCCCATCCACATATCTCTCTATCCATCCATCCATCCATCCATCCATCCATCCATCCATCCATCCATCTATCCATCCATCCATCCATCCATCCATCCATCCATCCATCCATCCATCCATCCATCCATCCATCCATCCATCTCATCCACATATCTATCCATCTCATCCATTTATCTATCTATCTATCCATCCATCCATCCATCACACCCACTTATCCATCCATCCATCTATCTCATCCACTTATTTTCCACGCCGCCGCCACCGCCGCCGCCGCCGCCACGCCGCCGCAAATCGGAGGTGTGCCGCGATACCTGCGGCACCTCCATGGCACCTCCGGCACACCTTCTCTTCGCCAGGGCTCCAGGCAAGGGGAGGAAGAGAGCCAGGGCGGGGAGGGACGCGTCACAGACGCCAGTGATCACCACGCCCCTGGCCTCTTTTCCTCTCCCTTCCTCAAGCAAGGGAGAGGAGGAGCCAGGGGCGTGGTGAGGATCGCAGCGTCACAGTGACGCGCTGTCCTTCTCCCTCGCCCTGGCTCATCTCCCACCCTTGGAAGGGAGGAAGACAGCCAGGGCGGGGAGAAGGACGACGTCACTGTGACGCCATCCCTCACCACGCCCCTGGCTCCTTCCTCTCCCCTTTCTCAAGCAAGGGAGGGAAGGAGCCAGGGGCGCAGAGGATCGCAGCCACAGTGACGCTGCCGCTGCTTCCTCCCGCCCTGGCCCTTTCCACCCCTGCCTGGAGCCCCTGGCGCGAAGAGGTGTGCCACGGAGGTGTGCCGCAGGTGTGCCGTGGCACCTGCTACAGGGTGCGGGCGGGGGCGGGACGGGGGGGGGGGGGGGGGGGGGGGGGGGGGGGGGGGGGGGGGGGGGGGGGGGGGGGGGGGGGGGGGGGGGGGGGGGGGGGGGGGGGGGGGGGGGGGGGGGGGGGGGGGGGGGGGGGGGGGGGGGGGGGGGGGGGGGGGGGGGGGGGGGGGGGGGGGGGGGGGGGGGGGTTTTTTTTTTTTTTTTTTTTTTTTTTTTTTTTTTTTTTTTTTTTTTTTTTTTTTTTTTTTTTTTTTTTTTTTTTTTTTTTTTTTTTTTTTTTTTTTTTTTTTTTTTTTTTTTTTTTTTTTTTTTTTTTTTTTTTTTTTTTTTTTTTTTTTTTTTTTTTTTTTTTTTTTTTTTTTTTTTTTTTTTTTTTTTTTTTTTTTTTTTTTTTTTTTTTTTTTTTTTTTTTTTTTTTTTTTTTTTTTTTTTTTTTTTTTTTTTTTTTTTTTTTTTTTTTTTTTTTTTTTTTTTTTTTTTTT